>OX463762.1:20092689-20505189 GCA_949825005.1 Gasteruption jaculator | reverse complement strand
TGTGATTATTTGAAATTTTCAAATATATTTGAAAATATCTCTGATGCGAATTGGAATGCAAATTTTGTTTATTGAACCTTAGGAATTTGTTGAATGGATCCTGATAATTCTCTAATTTTCTGTAAATTTTAAAATTTCGTATTTTTCCAGGGATTTCTTGAAAATTTTGTTTTTCGAAGAGATTCTAAGGTTTAGGAATTTTCAGATTTTGCTTTTTTTGGGGGAGATTTCCTGAGAAATTTCTTTTTCGAAGGAAAATCTAAGGTTTCCTCATTTTTCAAATATTGCTTTTTTCTGGGGATTACCTAAAATAATTTTTTTTTAAAGATTCTAGAGTTTTCTAATTTTTCACAATTCGCCTTTTTTCTGGGCATGTCTAGGGAAATTTATTTTTCAAAAGAGGTACTAGGGTTTCATGGGAAATCCCTAGAAACGTATGAAACTTGCATCCACTCAATCATTTTCCCAATTTTTTCAGCAAAAATCAATTGAAGATTGCTACGACTGTCGATACATAAATAAATAAAATTGTATTCAATTGAAAATCAGGAAATTTGGCGAATGGATTCCTGGGAAATCCAGGAAATTTGCATGTATCAAATTATTTTCTCAATTTTTGCAGCAGAAAATCAACCAAAAATCATTGTAACTGTTGATAAAAATATTTAAAAAATAAAGTAAAATTAAAAATCGTGATTTTTATAATTCTTACACTGTTGCAAATTAAAAAAAGACATTTTTTCCAACTAAAAGTCAATAGGTTGGTCCGATTTCTGAGAAACCCATGAAATTTGCCTCCAACAAATGACTTTTCCAAAATTTTCAATTTTTCAGATAAAAATCCAAAAATATAAAATAAAATAAAGTAAAATTAAAAATCGCGTTTTGGTAAATTTACAAAAATTGAAAAATACATTTTGTTCAATTCAAAATTGGTAAATTTGGCGAATGGATTCCTGGGAAATCCAGGAAATTTGCATCCAACAAATGACTTTTCCAATTTTTTCAATTTTTCAGATAAAAATAAAAAAAATATAAAATAAAATAAAGTAAAGTAATAAAGTTAAAAATCGTGTCCCGGTAAAACAAAGCCAGGATTATTCCATGTTATGAAATAATGAGTAAATAAATACTGCAAATCGGCAGAAAAGAAGAGAAACCGGGGGGAAAACTGTTAAATCAACACGTAGAAGCTGATAGAAAGATAATCAACGGCATTCGTCATCCAGTTTCTGCTTTGTTCAAAAGACAGGCTGGAATCTACAAAAACGATGATAATTCCTCCTCTAGCGACGATTTCCTGCTGCATTAGAAAACGAGTTGACGAGGATATAGAAGGAAGGGCATCGTGTTTATCGTTATTTGAATATCATATTTTAAAACATTCATTTGGATGCTTCCTGATGAAGTACGTCGTTGGTAGGAATAAAATTGACTTAATTGCGGCTAAATATCGGCATGAGTCATAATTCCAATTTTTTTACATATATTCGCCCTTTGGACTAAGAGGAAATTCGGGTTTTATGCAAAAGACCCGATTTTTCAACGATTTCCGATGGATTGCAATCGATTTTATGCGTCAAATTATCCCTAAAAAATTAATTTTTAAGCTACAATTTGTAACCATGCTTTTTTTTGACATTTTTCAGAAAATTTGATTTTTGGAATATTCGCTTATTTTAGTGGTATATTAATTACCCCTGGAACCGAGTTCCATTTTTGAAATTTCAATTTTTATCCACTTTTTTGGGGTATTTGCAAAAAACATTTTAATTTGGAATTGTTATTTGAGAGGTCAAACGGAATGTTGTTATTTAGAAAAATATTTCAATCAATTGTAGGCGATAAATTACCCCTGGAACCGAGTTCCGTTTTTGAAATTTCAATTTTTATCCATTTTTTTGGGTATTTCCCAAAAATGTTACTTTGGAATCGACATTTGTGGTTCAAAGGATTCAAAGAATATCAAATATTTTTGGAGAATCCTCGTTTCTTCGGGTCCAACGGAATTTTGTTATTTAGAAAAATGTTTCAATCAATTATAAGCGACAAATTACCCCTGGAACCGAGTTCCATTTTTGAAATTTCAATTTTTTTCTATTTTTTTATAGGTATTTCCCAAAAATTTTAATTTGGAATGAACGTTTGTGGCTCAAAAGGTTCAAAGAATAATGAATATTTTTGGAGATCCCCAGTTTCTTGAAATCCAACAAAATTTTCTCTAATCCCAAGATTTATCATAATTTATTATAATAATAACAATTTCTGATTAAAAAAAACTAATTCTAATGAAATTTCAGGAGATTTCAATTTTTCTAATTCCAGTAAATTTCAGGAAACTTCAATTTTTTCTTATTCCACTGAATTACGGGAAATTTCAACTTTTCTAATATCAGTGAATTTTAGGAAATTTCAATTTTACCCACTTTTTTGGGTTTTTCTCAAAAGTTTTACTTGAAAATCAACATTTGGAGATTTTTAAAAGATCAACTGTGGCTGAAAGGGTTCAAAAAATATTAAATATTTTTGGGGAATCCCAATTTCTTGAAATCCAACAAAATTTCCTCTATTCTCAAGATTTATCATAATTTATTATAATAATATGATAAAAAATTTGGCATATCAATAAAAGAAAAAATTGTTCCTTCTCCGGAGTCAGAAATGGACAAAGGAAAGCTCCTTGACTCGAGTTGACTCGACTCAGGAACCGCTCCGGTTACATTTCTTCTCTCCGGCAGCCAACAATCGAGTTAGCGGTTAATTAAAACATGCATTCACGAGGGGAAGAAATGATATTTCCTAATTTGTGATACCATCCCACATGGAAACGAGAAACTATACTGGATAAAACTCGGCAGTCCTTCCTCGGGTCAACATACCATGCAGTCATCAATTTACATGATGTAGATACACATTTGTATTATATATGTAGATATATAATATTTGTGTATATGTTTATATGCATGCTCGCGTGTCCACCGTTTTGCAATACTTTGTGGAATAGCAGCTGAGGATTTTTCCTTTTCTTTAATTTCACTTCGAGGTAATTTAATCAGTGGTGTCTCACGGGAGAACGGCTGATTTGTGGTAGAGAAAAAAAAAGGGCAATTTTTTAGAGAATCATTTTTCCAATGTGAATTTCCGGGAATTTCAATTTTTCGAATTTAAGTGAATTTCGGGTAATTGCAATTTTTCTGATTTCAATGAAATTCAGGAAATTCCTATTTTTTGAATTCCGGTAAATTTTTGGAAATTTCGATTTTTCTGCTTCAAGTGAAGTTCCGGAAATTTTAATTTTTCCAATTTTAGTGAATTTTATGAAATTTTATTTCCTCCAATTTAAGTGAATTTTGGAAAGTCTGAATTTTTGCAATTCCAATGAATTTCAGAAAATGTCAATTTTTCTAATTCCAGTGAATTTTAAGAAATTTCTATTTTTCCAATTCCAATTGAAATTCAGAAAATCTCAATTTCTCTAATTTAAGTGAAATTTCGAAAATTTCAATTGGTCCAATTCCAGTGAATTTTATGAAATTTTATTTCCTCCAATTTAAATGAATTTCCGGAAACTTCAGTTTTTCTAATTTTAATGAAATTCAGGAATTGTAATTTTTTTAATTCCAGGAAATTTTAGGAAATTTAAATCTTTCTAAAACCATGAAATGTCCCGAATTTCCAATTTTGCGAATTCCAATCAATTTCATAAAATTGCAATTTTTCCAATTCCAATGAAATTCATGAAATTTCAATTTTTCTAATTCCAACGAAATTTGGGAAATTTAAATTGCTCCACTTCCATGGAATTTCATGAAAATTCAATTTTTATAATTCTAATAAATTTTAGGAAATTCAATTTTTCAAATTTCAATGAATTCCCGGAAAATTTCCATTTTCTCCCTATTTTGATAAATTATGATTTTCATTGTTGCCGCTACCATCGCAGTTACTGATAAAAATCTGAATTTGACGTTAGCGGCAAGGGTGGTGTTAAAAATAATAATTGACGAGGTATTTGAACTCCATAAGCTTTTCCTCCGTGTCGCATCTTTAGCAACGGCTTATAGATTCCATTCTCTTACGCTACCTTAAGCAATTGACTATTCGTTTCATGCAAGGCATGAGCGCGAATGCGTTATATCTGCGCTATTATAGCAGGTAGGTATATAACACGAGGCTGCGATAAGAGCTCGATATGGGTTTCAGTATGCAATGTACCGCAGCCTGTCCAGGGTGACGGAGAGATAGGAAGGAAGAAGTGCATTGGAACGCAAAACGCTCGTTTCCCGAGTCCAAATTCGTTGGAATTAAAAAAAATTGAAGATTCCTGAAATTCATTGTAATCAGAAAAATTCAAATTTTATGAAATTCAAATTTCAAACTTCTTCATCTTCTTTCATTTTTTTTTTGGTATAGTTTTTCTGGGCGATCAGATTTGGAATTTCCATTGAAGACCAATATGTTTTTTTTTTTAATTATTTTTTTTTGAATAAATAAAAACATATTTTAAAAAAAAAAAGGCAATTTTTAGAAAATCGCAGAAACCCATAAGACGCAGAAATGAAATTTCCTTTAGGTCCTCAAACGGAATAGAAATTTTCCAATTACAAGAGAGTCTCACATCGGAAAGCAAATATTCGACTTTTCCGGTGAACTCTCCGCACAGAAGGCTACGGCGATATGCTAAACCCAAGTGGGTGGTTCGGACGATACACGTAGGTGGAAACAAGGGTGTGTCGTTTAGGTCTGCGACATGGAATAAATACCCACCACACCCTTAAACTTTAGACTCTTCTTCGCCTCGTTCTTTCATTACCGTGTCCCATTGTGTCATTTTCTTCGCCTCGAATTCGAAATACCCAAATCTTCTGGCCGGTCTCGCCGATTCTTATATCTTGTAAATTTCGTCGCCTTTTTTGAAACTTTTTTCAGATCCAAGATATCTTTTGACACCGATTTTTTTTTTTTTTTTTGGTACGAGGGAAATATTCCGTAATTTGAAAATTCTGTTAAATTGAAATCACATCTTTTTTGGAAAATTAAAATTTTCGACATTCAATTTCTGGAAATTCGAATTTTTCCAAAAAAAGGAATACAAAAGAAAAAAATACAGAAAGCAAATACAAAGAAAACGAAAGAAGTTTTGAATTGAAGTTTCATAAAATTGAAATTTGCCTAATTCCAGTGAATTTCATAAAATTCTAATTTTCTCCGATTCCAAGAAAATTCTCAAAATTAAATTTGTTTTTTAAGAATACAAAAAAAAAATTCAGAAAAAATACGAAGAAAATGAAAGAAGAAGTTTTAAATTTAAATTTCATTATATTCCAATTTTTCCGATTTCCCGAAATTTATTTTTTTTTTCGGAATCCAATGAATTTCAGGAATTTTCAATTTCTTTAATTTTAACGAATTTTTCGAAATTTCAGTGATTCTAATTTTAATGAAATAATAAATTCCAAAGGGTCAAATTTATTATAATATAGAAGTAATTGTAAAATTTGGTTTCGATTTGAAAAAAAAATTTTCATTCGAATCGATATTTTTTATCTCGGGGCAAAGAAAGAAAACTAGACGGAAATTGTGGAACTTGCAATTCCCAGTCGATGGAAAATCGGTAACTGGTGAATCCCAGGGGGTTCGCGGTGTCAAGAAACTGAATGGTCACGTCAGTCACATCCTCTGGAACAGGATAAAAGTGAATAATAATAACAAAAATCTACGTGGTTTCTTATCAGTCGGCTCGTCCTGTTTCGAATTCCTTCTTGGAATTCCATATGTTACGTCGAGAATCGTTCTATCAAACAGTTTGAGCTACTGTAGCATTTAAACATCGAGAAAATTGAATTATTATTTTTAACGCCACCCATGCCGCAAATATCGAATTCAGATTTTTGTCGATAATTGCGACAGTGGCGCCAATAATGAAAATAATGATTTGTCAAAATACAGAAAAAAATGGAAATTTTCTGACAATGAAATTCATTGAAATTGGAAGAAAATTGGAATTTCCGAAAATTCGTTGGAATTGGGAAATTCGAAATTTCCGAAAATTCGTTGGATTTAGAAAAATTGAAATTTTATGAAACTAGAATTTCCCGAAATTCTGTAGAATTGTAAGAATTGAAATTTCCCAAAATTCACTGGAGAACAAATTTTCTTTAGAGAGAATTCATTTTTTTTTCTTAATTATTTTCTAATTTTTTTTATGATTTTTTTTTTTAGAAATCGGAGTATTTCAATTTTCAAACAAATACTTGAATGAAGTTGAAAAAAAAACATGAATTTTCAATTAATTTTCATAATCAATTCAGAATTAAAATAATTTAAAAATGCTTGTTTATTTTTTCTTTAATCGGTAAAATTCGAAAACCTACGCTTCGTAAACAATCGTTTTGGAATTTCTCATATAATAATAATAATCCATTGTAAAATTCCGCAATGCGTAAATCCATCGAAAAACAATAAAATTATCGCGAGATAATAAAAGTATCGAAAATCGAACAAGATTGATATTTTTCTTCCGAAGAATCTCCGAAGATCTCGTGTGCGACTCTTTTTTTTTCTTTTTTCGTTAAAATGATTTATTGATATTCGCGAAAGGCCAAGAAACTTCGAATCAAACACTTGAATTTCGTCAAAAATTCAAAAATATGTGTGACACGCATTCTCAAGGTAAAATTGTACTACATGTAATACATATACGTGCAATTCTACGTATACTACGCATGTACATGTATGTATGTATGTACACACGTATACAGCAGGTGTTAAATCATAACCGTGAAAAAATTCGTCATTCTTCGCGAAAGATAATAGAGAGGCTGACTTGGAATTGAAGTTGCGATAAGATAAGACAAATTTGTCAGTCGATACGTCTTCGAAATTCAATTGCGTGCTGGAATTAATTATTTACGATATTTCTATTAATTATCATATAATAAATATAATATAATAATAATACAATACAATATAATAATAATATATTAATATTTATTATTATTTTCTACGCAATATTTATATACTACGTCATCAATTGTAAATCCGCCCAAACGCGAAACTTAGCGATTCGAATATTTGGAGCGAAGAATTCCCTCGATCGATAATTTGAAATCGAGAATATTAACGGTCAATAGTTGATGCACTTTTCAAATTGGAGAAAAAGAATTGATAGAGATCGAAATTTTTTATTAGTAATCGAACCACACCGATTTCCATACCACCTGATATTTAGATACCATTATTATTTAATTATTATTTTTATTATTTTTTATGTAATATTTATAGTCATCGATTGTATATTCGCCCAATTGTGAGACTTACCACCTCGAATATCGGAGCGCAGAATCCCGTCGAACGGTTTTATTTTTCAAATCGAAAATGTCATCGATGCGATTTTTCAAACTCGAGAAAAGGAATTGGTAGAAATCGAAATACTTTGATAGGAATAAAATCGAGCCGGAAATCGATTGAATTGTTGACAAAATTGTGGAATAAGACAATGCTTCGCTCGGTTATTGGGATTGGGGAAACTCGGGTGACTCGTATGGTAAAAATTACCGTTCGTGTGCGAAACAATGGTAACGCGATTGATTGCAGAGCACCACTCACTTCAGACTTCACCGTCTAACTAAAGAGTCAAGACAAGTTAAACTCCCAAGTTCTCCGCGCTCAATGTGTTTTCTGATAGAGGAGGACTCGCGTGTGAGCCTTTCTTCTCCTACACGTAGTATGCATACATACATACATAAAGTATATTACCAACACGTACATATATACCTATCTCTCGCCATAATACTTTGAAACAAAAAAGACGATGATTGTATACCCACGCAAGTTTATTGTATGTATGCATGTACGCATGTATGAATGTATGTACGTATGTATGTATGTATGTATGGATGGATGTATGTACATATGTACTTATGTATGTATGGATGTGGCTACGTTATATGTATGCATACAATATGTATATTGCTATTTTGTTATCAATTGTTATTGGACATTTTATTTAGGAAGGAATCGACTCGGTTGACACAGTTACATGTGAGCTATGTAACGTGTATGTAACTAAATATCATAGTTTATATAAATATTATGGGAGGTGTTTTGGAATTTCAGGAAATTTCCAACTTTTTCGCTTTTTTGGTAATTTATGATTGTCAATATCACTACTACTATTACAATTATTATTTTAATCAAGTAAAATATGAGGAAAATATATAAATTCCAATGAATTTTAAATTGTAGGAAATTTCAGTCTTTCTAAAACTATGGAGTGTCCTCAACTTCCAATTTTTCGAATTCCAATCAATTCTATAAAATTGCAATTTTTCTAATTCCAATGAAATTCAGGAAATTTCAATTTTTCTAATATATCATATAGTAATATTACAAGTTCACACCCTTTTAATTGTTGTGGCAATTTTTTATAAATATTACAAGTTACATATATATATTAATAGCTATATTATAGGTGCATTGTAACTGTATAACTATTACACCAAAATTATATAACAGATGTATAAACAAAATATTACAGTTACATTAAAAACTACAGGATTATTAGGTCGTCATGAAGAAAAAATTCCCAATCGACACATTTAGTTGTTGTTATACAGCATAGAAATCATAATTTATATAACAAAAGTGGTATAACAGTTATATTATTATATCAAAACTGGAGCATTTCTTTCTATATAAAGTGTCGATATAGTAAATGCAAAGGATTTCGAATTTTATTCGAAAAGGGATCGATAGATGCCATTACTTGATTTGTAAATTATTTGAAATTGTCTTGGAAGAAAAAGGAAGAGGGTAATTAAAGCAACTAATTCATAAGTTATTAATAATTAATCGTCGATAATGTTATTATAAAAAGAATGACGTCCAAGGATCTCAATATTTCTCGCTGCTAAATTTTCCTTTCGATTGTTCGACAAATTTGGTATGGGTACGCCGATATAAGATATAACTATTCGATGAATTTAACATTGCGTCTGCGAGTGTTCATTTAAATTGCAATATTTTTAGACCTTAATTCATTCGGTTCTAAATTATCACTCGATTCGATTCAAAATCATTTTCCACTTATGTATTAATGGAAGAAGACCGATCGAGTTCGATTTTGAATATCTATAATTAGAGGCGAAGCAGAATTTCCAAAAATTTCAAATTACATTTTAATCTTATAAAATTGAGTCTCATGAGTCTTCCGATTGGTTCCAGAGATTCTCATAAGAACTGACAACTTGAGGAAACAAAATTTCACAATTTATGTCAGGAATTCCCCAATTGCACTTATCTTGTTTTCCTATTTTAGGACATGTATCTGGAAGTTGAGGAAGAATAAATCATTCACCGGAAATTCACATGGTGGTGGATAAAAAGTGTCATAATCACGGTAAACTTTAAAAAAAAAAATGGAAGACACATCGAATGTTAAGTCAGAACCGATTCGGAATGCAATCGGTGACGAATTCGAGGAGATTTCGGACCATCTGATCAATCGACTCAAACAGGAGGTTTGTGATAAAAGAAGCAGTTGAGATATTGGAGAATTTGGAAATTTTGAATTTTGCGTTTCAGCACCAAAATAAAAAACAGGAGAAATTGGAGATACAGGGGAAGATTAACGCCCTGAAAAAAAATATTGGTGGGCAGGAGGAATATTCCTGGTACTTGAATCGGAAGTTGAATGTCCTACAGGATAAGGAGAAAGACTGTCGGAATAATGTCCAGATTATGCTCGCTGAAATCAGGAATTTCGATAAAGAGTTCGAGGAAACCTGTCGATCCAAAGTCGAATGTATCAAGAAACAGGAGTAAGCAGTTATTTATTTTTTTAATGTATTTTTTTAATTAGATTTAGGTTAAATAAGCGCATTTTGGTTCAATTGGTTATTAAATATAAGTTGTTGATTTTTTAGGCAGAAAATTCAGCAAGAAGTCCATGGATTAGCAAAAAAATTCGTCGATGCTCATTCGGAATATGTGAGTTGTTCGAATATATAAAATATATAAAACTGATATTTTGAATAAATTCAAAATAAATAATAAAATGGACTCGCCCCACTTTCAAATACAACAGAAACATCAAGGATTAAATTAAACCATAGTTATATAAATTTATATATTAATATTCTATATACCTAATATTCTTTTTTTAGACTAAGGAAAATTTACGAGAAGACATAGAAATGTGTCGGAAGGAAGTTAATAATTTATCCGATGATTTGCAAATAATCAAAAGTGACTACGATGAGATATCTTGGAAGCTCGCACCGGGTAACGAAGAATTTGAAAAAGATATTCTGCCAGATTTTGATAGAGTCGAATGGTAAGTATTTATAATAATTTTCTTTTATACATATTAAAATATTTATTTCTTATTATGGGCTTAAAAAATTTCTCATTCTTCCACAGGTTTCAAAAAGACAAAGAGATACAGGCTGAGAAACTGAAATCGCAGGAAAGAAAAATGGAAATTCTGAAGAAGAGAGTTCAACAGCGAGCTGTGACTTTTTCGCAACTGGAAATCTCCAGATTGAAGATTCAGTCTTCCACGAAACCACTTGTCAAATATTAATTCCATTTTTTTCTCTTTTCAAATTGCTCTTCATTCGTAATATTTTCAGTATTTCATTTATCGTAATTATTAATATAATTAAATTTCATTTGAATTTCTATTAAATTACATTTTTTTTCCGTATATTTTCAATTAAATGAATTTTCATGTATTTTCAGTTTCATTTATGACAATTCTCAATATCGAGCAGCATTGATTGGTAGCAGCGTGAACCTAAAAATAAAAATTGATTTTCCATAATTGCTAGTGGGAATTTTAGAAAAAAAATCGCCCTCCATTTTTTTTTCTTTTCTTTATCTCATTGTCAGCGGCTTTTTGAAATTCAAACGGAGCGACGGTGGCGCCAACGGACGTTTGTAACGAACTTTTGCCGACCCTAACCTCAAAAGAGCGACTGTGTACTTTTCGAGGAGAGAGAGCCGGTGTCGTTTTGAATTGCGTCGCGTTGTAACGGGAAATTTTGGCGCAAAGTCGGTGCATTTGCCGGATCCTGCAGGAAATCTCAAACATGGAGCTCACCGACGACAATCTACTGACACTGAGCGAATATCTGAAGCATACTTTAAGCCCGGACGTCAACGTCAGGAGACCAGGTACCGCGAACCCCGAACATAACCTCCAAATCGCACTCTGGAGTTGAATGACTTTGAACCGCGAATTTCTCTGTTTTTTACTTTTTTTATAAAACTAGGGCCCTTTTTACATCATATTCGTAAGCACGTAAAATCTGATTTGAAAGGATGTGGGTCTACAAGGCGGGTTTTTGGCCCTATTGGCCTGTATGTTATTTATAAAAATCTGAGATAAAGTCACAACAAAAGTTGAAACTAAATAAATTGTTGGAAAATATTTTATATTCAACAGTCACACAATGTTGCAATAAGCGATGACCAGAAATACGTAGTTAAATTGGTATTTGTGCGTATTTATATTATTATGTAAATTCAGCTCCTTTTTGGATGCTTATTTTTATACGAATTTGAAGGTACACTATTCAAAAAGGCTTCATTTTTAAAAAATGTATCCGATCTAACACAATTTCAAAACTATTCCTTAAAACTTACATTCAAGAGTAAATATAGTTTTTTATTTTACCCTACACGGTTTTCGGATCACACGAAACTCTAATTTTTCTATAAAAAAATTATCCTCCTTTACCTCACACACATAACTACCATGTAAAAGAAGAGTTAACCCTTTTGTTACTACGGGCGACTATAGTCGCTCTGCATAAAATGCCACCGATGTACTACGAACGACTATAATCGCTCTGCATAAAATGCCACCGACGTACTACAGATGACTAAAGTCACTCTGCATAAAACGCCACTGACGTACTATGGACGACTTTAGCCGCTCTGCATTAAATACGGCGTATTGAATATACAACCAGCAATTGGAATTATTTCACATCGAATGTCTTTCCCTGGAATATAACATGAGTATTTTGTTTTTTCATGTTAAGTGGAAATACCGTGGCAGAGAAGTCACCCGTAGCGAAAGGGTTAAACTTATTTCAAGGAAAATGCGTAATTTATAATTCAGCTTTTGAATAAAGAAAAGAAAGAAACTTATAAGATTACTCGACGCAAGCTATTTATATTCATTTTTTTTCCCTTGTATCTTGCGTCCAATAATATTCACTATGGAATCGAGAACGAACGAGAATTTGTGGAAAAACCAGATAACAAAAACGTTATTATACTTTTTTCATTTCTTGTACATTGCTTTTCAAAACTACAAAAATTATATTTTTCTCTCTGGTAACATCTGGATTTCTTCCAGCCGAGAAATTCTTGGAATCCGTGGAAATCAACCAAAACTATCCCTTGCTGCTGCTCCATTTAGTGGACAAGACCGACGTGGACATAACCATCAGAGTCGCGGGGGCCGTAGCTTTCAAGAATTATGTCAAACGTAACTGGAAAGTCGTGAGTTGAAATTTTTCGTCCGATAGTACCTTCTTCGGGTTCTCTCTAATTTTCAAATTGAGAGTTTGGGTAACCTTTCTATCCATATTTGAATCAGGAGGAAGATCAAACAGATCGAATTCACGCCCAAGATCGGGAGTCCGTGAAGAAGCTGATTGTAAATTTGATGCTGCATTCCCCGGAATCCATTCAGAAACAGCTCTCGGACGCAGTGTCGATTATCGGGAAGCACGATTTTCCCGATAAATGGCCAGAATTGATCGATCAAATGGTCGAGAAGTTCAATACCGGCGATTTCCATGTGATCAACGGAGTTTTGCATACGGCGCATTCTCTCTTCAAGAGATACAGATACGAATTCAAAAGCCAGAGTCTTTGGACGGAGATCAAATTCGTCCTGGACCAATTCGCCAAACCTTTAACCGATTTATTTTTAGTAAGTTTCCACGATGCCTTTTTTTAAATATTAACATCGAGCGAGTATCAAATACTACAATTTCCAAATTTTGTTTCTTCCAGGCTACAATGAATTTAACGCAAGTCCACGCGAACAACGTGGAAGCTTTGAAAGTTATATACAATTCGTTAGTGATTCTTTGCAAAGTTTTTTACTCTCTGAATTTTCAGGTAAGAAATTGTTTACGAGCTAGTGTCACCTGTGCATGTTTCTTCCGGATACTGACGAAATTGCTTTTTAGGATTTACCAGAATTCTTCGAAGATAACATGGAAGCTTGGATGACAAATTTTCACACTTTGTTGAATACTGACGTTCCTTCGTTAAGAACTGCTGTAAGTAGCAAAAAAAAAAACGGGCGAACGCTTAAACCGAATATTTTTCAGGAAGGAATTCTGTTCTTTTTTTTCCTCTTCAGGACGACGAAGAAGCCGGAGTGCTCGAACACCTGAAATCACAAGTTTGCGACAACGTGGGACTCTATGCTCAAAAGTACGATGATGAATTCCAAAGATATTTGCCGCAATTCGTAACGGCCATATGGAACTTGTTGACTTCCACCGGCCAGCAACCGAAATACGATTCGGTGAGATTTCAAACCAGTGAATTTTAATCCTCGAGTCCAAATTTTTGTAAGCCAACTAACATCGAGATTTTGTAATTTCAGCTGGTATCCAATGCGTTGCAATTCCTCGCGACAGTCGCTGATCGTAATCAGTACAGGCACTTGTTCGAAGACCCAGCGACTCTAGGGAGCATTTGCGAGAAAGTCATCATTCCGAATATGGCATTTCGAGGTATTTTTACGAAGTTTGAAAATTTATAAGAACAATTAAATTTTTAGGTATTATTTTTTTTTGTTGGATTAACGACTTATTGATAAATATTTAGAAACGAAGTAAATTAATTAACACTATCCCAATGGAATGTAGTCTGGGACGAGATTTAGAAACTTTATCCAAATCAACTGAAATTGTTATTTTATTTAATAGCAAATCTTGTGATGCCAAGACAAAGTTATTGTAATTTTTATTGCAAATCTTGTATTACCAAGACAAAGCAATTTCTATGTATCCCTTTTTCTCGCATTTTTTAAAGCGAAAAGTGATACATGGAAAAATAACCCGCGACCTGGATTTGAACCACGGACCTTCACTTCTCCGTAAATAAAAATTAAAAAAAAAAATAATATTTAAAGTATCACGACCAAAGGGAACAACCCAAACAATGTTGGAATTTATAAGAACTAAAATTGAAAAAGGCGTTTCTTTTTTGTTTCCCCAGAGTCGGACAACGAACTGTTCGAAGATAATCCCGAAGAGTACATTCGGAGGGACATCGAAGGCAGCGACGTGGACACCAGAAGACGAGCCGCTTGTGATCTAGTTAAAGTTTTATCGAAGTCGTTCGAGGCTAAAATCATGGAAATTTTCGGTGCCTATATACAAGTAAGCCGTTAAATTCATCAATTTCCCAATTCATTCGAGCGATAAATAAAATATGTGAAAAGTAATTTTGAATTGAATTGTCTCCAGGTGATGCTACAAAATTATGCCGAGAAACCGACGGAAAATTGGAGAAGCAAGGACGCGGCTATTTATTTAGTGACTTCCAGTGCGAGCAAGGGACAAACGCAGAAACACGGAGTCACGCAAAGCAGCGAATTGGTGTCGTTGCCTCAGTTTACGGCGCAACACATCCAACCTGAACTTGCGAAGCCTAATGGTAAGGAAAAAAATGATCGGAAACTTGTCTTTTCCTCGAGTGGTCCTACGATATAAGACCGTTTTTCTTTTTCCAGTAAACGAATGTCCGGTGCTGAAAGCGGACGCGATAAAATTCGTGATGTCGTTCAGATCCGTGTTACCCAGAGACTTGGTCGTCGGAGCTTTGCCCCAAATGATCAGGCACCTAACTGCCACGAGTCTTGTAGTTCACAGTTACGCTGCCTGTGCCATCGAAAAAATTTTGTCGATGAAAGGACAAAACAATCTTCCCATGTAAGAATCCGATTTTTTAAAATTCTATTAACACTATTTTTTACCACGCTACTTATACGTAATCAAGAATCCAAAACCAAAAATATAATTAACACTTTGCCGTCCGCACGTTTTATCGGGATTCTTTCGTTTGGCGCCGGTATAAATCTTTATGTACGACACCAACGTTGTGCCACCGGCGCTTGCTCGACAATTTTCGCATGGCACCAACGTGGTGCCACCAGAGGACATAGTGTCAAAATAGATTTTCATAATTATTAGCAAATTTTGTACAGACGCATAATTGCTCTACTAAGCACATCCCATTTCTGGATTTAAAAATATATTTTTAAAATTCCTATATTTAATAATATTTTTAAGATTCCTATATTTAATAATATTTTTAACGTTCCCATTTTTTCAGAGTAAGCGGCGAGGAAATTTCTCCATTGGCGGCTGATTTATTGAAAGGATTGTTCACGACTTTGGAGTTATCCGGATCGGAGGAGAACGAGTATTCGATGAAGGCTATCATGAGGAGCTTCGCGACCCTTCAGGACGCCGTGGTACCTTATCTGGCGGATTTATTGCCAAAGTTAACGGAGAAGTTGTCGATCGTTGCTAGAAATCCGAGTCGGCCGAATTTCAATCACTACCTCTTCGAAACTCTCAGTTTATCCATCAAGTGAGTTCTTTGCGCGATACAAATTTCAGAACGTCAAAATTTTCAGTCGTTTTTCCACATTTAACACTATTTATACCCAAGGTGTCTAAAGACGCCTTTTATGAATTTTAATTAAAAATAATTTTCGACGTTTAAAAAATTTGCTATTAATTAAGAAAATTTATTTTAATTATAATTAGCGCGGTGGAGATAAATTCACCTTCAATTTTTTTTTCCTTTTTGCAGAATCGTTTGTAAGACGAACCCGGACGCCGTGTCTTCGTTCGAACAAGCTTTGTTCCCAATTTTTCAGGGAATCCTGCAACAAGATATTCAAGGTACCTTGGCAGCAATTCGCTGAATATATATTTTTTTTTTGCACTTCTAACGTATCTCCTTGTCTTGCTAAGTTGAATAGAATTCGGGAGAGACAAAAGACTACAGCAACGGAAAATGGTGTGTTACAGAGTTCATGCCGTACGTGTTCCAAGTACTGGCACTTTTGCTGGAACTGCAAACAAGAGCAGACGTGCCGGAGCCATACATGGCCCTTTTCCCGTGTTTATTAGCGCCAGTATTATTCGAACGCCACGCGAACATCCGTCCGCTGAACCGACTGTTGCAAGCGTTCGTCATGAAGGGATCTCATCAAATTACAGCTCAGGATAAAACTAGTGGCCTTTTGGGGGTCTTCCAGAAGCTCATCGCTTCGAAAACTCACGATCAGGAAGGATTTTTGCTGATACAAACGATCATACAACATTTCCCACCGTAAGTTTCCTTTCTCTTTCGCTGTTTCACTCCTTTTTTGGAAATATTCCATCAGAAAACTGAAATTTGTCCCTTCGACGCTTGCAGGAACGTCTTGGAGCCGTACATGAAGCAGGTCTTCGTCCTACTTTTCCAAAGACTCTCTTCTTCGAGAACGACGAAATTCGTTAAGGGTCTGATCGTATTTTTTGCCTATTACATTATAAGGTACGGAGCCACGAGCTTGGTTACCATCATCGACCAGATCCAACCACAGTGAGTTTTTCAAATTCTATTTATTTCTTTCCTGAAAAAATATTGCATAGATTTACGTATATGTGACCGGAAATAAATTTAAAAAATAATTAATTTAATTTAAATTGTCATAAAAATAAACAAAAATAGTAATAATTAATATTATTGAAATTAATTAATCCTTCGAAAAATATCTGTTAACGGAAATATATAAAACTATAAAATTTTATCCGAGTCACAGATTTTTGTTCCTTTTGTAAATTCTACCAATAGTAATTAATGGCAACAGATTAATACAATTTTTTTTTTTTTTTTCGTGTTTATGAACTTCAAAACTCACGATTTCCGCACAATTCCTAAATATTCGCGGAACTCCACTTTTTACGGGCTCATTATTGGTTTCTAAGTGTACAAATTTAGAAAATTACATTTTTTTGAATTCTAAGAATCGGTCATCCGACGAACAATTTGCGACTGTAGCACGGAATTCCTTTTTTCTTCAGCAACGAAAAATGAAAATAATAAAAATATTAATTGAAACTTCACTTTTCTCTACCAGAATGTTCGGAATGGTGGTGCAACGGGTCTTCATCACGGATTTGCAGAAAATCTCCGGCGAGATCGAGCGCAAAGTCGCGGCGGTTGGAATCTCAAACTTGTTGATCGATTGCCCGAAAATGCTGGAAAGCCCGTACAACTCGTTTTACTCAAGACTGCTCGTGACTCTGGTGGAGTTTTTCGAGTTGCCTCCGGAAGAAAATTCCGTCCTGGACGAGCAATTGTGCACCGAAGCTCACAGCGCTCCGGCTTACCAAGTGGCTTACAGTCAGTTGATGTTCGCCACGAATCCCAGGAAAGATCCTCTGGAAGGTAAATTTTCCGGGATTTTTTTCATACAAAAAAATATAAATATAATTTCATTTAATAAAAATAATAATGAAATTTCTAATGCATTGATCGATTCGTCGCAGCCGTGGGAGACGTGCGGCTGCATCTGGCGCAAGGACTCGGGAGGCTACCGCAGGGGCAGCTTCCAGGATTGCTCGGACAGATTCCAGAACCGAACGCCAACCACCTGCGGAATTATTTGCAGAAAGCTGGAATCACCGTTGCATAATACGAAGCGAGAGATACTCGGAATACATTGGAGTTGCATGTAATCTCTCGGAAATTTAGCAACATCGAACTGAGTGAGTTGTGAAAGAAGCGATCCATCAGGGTTACTCTCTTTTTGAGCGAATCCACCGAAGAAACATCAGTGATTACTGTGCAGAGAACTCGTGTAAATTCCCGAAACGAAAGATGCTCGAAAAGTGTCTCTCCAATATTTCTTTTTTTCTATCGCAGAAAATTCTAAAAAAACGTCGTTCGAGGCAAGGGGGACGAAAATCATCCTCGCTTGAAACTCAAAAATCCCTTTTTTTTCTATTTTTAAGCTATAAGTGGTCCTTATAATTAAGAAATATCGAAAAAACGTAAGTTTAATGTGTACAGTAACAATTTTGAAATAAAATTCCGAGGGTCAGAGCCGTACTTTGTTAAAAACAAGGGAGCTGTCGAGTAACTTTTCACCCGTAGTCTTATTATTTTTGCGAAAATTTCTTAATTATAATAGGACGCGAGCTTCGAGAATGTGACGTTATTGTTTTTTTCTTTTCTTCGCAGTTCGATTTTCGCGACTCGAGAACTTTCGAATCGCGGTTATTGAATCGCGCCTCTTGTGTTTTCTTTTTTATATTTTCACTTTTCCCAAGCAAATATATGTCTCGTGGGTCTAAATATAAATCCCGAGATGGACTCACGACCACGAGCTTGGTCGAAAACCTGCCGTGCCGCACTTTCGAACTTGCGGGAACCCTCGAGTATAATCTAGATTTTACTCATTGCCAAAGAGCGTCCGATAGTATTTTTAAGCCCGGGATATATAAAGCTTCGGATCGCCCGATAGCTCTTCGACAGTTGCATTCGTTCCTTCGACGACCGAGAAACAAACGCGCGTGAAACGTTTGTGGGTTTTTGGGATCGCGACACAAGCGAAAAATCAATTCAATGGCGAAAAATTATGAAATTCTTCGAAGCGACAAAGTGGGAAGGTGAGTTTCATACAAATTGGATCGTGACTGGTTACCGAAGTTCTAAAACAATTTTTTATTTACAGGTACATGGTGGCGAGTAAAGACCTGGCACCCGGTGACGAGGTGGTGACCGAAACGCCGTTCGTCGTGGGCCCAAAAATGTGCTCCTACCCGCTTTGTCTTTCTTGCTACAGTCCCTGGCCTCCGTCTCCGGACGACAAACCGCTTTGCTCCAGGTGCGGTTGGCCCGTTTGCGGGCCGGATTGTGAGAATCTTCCGGTACACAAAGACTACGAATGCAAGGTAACAAAAATAAAATAATATATTATTTTTAGTTAAATAAATTATATATTTAACTAAAATATATATTTTTAATAAAATATATTTTTTAAATGAAATATATATTTTTTTAGTTTGCCGATTTTAGCAAATCTGATAATTCTTAAAGAATAATTAACATTTTTAGGTAGATGATAAAATAATAATGTAATTTAAAACATTTACATTTAAAAATAAGTATCACTTTACAAAGACCTGTTAAAATATTAATTTGGGAAATCCAATTGAATTTTTAAAACCAAAATTTCTAAACCAGAGATCAATGAAAAACGATCGGTAACAAAATCCAAAGAGAAATTTATTTTATATCAATATTTTTTGTAACATCAATTCGAAGAGAGATTTTTTAAAAAAGATAAATGAAATATTATTAAAGAAAGGATTTCATTTGTGCAGATTTTCTCAGAAACTGGTGAGAAATTTGACGTGACGGACGCTCTGGAGGGGACCCACGAGAATGGAATTCCACAACTGGAGTGCATCACTCCCATGAGACTTTTGCTAGAATCCGAGAAAAATCCCACTCGGTGGAACCAGGAGATCAAGGATATGGAGACTCATACGAAAGAGAGACAGAAGAAGGAGCATTGGAAGACCGACCACGTGAACGTCGTCGAGTACCTGAGGAATCGGCTGAAGTTGAACCGGTAAATGGATAATCGGTGGTGGGTAATCATGTGTTTCAACAAACTCACGATTTCAATTAACGAAACCGATTAACAGGTTTTCAGAAGACCAAATACAAGCGGCCTGTGGAATCTTGGACATCAACAGTCACGAAATTCGGACCGCGAATGGATCGAGTGCGAGGGCGATTTATCCGACGATTGCACTCATGAACCACTCCTGCGTCTCCAATACCAGTCACAGCGTGTCTCCAGCGGATTTTAAGTGCGTGATTTGAGTTCCTGAGAATGAAGATTTGGCCTTTTATTTTTTGTTTATTGTATATTGACAAAATTTGGGAATTTTTTTTTTTCAGGGCTTGTTTGAGAGTGACCGTGAAAGTACCCAAAGGCGGAGAACTCTACGGCAGCTACACTCATTCTCTGCTGCCAACGATGCTTCGAAGGGAACACCTGTCGCAGAGTAAACACTTCGAATGCGCTTGCCAGAGGTGCTCGGATCCCACGGAATTGGGAACTCACATGTCCTCGTTGAAGTGCAACAAGTGCGACAACGGGGTCGTCCTTCCGCTGGATTCTTTGGGTAAGTGGTTAACACTGTGCCGTCCGGTGGCACCGCGTTGGTGCCATGCGAAAAGTATCGGGCAAGCGCCGGTGGCACCACGTTGGTGTCGTATATAACAATTTATACCGGCGCCAAGCGAAAGAATCCCGATCAGACGTGCGGACGGCAAAGTGTTAAAGAGAAAACTTATTTTTTTTTTAATCGAAATTCACTCGAGACGTTTTTTTTAATTCTTTAGAAACTTTGAATTTCTCTGATTGAATGTTGAATTATTTTTGAATATTTCATTCCAAAAATTGCGTATCACAAATTTTGATGAAAATGAAACATTATTTTTCAAAGTAATTATACTGAATAAAATTGAAAATAAAAAAAAATGACAACTGGAATTAAAAAATCGATAGAATTACGATCACCAATTTTTTTCCCAAAAATATTAAATGATATCATTTCTTTTGTTAGATCCCGAGAGTTCCTGGAAATGCACTCACTGTGAGTTCTCGACGAGCGGTCAAGCCGTGAGGAAAGTCCTACAGCTGATTCAAATGGAAGTGGACAAAGTCGAAATGATTTCCGGAGCGGATGGTGCCGATGCCATCCAGGAACGAGAGACCGTCATGAAAAAGTATCATTCCGTTCTCCATCCACGTCACGCTTTTCTCACGATGTTGAGGTACCGACGCGAATTTTGGTCCAAACCTTAAGAAAAAAAATTGTTATCAAAAAATTTCATTTTCAGGATTTCAATTTCCCGTTGACTCATGGATTACTCTTTTACAGACACTCCCTGTCTCAAATGTACGGCAGGATCGAGGAATATCTGCTCGACGATTTACCGGATGTCGTGTTGGAGCACAAAGTTGATATCTGCAGATTGCTGTTACAAGTCTTGGACGTCGTCGAACCAGGAATGTCTCGGATCAGAGGTACCAAATTTTTTATTCAAATTATATACGCCCCAAAATTTGTATTCAAAATTTGTATATAACGATGAAATGGTCATTAAATAATATTGGAACGTGGAAATTGATAATTTTCTGATAATTCCAGGTATGACGCTCTACGAACTTCACGCCCCGTTATTATTCATAGCGAAGGGATTGTGGAACTCCGGAACGATCGACGACGCGGGACTGAAATCGAAGATGATAGAAGCCTCGATGATTTTGAAAGAGGCTGCGCAGATTTTGTCTTTGGAATTCGAGGACACGCCGGAAGGACAAATCGGCAGAGTCGCCGCTGAGTCTTTGGTCCAACTCGAGGAGTCCATCAAAAATTTGTGATCGTCCTTTTTGGAATTCGAACGGGAATTATGCGATTCGAGAAAGTGCACGCATGTATTCATTTTTCTTTGGTTACATAAGAAATATACGGATGCACGTTAATTTTCTCTCTCAGGAGTTACGGTGTCCCGAAAAGTTCCTGAATTTTTGACACTCGCCGATAATTTCGCTTTTCCGAAAGGTGGGATAAAAACAAAGCCGAGGAATTCCCTCCCGTATTTTTCTAATCCTCGACGTTTCTCGTGCGTTTTGCGCGCGTGCTATATTTACTGTACCGAGAATATCTAATTGCATCCGAAGCTTGTTTCTAAGAATAAATACTGCGGGTGCAACGAATTAGTTTACAAGCGCATAGCTTAGAAATGATTCGGCTCTCATACGAAGTAATTGATAATTTTCGAATAAGCCCGACTCCTCGCTTGGTTTTTTTTTTCACCTATCCGGATTTGCGATAATTCCTAAATAACAATTACGCCTTTCAAAAGTAATTATTAAACACTGAAAAAATGGCGAAATCGAGTTCCTCGAAATACGAAGTCGCCGTTTCGGAGAAACTCGGCAGGTAAATATCGCTCCAATATTCGAATTTCCGTGTGTTTGTACTTTTATTAATCGATGGGTTTCCAATTTACAGGTATTTGGTGGCATCCAGGGACTTGTCGGCCGGTGAAGTCATCCTCAGAGATCAGGTGGTGGCCGTCGGTCCGGCTTCGTTTGGCAAAAAGGTCGTCGTCTGTTTTTCCTGCATGAGACGAATCTGCGAGCTCGATCATTACAAGAAGATTAAGAGGTACCTGTGTTCGAAATGTCGAGTGGCTCCACTGTGCAATTTGCTTTGCGAGGTATCTCGGATAGATTTATTAACACCATGCGGTTTCTCTTGTACCTTGTATTTATTTTTTTTTCTTTCTTTTTTTTGCAGAATTTTAATCTTCATCACACAGTCGAGGAATGCCAGCTTTTCCAGAAATGCAAAGGAGCTGAGGATGGAAACCACTTACAGGAAATTCTGGAAATTTTGTTGGTCCTGAGGACTTGGTTGCTGAAAGAGAAGGATCCCGTAATCTGGGAGAGAACGATTTCCATGGAATCTCATATCGCCGAGAGGCGAAATACCGCAGTTTGGAGGGATCGCGAAGCGAATGTCATCAATGTAAGCGGGATTAAATTTATTTAGGTTTTTTTCTTTTGATTGATAACATTTTAGGATGTAATCTCCGACCCGAATTTCGATTTGGAAACTGAAACTAAAATCAACCGAATTTTTAATTGCGAGTGCTGATCGTTTAAAAAGAAAGAAATTTTTAAAGCAATGAAAAAAATTTGAAAACAGAATTTTTAAGTATCAATTGAAAGTAAAAAAAGAAAGGTATCTTTCCCATAATTTTAACACTAATTATACATCATCAGAAACCTAAAAACAAAAATATAGAATTATAATTAAAATAGGTTTCCTTAATTAATACCAATTTTTTGACAAACGCATTAAAAAAAGTTAATTAAACCTCGAAAATAACCCTAAATTAACACTTCGCCGTCCGCATCGTCTGATTCTTTCGTTTGGCGCCGGTATAAATCTTTATGTACGACACCAACGTGGTGCCACCGGCGCTTGCCCGATAATTTTCGCATGGCACCAACGTGGTGCCACCGGACGGCGTAGTGTTAAAATTCTGAAAGGTGTCTTTCGACACCTTTGGTAGAACTAATGTTAATTTTTTATTTCTTCGAAATAATGGATTGATGATTTTGCTTTTCAGGTTCTTCGATTTTTGCAATTGGTTCCAGAATCGGAAGACTCAAATTGCTCCGAACTGTTGCAACAAATTTGTGGAATTCTGGACGTCAATACGTTTGAATTACGTTCTCCGGAGGGGGTCGACGGGATTTTGAGAGGACTTTATACGGAAGCCGCTAAATTGGCGCACGATTGTCGAGGCAATACTCATTTAACGGTCGACGAGAAATTCGATATGACGATTTACGCGAGCGTTCCGATTTCAAAGGGAGAAATCATTTACTTCAATTATACCTCGTCTTTGCTCGTAAGTCGAAAAACTGTGTAAAATTAGAAAAAAAAAACCGTGATTTTCCCATTTCCGTTTATTTCTAATTTATTTATTTTTTTTAAATACTCTGATTTCTCTGTTTCAGGGTTCAGCCGAAAGAAGGGAACATTTGCGCGAAGGCAAATATTTCAATTGCGAGTGTCCCATGTGCGAAGACCCTTTCGAAAAAGGCTCGAATTTGAGTTCGCTCCTTTGCCCGAAATGTAAAAAAGGTTACATCGGCATGGACCATCCTTTGGATAATAATAACAATCCCTACGCTCGTGGTATCAAATGGAAATGTGGGAGTTGTGGGAAATTAATAAGCGGTCGTTCCGTAAAAGTTGCTTTGAGCATCACGAAAGATCTGATCGAGGAAATGGACGATTTTGATCTTCAGGTGAAAATTATTATTATTATTATTATTATTATTATTATTATTATTATTATTATTATTATTATTATTATCTCTTGCGAAATTTCTCAAAAGTGGAAGAATCACCATACTCCTCTGGTTTCAGGGTCTGGAGAATTTGCTAAAATCATTGCTGAGGTCTTTCCACACCAATCATTATTTACTGATATCCCTGAAACAAAAATTATTAACTATCTATCGAAGGGAACTCGCTTCCGTTAATGCTCAGAGGAGGAGTTTGCAAAGAATGACACAACTGTGCACTGAAATATTGCAAGTACTGGAAATCGTCGAACCCGGAATTTCCAGGCTCAAAGGTAAACTCCTCTTTTTTTCTATTCTTTTTTTTAAAGAAGATTTTTTTTCGAAAATTTATATATCATTGAAATAAAATTGAACTCCCTCTAAATGATGTGGAATAAATTTAAATTGCAAGTAAAATTCAATTGTACGAGCTGCAATTAATAAACTTGGTAGTCCAATTATGTTTCTTTCTTATACTATTGAATAAAATATTAAAATAATGAATTTAGATGAGAAAAATCATAATTAATTTGTTTGTGATAATAATTATTGATTGATTTTGATTGATTGATTGATAATTATTAGAATATCAATAAGATTGAAAATTGGAGCAAAAGTAAAGGAACGATAAAAAATTGAGAGAAAATTGTAAGTTGCATCTGTATCTTTTCAGGAATAATGATGTACGAAATGCATCTGCCGTTGGCCTTGCTGGCCAACCGAGAATACAATGGCAGAGAGATTTCCAGCGAAGAATTGGCAAAGCGGTTACGGGAATCCAGTAATTTACTGAAAAATTCCTTGAAAATGCTACTGCTGGAGCCAACAACCACACCGGAAGGGCAACTGGCTAAACGCGGGTTGCAGGAGTTGAGGCTCCTGAACCAGAATATCGCCGACGTGGAAGCTCTGCCCGTCGAAGTCTCCAAGAAGCAACATAAGAAGAACAAGAAGAAAAACAAAGATTCGAGAAAATAAAAAAAAAGAATGACGGCAGCTTCGATATCAAAATTTCTATTCTATACCGAAGTAACTATATTTTGCTTATCAACTATATAATGATATGTTTATTATCCCAATAAAGGGGTCGGTTTATGATCAATTTGGACCCGAACAGTTTTTTGCATAAACGTCGCTCCGATTTCTCGGGAATAGAAATTTTCAATATTTTACTGAATTACCCCTAAAATTAAATATCAAATTTTTTTAGAAACCTCCAGGAGAATTATATCCTCTTCCCCCAGGTTCCTATCATATTTTATCCTTCCTAGAAATTTCAGGGACGGGATAAAAAAATAAGTAAAAAAATTTGAAATTATTTTTGAATTATTCAATTTTTCAATTATTTTAGAATTATCCCTGAAATTAAATATCAAATTTTTTAGGAATCTCGAGGAGAATTATATCCTCTTCTCCTAGATTCCTATTATATTTTATTCTTCCTAGAAATTTCAGGGATGGGATAAAAAATTAGTAAGAGCGAATTTAAAATTATTTTTAAATTATTATTCAATTTTTCAATTATTTTAGAATTCGCGGGTGAATTTCGGTTCGTGCCGGCCTGGTTTCTGCTTCTGGGTTCTGGTACAGATGCAGTTTGCAGCATCCATAATCCGGAAATGCAAATTGCAAAGCGTAGGTGATTCAAAATGGTTGCCGGCTGAAACACTTCTGCGGAATGGTTGAAAACAAGATGTGACTGAAAGAGAGAAAAAGTATGTATACAAAAGAGACGTTTTTCCATTGCTTTGTTTTTCTTTTTTTTTTCAATGGTATTTAATTACCCGAGTAGCTCGAAAATAGGAATTGTCGTTTATTTTACGCAGAAATGGACCAAAACCGAGTCCGGGGTGCAACATAACCTCACTTTTCTTTATAAATATACATTCACTTTGGCACCACTTGTGTTTATTGGTTGTTCCATGAGAAAAGGGAAAGAAATTCGTCGGTGTGCAATTGGTTGCCTCACTTTCCCATTCCATGCCCATGAAACAGTCAATATTTGATCTCCACGTAATTTCTTCATCTCCCGCTCCTTGGGAATTTATAAACAATAATGAAATGTCCACAGATCCTGTATTTTATTTCCACGTACGTTTTTGCAGTGTCCTTACAAACAAATTGTTTGTTTTTTTTTTTAATTTGCGATTTGTAAAATTTTTATTTCGCAATTATCGGTTCGATTAGATTGGATTATTTACTTTTTTTTTCTAATACTAACAAATTTCTTTAAATTGTTAATTGCTACAAGTGATTTTCTTACTTTTACAGACTCGATAATTTGCAAAATCCAAAATGTTCGATCAAAGCGTGATTGGGATCTGCTTCCTCGTCAGTGTAGCCGTTGTTTTTAATTTCTCTTTACATCGGATAGACGAGGGCCATGTGGGAGTTTACTTCAGGGTGAGTTTCACATCGAAACAGTAAGAGAAACAAAGAAAAGTGACAATATCATTTACTTATTTATTCATTGATTGGACAAAAGGCTCTTTTACAAACTTTTGTAGCAGGATTTAGAAAGTGAACCAATGCAGAAAAATAACACCGAAATTTATATACTTCATTCTCTATGTACTCCCCTTTAAACTTAAAAATGCCTCGTTTAATTAAAAGTCGCAATGAAATAGTATCTCGAATTAACTTTGGACTGCGAATTATAGAGATTTAAAATGTTTCAGGGTGGAGCTTTGCTGCCTCACGTCAGCAACCCTGGTTTCCATATGATGATTCCCCTGCTGACGACTTACCGATCGGTGCAAGTGACTTTGCAGACGGACGAAGTCAAAAACGTTCCTTGCGGAACATCCGGGGGAGTGATGATCTACTTCGATCGCATCGAAGTCGTCAATATCCTCGACGCCAACAGCGGTAACTGTTTATTCATTTACTCGCTCAACGATCTTACCGATTACATTATTTTCACATATGTTGGTTTGCGCTTAGTATTTATGAATATAAGTAACTGATACTATTCAATGTATAATTACAATATTCCTTCATTAAGTGTTATAATTGTATATGGAATAATACAATATATTAACAACGAAGGAACTATTATTTAAATAAAATTGTTATCGATGAATTTTCCAATTTCAGTCTACAATATGGTTAAGAACTTCACGGCGGACTACGACCGAACCCTGATATTCAACAAAGTTCACCACGAGCTCAACCAATTCTGCTCGGTGCACAATTTGCACGAAGTGTACATCGACCTGTTCGACCAGATCGACGAGAACCTGAAGACCGCATTGCAGAAGGATTTGAACGAATTGGCTCCAGGATTGAGCATTCAGGCGGTCAGGGTGACGAAGCCCAAGATACCGGAGACCATTCGGAAGAATTACGAGCTTATGTGAGTAAACGAAATTCAACGACGAGGTTGCGAATCGAAGAACATCGTATTCGATTTTTTTTTACAGGGAAGCCGAGAAGACGAAACTCTTGATCTCGACTCAGCATCAGAAAGTGGTGGAGAAGGATGCGGAGACCGACAGGAAGAAGGCTTTGATCGAAGCCGAGAAGGAGGCACAAGTCGCCAAGATTCAGTACGAGCAGAAGGTCATGGAGAAAGAGTCCTTGCAAAGGATGGCTGCGATCGAGGACGAAATGCACCTGGCCAGGCAGAAGAGCCGATCCGACGCGGAGTTTTATCAAACGGAGCGCAAAGCCGAGGCGAATAAGCTGCTCCTGTCCAGGGAGTTTCTGGAGTTGAAGAAATACGACGCCTTATCGCAGAACACCAAAGTTTATTACGGACAGGATATTCCGAAAATGTTCGCTTTGGGCGGATGCTCGTCAGTAGGTTTAGGCAAATCAGAGACTTGAGAATGAGAATTATAGATATTATTATAATTACGTAGACGTAATGGCCATTATGTTTACCCGGAATAAGGAAGTGAGGATTGGCTCAGTGGAATGTTATTTTCTTAAACACGGATTTCTGGATTCCAGCCACTCGTCGGTGTTGTTATTCGGCAGTTGCTGGAAATGCTTTCCGAGGTATCGGAACCCAGGTCCAATAGCTTCTTATCGACTCGTACGCTGGGGGGATCGAAAGGAAAAATCTTTTTTTTTTAGTTCACATCCTTTTCCCTTCTTCTCCGAAGACACTTCCACTAATTTTTCTGAACCCTGGATCGCATTAAGTTATAATTTATAATATCTCTTTGGTTTAACTTACTTTTATTTCATTTTGCTAAATTATTATTATTATTTATTATTATTATTTATTGAAACCAGAAAAGTTTACAGTGGTAAACCCTACAGAGGTACTAATTTACCTGTGCGTAGATCCGGCGTACAAACTTACATACTAACTTATATACTAATAATTTGTTGAGCAAAATAGAAATTTTTATTTATTGCACTAGTGAATAGCACTTTGAACATTGTATAAGAATTTTCTCCCCCTTTTTTTCCCCCTTTTCTTATTTTTCTTTTTTTTTTTTTGAAGGAGAATCATTAAATTCCATTCGAAAAAATTCGAGAGGTAATTGGCATAAATGAATCGTAACTGAGGTTACTATTTACTTCCAAGAAATTTTATAAATTCCTTTATTTTATTTTCCTCTTAAAAATTAAAAAAATGTCGCGAATATTTGTAAGTATTCGAAATTCAAGGGAAAAGATGTATTTTTTTCTTTGGAAAATGATTTAGGGGTTGGTGGTTGGTAAGACAGGGTTATTATTTATTTCTACAAAATTTTATAAATTCCCTAATTATTTAATTTTTACCCTAAAATTGAAAACAGGCGAATATTTATGTTTAAATTATTTATAACTTTTCAAAATTCAAGGGAAAGGGGTGCATTGCATTTTTATATGAAAAATATATAATTTCGGGGTGGGTAAGACGGAGCTTGCAATCTGACAAGTGTGTCATTGCAGGTGCGAAGGCCAGATGGCGACACCGTCTCCGTAACTTTCAATTTCCATCCTCGGCTCTTCGCGAAAAGGGAAAAGAAAGCAGAAGACGAAGAAGAAATTTGATTGTTCCTCGTCAATTGCGGACTTTGCATTCGTGAAAATGGCGCCCGTCGATAATTCACCGGTTGGGAACTTGGGAGGCTTCGAACTTATCTGCTCGCTCAAGTCCAACGATCTGATACCGGTGCACAAATACAAATCCACCAACACCGGCATCACCGTTTTCATCGCGGAAGTCGAAGGACCCGTTGTTTGCGGTTACTTCAGTCTCGGTACCGAATACCAATTCATTGTTCCTCTCTTTGTGGACATTTCGACGGATTTCGCCAGTCTGCTAACCAAATTTACTTTCTGTCTCTCTCCTTGGGACGTTTCGCGCTAGTAGGAGAGAGAGAGAGAGAGAGACAGCGAATCGATATCCAACGTCATTCACAGACCCAGCTTTTGTTTATATATATATGTATATCATATTTTTATTTATTTGTGTGTGTGTGTGTGGGCCCAGCTTTAAATTATATACACATGTTTGTGTATGTGTGTGTAATTTAAAGTTGGGCCCACACACACACACAAATAAATAAAAAATATTAATAAAAGCTGGGTCTGTCAATGATGGACATAATGCAGGGCCTTATGAATGTGTGTGTGTGTGTGTGTGTGTAAACAAATGAATTACTCATTTTATATATATTTGTACAGTTTTAATATTATTTAGTGTTACTTATTAGCGACCGAAGCTTTCGACGACGATGGACTACCTCATACTCTGGAGCACCTCATTTTCCTCGGAAGCGAGAAGTACCCGTACAAAGGGGTCTTGGACTTGTGCGCCAATCGCTGCCTCGCATCCGGGACGAACGCGGCCACCGACACCGATCACACATTTTACACCATGACCACGGCTGGAAGCGAGGGGTTCTTGTCTCTGATGCCGATTTACATCGAACACATCCTGTACCCGACTTTGACGGTAGAGAGACGAACAATTATAAATTACTAATTTAAAGTTACATCAAATTCTAAGCGAACCACCATCAAAATTGTCGTTTTAACGCTAAACCTTCCACGAACGAGATAGTCAAAGAAGATAATCTTTTTTTAAACGTATTTTAACTCTTCGCGGCCGATTCATAAAGTCGTCGTAGAAGTCGCACCCTACCAGTTCGGCGACATAATGTTATCGACGATCGCCCAACTTCGACTAGCCGGCACTCCCATCGAAGAAATTTGCCAACCCCGAAGGGTTAAATAAATATTTATAAATATAGAAATAAATGTTTATAATTATTTATATAACTTATGATAATTTCTAAATATATAAATAAATATTTATATTTTAAGAGATACCGTGCTAGGTTTGGTGTTAATCGTCGAATGTCTTCTAGGATTCCGGATTCCTCACGGAAGTGCACCACATTACGGGCGAAGGGGAAGACGCGGGTGTGGTTTACTGCGAAATGCAGGGCAGCGAGAACACCGGCGAACGTTTGGTACACGATAACATGTGTCGAGCCCTTTATCCGGGAGTTTGCGGATACAAGTCGATATTCGGAGGTAGAAACACGAACATTTGGAAGATTTCTGTTAGGGTTTGTAGCTTGTTTCTGCAATTTCAAAGTTTTCAGGAGCGTTGAAGAATTTGCAAGAAAGTACGACCAATGAGAAAGTCCGGGATTTCCATAAAGAGTTCTATCGACCCGAAAATTTGTGTCTCATCATCACGGGCCAAGTGAAGCACGGAGATGTTTTCAAAGCTCTTCAGCCACTGGAAGAGAAGATCATGTCTAAGGTGAGTCGCGGTTTGTTTATTGACCCTTCGCTTCCACGCTTCGTCAGGATCACATCAAGTTCGTACTGGGGTCGATCCGACCCCAACGACAAAATTACCTGTTGGGAATTTGGACTCGATATTTTTACAAAGTAACTATCAAACTATAAATTTTCTTTTATAAAATAAACTATCATTTTGTAAAAGAAAATTTTTATTTGAAAAATCATAACTTATATAAATTTGAATATTTTTAAACAAAAATTAAACAAAATACTCTAGATATGATACAAAAATACTCTAGAATAAGAAAATTTTCACCCTGGGGTCAGATTGACCCCAGTGTGAAACTTTACTGTCAATTTAAATTGTGGAGTTTCATACTGGGGTCAACCTGACCCCAGGGTGAATGTTGAGGGTCAAATAAAGCTCTAAAATATACAAAACTCCATTTTTTCCGTGGTTTTGGCCATCGGTAACTCTACCATCGATATTTTTTTTAATTCGAAAACTGGAAAAATAAGAAACAAGTGAAATTTGCAGGGAAGTCGAGGTCCGTTCCAACGTCCGTGGCAGAACCCGGTACCTCCGTTCGAGGAGAGCCAGGACCTGGATATCCTCTATCCTTGCGACGACGAGGACAACGGACTGGTGTACGTCGGCTGGAGAGGTCCATCGGCGGTGACCGAATTTTACGATTTAACCGGATGCTCCTTGTTGATGAAGTACCTGACGGACACTTCCGTGAGTCCGTTGCAAAAGGAATTCGTGGAACTCAGCGATCCCTACGCCAGCAACGTGTCGTACTCGTTGTCCGAGAACTCGGTGTCCATCCTTTACATGGTGTTCGAGAGCGTGCCGAAGAAGAAGATCCAGCTGATCAAGAACCGCTTGATGGACATCTTGAAGGACATCGCGTTCGGTAAAAACGGAATCGACATGAAGAGAATGGCCACCGTCTTGCACAGACAAATCCTGGAAACTTTGAGCAACCTGGAGAACAGCCCCCACGACGCCGTGGCCTTCATGCTGATCGGCGATTTTCTTTACGGGCATTCCAAGGAGGATGTAAGATATTTTTTGTATTTTTTTTTTCATCTTTTATTTTTGTATTTTTTTTTCATCTTTTATTTTTGTATTTTTTTTCATCTTTTATTTTTGTAATTCCTAATATTTATGTATTTTTGGCTACGAAATGAGACATCGAAGTCTACCCTCGTCTTATCTTCTCTTTCAACAGTTGAACGCGCGATTAAACGTCATAGATGACTTGAAAAAACTCGCGGAGGAACCCGAAAGCTACTGGTTGAACTTGTTGAAGAAATACTTCGTAAATGCGCCCTTGGTTGTGGCCAAAGGCATCCCGAGTATCGAGAAGCAGAAGGAGCTGAGCGAACTGGAGAAAGAACGAGTCAGGAAACAAGTCGAGCGTTTGGGAGAGAAGGGTCTTCAGGAAAAAGAGAAGGAATTGCAGGAGGCTGTTATAGAAAATGAGGTATTCGGTCTTAAATTGCTAATTAGTGGAACTAATTTTGGAGTTGGAGTTAAAGTCCACAATTTAAATTGACAGATTCGATTAAAAATTAAATAAAATGCAGTATAATAAAATAAGCCAGTAAACAAAAAAAATAGTAATTAAAAAAATAATTAATATTAATTATTTTAATTATGGATATTAATTATTTTTAATAATAGTAATAAAAAATAATTAATATTCACATCTTCAGAGACCAATTCCGGACGAATTGTTAACGTCCGTGCCGATTCCCAGCACGGATTCGATAAATTTCCACAACATCAAAAGTTACACCACGGAAAGCGCGGAGCAGCATCCGAAGTTGGACGTCACGAAGTTTCCACTGTTCACGTATTTGGATCACGTCAATACGAACTTCGTCTACGTGAGTCTCCTATGAAGAGTCTCCTGAAACGAGAATCTCGCAAATTCGACGAATTCCCGGTTTCGTCTCTTTTCAGATGTTCATCATGATGGACACTTCCTCGATCTCGCGAGAACTTCGTCCGTACATTCCGCTGCTCCTCGAGGCGCTTTTGGAGTCTCCCGTGAGAAGAGGCGACCGGCTGATCCCCTACGAAGAGGTCGTTGCCGAATTGGAAGCCGATACCGTCGCCACGAGCACGAGGCTAGGGTTCGAAAGTACCTCGAGATTCTCCTGCGGCGCCTACAGCAATAACGCGAACTTCATGTTGCAAGTACGTCCACGAAATCTAACTGACTCTCCCGTGTCTCGAAATTCTTTCGTTCGATAAAAAAAAAATCCTAAAGAGAATGTTTCAGAAGGAAAATAGTACTTTTAGAATTTGCGTAAGCGTAGGATTTTTCTTAGGTAATATCCCAATTAATTCGAGAGAAATCCTAATAAAATTGTTAAAAAACGAAAAAAAAAATTCTAAAAGTAGGATTATGGAAAATAGGATAAAAGTAGAATGTTTCATCAGAAAAATCCTACTTTTAGGATTTTCAATTATTTTATTAGGATGTTTCTTGAATTAATTAGGATATTGCGTAAAAAAAATCCTACTTTCAGGATTTGCGTAAGCGTAGGAATTTTTTTGCGCATGAAAAATTCTACTTTTAGGATTTTTCTTACGTAGTATCCTAATTAATTCGAGAAAAATCCTAATAAAATTATTGAAAAACGAAAAAAAAATCCTAAAAGTAGGATTATGGAAAATAGGATAAAAGTAGAATGTTTCATAAGAAAAATCCTACTTTTAGGATTTTTTTTTCGTTTTTCAATAATTTTATTAGGATTTTTCTTGAATTAATTAGGATATTGCGTAAGAAAAATCATAATAAAATTATTGAAAAACGAAAAAAAATTCTAAAAGTAGGATTTTTCTTATGAAACATTCTACTTTTATTCCATTTTCCACAATCCTACTTTTAGGATTTTTTTCAATAAGAGGGGACTTTTTTTAAGAAAGAGAATACCCTAATTATAATAATTCGAGAAAAATCCTACTAAAATTATTGAAAAAACGAAATAAAATAGTGAAATAATTTTTTTCTTTCAGTTAGAACTCGATAAATATCCAAAAGGAGTACAGTGGATCCGAGAGTTGCTATACAACAGCGAACTCACGCCGGAGCGATTGAAGATCATTGCTTCGAAGATCGTCAACGACGTGGCCCAGGTCAAGAGGAGGGGACACAACGTCGTCGGCTACCTTATGAAAGGTCTTTTGTACACCAAAGGTGGGCACGATTGGTATTTTCCGTAAACTTCGGATGAAAATGAAGGGAATCGAATATATATATATATATTTTTTTTTATTTTCATCCCAGACAGCAACCACTTCAACTCAAGTTTGCTGCGGCAGCAGAAGTTTCTGACGAAGATGTTGGAACGCTTGAGCTCCCCGGATAGCGAGAAACAGGTCGTCGAGGAAATCGAAAAGGTTCGAAAAACCTTGACGGATTCCTCGAACACCGTCCTCTACATGGCGGTGAACGTCGAGAAGCTCACGAGCAGATTCCCGGATGTTTTCGAGCCTTGGAACAAATTCTACCCCGACGTTGAAGATGGAAAAAAAGCCAAGTACGTTTGCAACCGGTAGCAAAAAAAAAATTAACAGCCACGGAATTGTGGAAAAGTGAAGTTTCATGAAAAATGATTCTCCTTTTCTTTTTTTTCAGGATGAATATCATTCCCGACTGGAAATTGATAAAACCCCATAACGAAATCCCCTTGAGCGGATGCATCACCGGATTAGGCTGCATCGAATCGGCATTTTTGTCGCAAAGCGTGCCCTGCATTCGTGATTTCCAGAATCCGGATTTGGCGCCTTTGCTCGTTTGCCTGCAATACTTGACCCAACTCGAGGTAAAGTCGGAAGAGAACTTTATTTTGTTTGTTCATTTATTTGTTTTAATAATTTTTCTTATCACAATTTTAATCGACGTTTCGATCTTTTTTATTTTCTTTAATATTTCGTATATTTGTGCCGTTCATTTTGAAAGTGGCCTAAGTCCATTTTTAAAGAGTCATGATATATCGGCATAAATAATTAGTTTTCACCAATTTAATTATAAATTTTGGAGTTTTTCATTTTTTTTTAAAAATGGATTTAGGCCACTTTCAAAATAAACGGCTCATTTGTCGTTTTATTTAATGACAAGAATTTTCATGGAAACGAACTTCATTATTTTTTCGACTTTTTTCGACTTACCAATATTTCTTTTATAAAATATTACGAAAATTGTTGTTTCAATTTACAAGTAGGTATTAATGAAAATTTGTATCCGTAAAAAATATTTTATTATCGCAGAAAAAAAAGTTTAAAATAATGTCAATTACTAAATTGCAACAATTTCCGTGATATTTCATAAAAAAATTATTTCAAACAAATAATAAAATTACGTTTAAGGAAAATGTGCATCTCTGTTTTTTTCTTTTCAATTTTTTTCACAATTTGAAATTTGTCTCGAAGAAAATTCTTTTGACTAGAAAAAAAATTTTAAGGGTATCAATTATTATTATTTTTTTTAAAGATTTTTGCATTTTCTCATTTCGTTTTATTTTTTTCCAGGGTCCAATGTGGCGCCAAATTCGTGGACAGGGGCTCTCCTACAGTTACGCGATTTATCCCACTCCGAATGAAGGATTATTGTACCTTTCGCTTTTCAAGTCGACCAACGTAGTCGGAGCCTACAAGGAAGCGAAAGCTATCGTTGTGAGTCGCGAATCGAAATTGCGACTTTTTTTGCGATTTTTGCGATTTTTTGCGAATGCGATTTTTTTTTCGTAGAAATATCGGAAAAATATCGAATCGAAAAGAACCGAATTTATTCCTCTAATTTATTCGATTTCTCGTCCAGGAACTGCATTTACCGGGAGACAAATGGGAACCTTTGCTGTACGAATCGGCGAAATCGTCGCTGATCTTCGAAATTATCGACCAGGAGAAAAGCGTCGGCGATGTCGTCACGCAGTCCCTGCTGTCCTATTTCAAAAACGTACCTCACGATTACAACCGACAAATGGTCCAGCGAGTGTACGCGGTGACCATCGACGATTTAACGCGCGTGGCTGCCAAATATCTCCGTCCTCTGTTCGATCCCAAGGAAATCAAGACCACGATCGTTTGTCATCCGTTGAAAGCACCGGAAGTCGCCGAAGCCTTCAAAGAGTCAGTATTTCTTTTTTTTTTTACGTTCGTTGTATTAGGGTGTCCCATAAGTTCTTTCCGCGCCACGCTATGTATTGCTCCGAGCCGAAAGGAAGAAACTTATGGGACAATTTAATATATTTTGAGAAAAATGATTTTTTTAAAAATTATTTTTAAGTACAAGGTGGTTATAAAAAAAAATAATATTTTTTAAAATTCATTATTTCATATATACGGTAAGAAAAAAACGCCGTAATTCTATGTAGAAATTCGATCGGGGTAGAATGGGATTTTTTTCTTTCTAAATTTTTTTTAGATTTTGTCACGTCCGCGACGGAAGTATCGAATACTCGATACTTCCTGACCATCCGAGTATCCTGTCGCGTTGATCGTCAACGCGACGGATCTTCTAGGCGTCAGCACTCTGGTTGCTAAGAGGCCCTTATTGCTGATACCAGCACTTTTGGACGGGCCTTCTTATCACCCTGAGTCCCGCCGTCGGGCCACTCTCGCTTCGACGTTCGCGACGCGCGCCACGGTACGCTACCGAGATTGACCCACGTTACATGGTGGCAGCGGTGGGATGGAAAGGAATTATAAAAAAAAAAAAAAAAAAAAGAAAAACACCGGACAAAGAGTAGTGAATAAAAAAAAAAAAAGAATTAACAGTGTATAAAAAAAAAAGAAAAAAGAATTAACAGTGTATTAAAAAAAAAAAAAAAGAAGTGAATTACAAAATTAACTGACGATTACAAAAAGTGAATTACAAATTTAACTAACGATAACAAGAACAGTGAAAAGACCACACAGAAAGCTACAGTGAAAAGTGGAAAAAAAAAAAAAAAAAAAATATATAGGGACGAACATTTACAAGGACAAATTACAATAAAAAAGACGAAAATTATAGAAGGAAGGACGAACATTTACAAGGACAAATTACAATAAAAGAGACGAAAATTATAGAAGGAAGAACGAACATTTACAAGGACAAGGACAGAATATACGAAATTCAAAAGGACAAAATTTTTTTTTACACATGAAATACATATTGTTATTTTGGTAAGTACAATTATTTTACTACATGAATAAAATTAAAAATCAAGTTCTTTGATTGTCAAAATTTGGAAATTAAAATTTTTTTTTATAAAAAAAAAAAAAAAAGAACCTTAAAAGCAATATTTACAGAATTTCAAAAATAAAAATAAAAGAGAACAAGAAAATTATACATTTTCCTATACAAAACGAAACCTTAAAAGTAATTCATAAAAGAACTTTAGTAGAGTCAAGCATAAAAAACGATAAAGATAAGAAGTAACTTGACACCCCAAAGAACTTGAATGCTAGTATATTGCTGCATGCTGCTTTGTCTTACGCTGATATACAATGTACAGAGTGATGCTGGAAAAGCGATATTGATATTCGATTTTCCTTTGACCCTTTCATTTTTGACTTTTGATTTTTTTTTTTTCTCTTTCTCTTCTCTTTAATTTTGACGTTTGTGCATTTTAACTTTCTTGAATTTGACCTTTTTAAACTTTTTAATCAATAAATTTTGACTTATTTGATTTAATATTTTTACTTCCAACTTTTAATTTCAACTTTCAATTTGTACTTTTGTTCGGAATTTTAAATTCTTAAGATTAAAATAAAAAAAATAAATAAATAAATAAAAACAAAAACAAGTAAATAACAATTTTTATATATATATATATATCCTTAACATTTTAATATTTCGATATCCTGACATTTTGACATCTTGATATCTTGACATTTTGACATTTTTGACACTTTTGACACAAATTATGGCGAACGAAAACCAAAATTTACGCGATGCGGCAATGCCTACTGTGGCATCCACAATTAATTTTAAAGATATTAATGGATATATCCCCGCATTCGACGGACATAATATGCCCGTCGAAGACTTTTGCGAGATTTGCGAAACGGCACAGGCAATTCTATCTCCTGCCGACAAAACAAAATTTATCAAACTATTACCTTTGAAATTAACGGGAAGCGCGAGACAACAAATCTCTAATAACACGTATAACACTTTAACAGACTTACTACATGACCTTAAAAGAGTATTTAGCGAAAATTTAGAATTGTCCGATCTAGAAATTGAATTAAAAAATTGCAGCCAAAATTATAATGAAAGCGTACTAGACTATACACATAGAGTACAAAAAATAGTAAAACGAATTTCAAGTAGACTAAAAACCACATACAGTAGAATATTGGACGAAGAAATACTAACAGCCAGGATTAGAGAAACTAGGGAATTAGCAAAAAAAGCATTCATTCGCGGATTACACGAAAATATTTACAATTTAATTGTTGGCGAAAACCCCGAAACATTTGAAACAGCAACAGATAAGGCATTTGCAATTGAAAAAGAATTAGAAAAAAGACGAAAATTACAATTATCTAAAGCCAATTCAACATTTGAAACACTAAAGGTAAGATTTACAGAAACACACCCTTCAGATGATACAGACAGTAGACAACAAATAGTAAAAATAAAAATATGTGCATTTTGCGACAAAACGGGTCATGAAACAGAAAATTGTTGGTCTCTAAAAAGATATAAACAACGAAGAAATAGTAGATATGAATCTTACGGAAGACAAAACTACTCCTCCGATACATTTAATAACCATCGTGGAAGATTTAATAATTATCGCGACTGGAATAAACGTGACGATTCAAGAGACAGATACGATAGATTTCAAGACAGACGAGACAATTCACGTAGTAATTCGCGTAGTAATTCACGAGACAGACGAGATAATTCTCGAGATAGACGAGATAATTCCCGAGACAGAAATTCACAAAGTGAACGAAACAGATTATTAGAATTCCTTACCACCAATCGAAATAAATATTTCGGCAAAGATCCCCGAGATGAACATGACAGTAGCAACAGTAGATCAAATTCGCGCGAAAGAATTAATACAAATAGCAAACAAAATAGCAGGAAAAACTCAATTAATGGTGAGATGACAGCAGAAGAAATCGGAAAGATGCTAAAAAACTTGGAATGGGCTTCGCGGGAGAGCGTGACGCGAAGCGAGAGCCAAGAACGCAAATAAAACCCATTCGAAGTTTTAACATTAATTATAACAGATCTTCTGATCACCAACCCGCATCTATAATTATCGATTCGATAACTTTAAAAAATAATCAAGCGAAGTTCCTCCTGGATTCTGGAGCACAGGTAAACTTAATAAAAGAAAGTAGGCTCAAACCGGATGTCATGACGTTTCCCAAACAAATTTATGAGTTAACCGGTATCACTGAAGGCAAAGTTCAAACATTAGGCAGATGCATTTTAAAAGTAGCCTCGAAACTGGCACTTTTTCATATTGTTCCGGATAATTTTCCGATACCAGCAGACGGCATGTTGGGTGACGAATTCTTCCGCGAAAACAGGGTAGAATTGTCATATGCTGAAAAATGTCTAAAAATCAATGGGTCGAAAATCCCATTTACGGAGTCCGAAAAAATCGTTTTGGCACCGCGTACTTCAAAACAAATTCCAATCCGTGTTATAAATTCAAAAGTAAAAGAAGGATATATTCCCCAAATACAAAACGATAAGGGAATATTTTTAGGAAATGCATTAGTGACGAATAACGACGGAATCGCCTACCTACGCGCAATTAATACAAACTCAACACCAGTAGACTTTGAAATTCCGATAGTGGAACTTCAGCCTGTCGAACAAATAGTAGTACCAGACGAAATGAAAAGACATGATAATTTACTGAACTTTGAAAACACTGACATTAAAGATAATAAGACTTTTGACATTTTTAGCGTAAATGCAACAAAATTAAAACAAGACAGAATTAAATTATTAGAAGCATCACTAAATCTCGATCATTTGGAAAATAACGAACGTAGACACGTATTAGATTTAGTTTCGGAATTTTCAAATTTATTTTACTTACCCGGAGACATGCTAGGACACACTTCGTGTATCCAACATGAAATTTATATGACAGACGAAAAACCAATAAATACAAAACAATACAGATTTCCTTTGGTACACAAGACAGAAATTAAAAAGCAGGTTGAAGATCTATTAGAAAAAGGAATTATCGAACCATCTACATCACCGTACAATTCACCAGTATGGGTTGTTCCCAAAAAACCCGACTCAAAAGGGAATAAAAGATGGCGGATGGTAATCGATTTCCGTGGATTAAACGACAAAACTGTCAGTGATGCATATCCATTGCCAAACATAACGGATATTTTAGACCAATTAGGCAATGCGCGCTATTTTACGACTTTAGATCTCGCATCTGGCTTCCATCAGATAGAAATGAGTCCGAAAGACCGACATAAGACAGCATTTTCAACACCGAATGGACATTATGAATTTAATCGTATGCCATTTGGTTTGAAAAACTCTCCGGCGACTTTTCAGCGCCTTATGGATGTTGTGCTGTCTGGGTTGCAAGGAACTGATCTATTTGTATATCTGGATGATATAGTCATATACGCAAAAGACTTGGAAGAACACAAAAAGAAATTCCAACGTCTAGCAAAAAGACTATCAGATGCAGGATTGACATTGCAAACGGACAAATGCCAATTTTTAAGTGAAGAAGTCGTATATTTAGGCCACAAAATTACGAAACACGGTGTACAACCAAATACGAACTTAATAACAGCAATTACGGAGTTTCCAGTGCCCAAGTCAGCAAAACAAGTAAAACAGTTCCTGGGTCTGACTGGCTATTATCGACGATTCATACAAAATTATGCAAAAATTACTCATTGTCTAAACCAATTACTAAAAAGTAACGTAAAATTCCAATGGACTGATATACAACAGGACGCTTTTGACATACTACGTAATAAAATCGTAAAGGAACCAATACTAAAATTTCCAAAATTTAACAAACCATTTAAATTAACAACGGACGCTTCAGATTATGCTATGGGAGCAGTTCTTAGTCAAGAACACGACAATTTTGATCATCCAATAGCATATTTTTCAAAAAGTTTCAAAAAAGCCGAATTAAATTACGACACGACCAAAAAAGAACTGTTTGCGATTGTACAAGCAGTAGAACATTTCCGACCATACCTTTATGGTAATAAATTTACGTTAATAACAGACAACAGAGCGATAACATACTTGACCAGTAAAAAGAATCCTCCACAACAACTTAGACGCTGGCAGACAATACTCAACGATTATGAATTCGATATTTTACATAAACCAGGTAAACTAAATTACGTAGCAGACGCACTTTCACGAAATCCGACAACAGCATCCGTTATGCCTATTAGAAGCAGAGAAGTCTACACTGACGAAACAACTGGTAACGAGGAAAAACGAACTAAGGAATACCATCAACCTCAAACGAGACCACATGTGGACGACTCTATGGACTCGGAACAGGACCAAAAGAGACCGAAATTAGCTGCCGAATCCGATACCTCGTCAAACTTTAGCGACACCACGGACCAAGAAATTTGGGAAACTGATAATACGGACATCGAATCCAGCGACGAATGGGAAGTCAAAAAAGGAACGGAAGACACACAAATAACAATAAAAAGGAAACAGAAACCATTAAAAAGATTAAAACTAAAAAGAAAAGAAAACACAAAGAAAAAGAAAGAATTTCTGGAACAACTAGAATTAAACGAGACAAACAAAGAAAAAGGAGCAACAAGTAAAGAAGATGCAAAAACAAATAAAACATATTCTTCAGAGGACGAAGAAGCGCCAAAAATTGAAACACGGGCAGAAATACACGAACCGGTAATAAAAGGAAAAAGGGTCAACCCAAAAATAAATATAAAAAGAAATAATAATAAAATGGCCGATGAAAAGAGCCTAAATGAAATAAAAGTATTTAAAGAAAGGGACCCGGAACTGAAATTCGCCGGAATAGGTGCCAGCCCGCCAAGAATTCGCGCTGAAGATCCAATAAAGAAGATAGAAGAAATATTGTTGCAAACAAACCAAACTCCGAAAAACCAGGACTATAATTCTCCAGTAACTCCAACATTTAGATCTCCAGAAATTCAAATTGAAGAAACGCCGACTCCTACATTCAGGTCTCCTGAAAGACTAACCGAAGAAACTCTGACACCAGAAGTAACTCCAAATTTTCGCTCTCCAGATAAACATACAGCGAAAACGACACGATTAACAAACAAAGATGACTTTTTGGCTATGGATATATCGGACAAAGATTATCAACCAACTTCGTACCACAGAAAAACGACGAAATTATCACAAGAACCAATGGAAACAAGAAGCAGAACAAAAATCACAGAAGACATTACAGTTAGAAACAATGTAAAAACTAGGCAATCAAATGTAATTTCGGAAAGAACAAATATAGCATTATTTATGTCAGCTGACTGTTCCTTCAATACAAAAACAGAAAAAGCTTTGGCAGAGAAAGCAAACATGAAACAAATTAATTTATTGAAGCAGAAACCGACAATTGGAACAGTAATAACGACTCGTAAAGGTACAAAAACGTATTTCGGACTAATCTGCAAGCAACACTTTTCAGACGATATAATACTACCAAATATTAAAAAATGCCTGGAATCCTTTTTAACAGAATTAGAAAAATTGCAAATCTGTTCATGCGCAATTCAAAAAGACGGTGAAATGATGAGTGACGCATGTTGGGAGAATGTTCAAACGTACTTGCGACTAATGACGATAAATTCAGAAATAGAAATAATACTTTGCGAAAGAACATTAAACATTCCAGCTACACAGGACAGAACACAAATTATTAAAGAATATCATTCTTCGGCTATTGGAGGACACAAAGGAATCACCAAAACATATTACAGAATCTTACTTGACTATTACTGGATCGGAATGAAAACAGACATTCAAAATTTTATAAAATACTGTGAAACTTGTCAGAAAAATAAATTGGTAAGAGTAAAAAACAAAGCACCGATGCTAATAACAGATACACCGACTGATACTTTCGACAAAATAGCTATTGACATTTTCGGACCGTTACCGAAAACAAAAACAGAAAACGTTTACATTTTAACAATGATAGACCTACTTAGCAAATATGCAATTGGTGTGCCTTTAAAAAACATTACAGCTTCCGATGTGGCTAAGGCATTAGCCAACACACTAATCTGCACATACGGACCGCCAAAAGCGATACTATCAGATCAAGGACGAAATTTCATGTCTGAAACCCTACAGGAATTCGCAGACTTATTCAAAATTAAACAATACACAACGACAGCGTATCACCCACAATCAAATGGAACATTAGAAAGAAGCCACCACACACTGAAAGAATATTTAAGAAACTTTATAGACGAAAATCGCGAATGGGACGAGTGGCTACCCTTCGCCATGTATTCATACAATTCCAGTATCCATGAATCTACAGGATTCACACCATTTGAATTGATTTTCGGTAAAAAGCCTAGAATTCCTTCAGAATTTCCTCCGGACGACAAAATTATTTCATACGAAGACTATTTGGTACAGTTAATTAGACAACTAAAGGACTTAAAAACGGACGCTGTTAGGACAATAGAGAAATCGAAACAAAAAACGAAATTTTACTATGACAAAAAGAATGTTAAAAACCCAGAGTTCGAAGTAGGACAATTAGTATTTCTACTTCGAGAACCAAAGAAAACGAAATTCGACAGTGAATATGTAGGACCGTACGAAATTTTAGAAATAACAGACCGTCATAACGTTAAACTGAAAATAACCGACGAAAAAACAAAAATAGTACATATAGATAAAATTAAATTGGCCTATGTTTCAGGTCTATCGCATACGCAGTAGGCCAAGATGAGACTTTTAAAATAACTACATTGGATAAAAATCCTGGACTATATTCAGAAGACTTAGGACTACTACGGACGTACCATACGAAATGGACTTTAGTTACGTACATCAACACGGAAGACCTACTTACAAGAAAAGACACCATACTGCATAACCTTACTTTCATCCAAAATATTTGCAACAAATTAGGAAAAGATTGCACCATACAAAATCAACTACATAATATAAAACACAGATTAAACAACGTTTTAACCGCACACGACGTAATATACGATTTAGTTCAAATAGATAAAAATACCAGAAACAAAAGAGCAATTTTTAGTTTCATTGGGAAAATTTACAAAAAACTTTACGGAACATTAGATGAAGACGACGGAAACAGAATTTTTAACCAAATTGAATCCATTTCCAATAGTACTTATGATTTAGCAGAACTAGTACAAAATCAAACACATATTATAAAATCACAATTTGATACAGTACGGAAACAAATTCACAGTTTAGGAAAATCCTTAGTGAATTTAACAATCAAAATCAATAGCACGAATTACAGTACAGCTAAACACATTCATATCCTTGAAATACAGCAAGAATTATTGCAATGTGTAAATGTAATCGAGTCCGACTTGTTAGAATACGAAATCGATATAAATACTTTTATCGATATTTTGTTATTCGCTAAAAATGGACAAGTTCATCCAAAAGTACTATCGGGACAGCAAACAATCAGAAGTGCACAAGCTATTCAGAAATCGGAACCAAATCTGGAATTTCCAATCCCTGTTGAAACAGCTAACGTAGCAGACTTATTACAACTCGCAGACTTGACGATATTCCATAAACAACAAACAATAGTCTATGTTATCAAAATTCCATTATTAAATCTTCAAAAATTCAAATTATACCAACATATTTCGGTTCCAGTCAGACAGTATGACAGACCGTATGGTGCTGAATTCGCATACATAAAACCAACCACGACATTTTCAGCAATTTCGACCAGTTTTGAAAAATACTATACAATAGACAATGACAACTTGGAAAAATGTAAAAAATTTAATCAAGAATACATTTGTTTACAATTTGGACCGAATCATTTTGACGATGGAAGTGAATGTGAGATACAATTGTTAGCAAATCCACAATTTTCGAATTTCAAAATTTGTAACATTGAACTAAAAATTCTGAAAAGAACACAATGGACTAGGATTCGCGACTCCAATACATGGATATTTTCGACCCCCGCGACAGAAACAATACACTTTATTTGCAAAAACAAGGACACAATTAGTACAACGATAGAAAACACAGGAATAATACAACTAAGTTCAGTATGTGAAGCAAAGACCAAAAACAAAGATTTGTTACCATACAGAGAAATTCAGACGCTTAAGAACATTACAGTATTCTCGACCAAAACACTAAATATATCGGAAATTTATCAAAATTCATTCGACTACAGTGATATCGTTAACCTGACCGACGTACTAGAGGAACAAAAATCTCTAGTAAACAAATTACATTTACCAGACGTCCAATTAGAAACAAGTTTTGAAACAATCATATCAAAAGCAAAAAGCATTGCTAAAGACCGACAATATAAAAAACGTTTTGACAGACTAGAAAGTAGCTTACTGTACTCCGGAATATCAATGGGAGCTATCTTGCTCATTTTAGGACTCGCATGGAAATTTTCAATGTTTAGTAAACTAAGATCACTTTGTAAATTATTGCCATGCTTATCAAAAAAGAAAAAATTAAGGAAAATTAACATACCCCGTAAAATAATAGAAAACATAGAATTACGCGAACCTCCACCACTACCAAGACAACCTCCGACAGTTATTGTAAATCACGAAAATATACGACCCCAAATCGAATACGAAAGACGTAAAGCAATATCGTATTTCCAGGAAACTTTGTAAACCGCTTATCATTGCATGTATCACTCACAAATTGTATTAAAGCACAACAAATAAAATCAGACACAACGGATACAGACTATGGACCAAAGACAGAACCTTGGACAATTAACTGCATGAAACCATCCAGAAATCATTCCATTACCACAAAACATAACCAATTTTTACAGAGCAACACGAGTAACAGACAACCAAGGAAGGGCACACCGGAGGACAAGAGCACGACACACACACCCCGCTTGCAACTACACCTTTGTTTTTTTTTTATTAAATATTGTAACACACAAACACTATGGATAGACAAAACAGAAAAAGACAAAGCGACGAAGACATTGACGAAATACGACGAGCCGTACGAGACGCTCCAGACGAAGACATACCTTTTATACGGACAACACTTTTACACCTTTTGACACAAATGACATTTACACTAAAATATATTTTTAATAACAAATGGGAAGAAATGGAAGAAGAAGGGAAAAAGAACAGACTCGATGCGGAAGCAAAAAACAGAAAAGACAAACACAATACAAAACTACAGACACAGATTGAGGAACCCGACAAAAAACCACAAAAACCAGACAAGGAAAACACAGAAATACCACAGAGACTATCAGTCTTTAACTTTTTACAAGCACTACCGGACATAATAGACAAATATGAACAAAATAAAGCGACGAAGGACGAAAACGAGACAAGACCCTGTAGCTCAAAACAGGCAGACGAACAAGACAAACTTAATTACCTACACGCAGAAATTGAACAAAGACTGAACACACTAAGACTACAGAACAAAACTAAGACAAAGAAAACACAGAAAACTAAAACAAAGAAAACACAAAAAGGGGACAGTAGACAAGAAATAATTTGGACCTCGACAAGAGACAAATACACATACACACGTGACCCACAGACAGCCGCAAAACAAAAACTACAAACAACAACATTAAAAACAAGAACATATCCGCACACACCACAAAAACAAAAAGTAAAACTAAATGACACATACATGAGAACACACTTTTACAAAACAAACATAGAAGATATTTATTACACACCCGACTCATCATTCGAAGACACAGAAGAACACAACGACAGCCACTAACATAACAAACACACTCACTTATATTATAACCAATATATCTACACCCATACAAAAACATATATATGTATATTACCATAGTTTTAATATATAAAATATTTCAGTTCTCTTTCTTTGGAATAAAGGAGTCATTTCATTTCATTCACCCCACTGCACCAGCATACATAACCCAATTGCACTATATGGGCTGCGGTAGCTGATACTAGTATATAAATTAAAATTATTCTTCCCACAGACAAGATCCTTCGAACGATCCAACAGTAACACACCAAAACTCCTACTAACACTCCCCAAAATACTAATAGTTTAGACTGTTACAGGATCACAGATAAAAGAGTTATTATAATGACGAAACGACTTGAAACTTTTGGATGTATATGTACAGACACGTATTATTGACTACAAAACACAGCTTATACAGCAATTCGGATAACGAGGACTCGATATACAAAAACTGAGACGAATATACGGAAAATACAGCGGACAACGTATCATTACTAAATTTATACTCCCACACCATCTTCCTCATAACTGTCATTTTACTAACCTCCCTTACTATTAATCAGACAATTTGTTATAGCCAAACCAACTTTCAAACAGATGAAATTAACTAAGGACAGAATGGACAAACCCTTACAACCCTACGGTAACTAGAGGAGCCATGAAAGATGAACAACTTCTGACACCATTACATGGACCTCACTAGGACAAACTCCATCCAACCATGACAGGACAAGACCAACCGCTTCGGACCACAGCTACCAAAGGATCAACTCATTTGACGACGCTACAACTGTCACGAAGATTTAGATTTAAGCTAGACATTGTATTAATAGACAATAGACAAATATTGTATCGACCGCAGACAAATATTGTACCACGAGACAGGATCGATGCGGGAGCATCGATTTTCCGTGGGGGGGGAGTGTCACGTCCGCGACGGAAGTATCGAATACTCGATACTTCCTGACCATCCGAGTATCCTGTCGCGTTGATCGTCAACGCGACGGATCTTCTAGGCGTCAGCACTCTGGTTGCTAAGAGGCCCTTATTGCTGATACCAGCACTTTTGGACGGGCCTTCTTATCACCCTGAGTCCCGCCGTCGGGCCACTCTCGCTTCGACGTTCGCGACGCGCGCCACGGTACGCTACCGAGATTGACCCACGTTACAATTTTTTTCAGAAAAATCAATTCAAACTGACGATTATTGTTAATCGCGAGGCATCGATTTTTTTTTCTTTTAATTAAATTGTTGTTTAATTTTATGCTGTTCCTTTGCTCAACAATCTTGGAAAACAATTTTCCAAAAATGGTCAGTTTAATTTTTTTTCAAGTGAACCAAAAGAATTTTCAAAGTGAACGAAAAAAATCTGAGAAAATTAGACCACTTTGCTTTTTCGTTCGAAAATTACCATTCAATTTGAATATTTTCCTTTTTCTTTTATTCAATGAAAAAAAAAACGCTAATAAAAATGTTTTTCCAATTTTTTTCAGATTAACCAACGACTTGAAATTGTACAACTCTCTGGAAGAAACGTATTTGAACGAATGGTAAAGTTTGGAGAAAATTTGAAAACCGAAAAAAATTGGAGAGATCGGTGTGTTGCCTCGTTATGCATTTTTTTTAACAGCATTTAACATTGAAAACAAAAGTATCAGAAATTTCCTATTTTTTCAATTGAATTCAAGTATTTATATTTTCTCAACACTTTTCCAATAAACATTCGATTCGTTCGTTTTCAGCGAACTTCAGCACAAAACGATCCATTTCCAAATTTTACATACTTTCTTTTCCGAATTTCAGCCAATTCCGATACTTTCATTTCCAATTATTTTCTTTTTTGTTCCAAAACGAATTTTTTTTCGCTTTACAATTTAAATATATTTCAATTGACCCTTAACGATCACCCTGGGGTCGGATTGACCCAAATGCGAATGTTCTGTTATTCTGGAAAAATATTTTTCTCGATTTTCTTTTGTTTGTTAACACTATGCCGTCCGGTGGCACCACGTTGGTGCCACGCGAAAACTATCGGGCAAGCGCCGCTGGCACCACGTTGGTGTCAGCGGCGAGGACGGCAAAGTGTTGAGCGTCAGTAATTTTCAACTATTTCGTTAAAAAGAACCGTACCCGAATTTAAAAAATCAAAACCAAAGAATATCGTTGGAAACCAATTAACGTTTCTTTTTTTCGACTTGCAGAGAGGAGAAGAAAAAATGAAAATCGGCCGAAACGAAAGAATCGACGGTGATTCGTGTTCACACTTTATTTATTTACATCCAACAAAGGAAACTTGAAGTGCCTTAGCAGCAATATCCGCATTTCATCGCAATCAATCAATCGATCGATCAATCAATCAATCAATCATTCAGTCAGTCAAGCGGAACTCGAAACTCGAAAATCGAAAATCAGCATCGGTCGAGAATCGGAAACTTCTCAAAAATCGGCTTTAAACGAGGCCTCAAATAACTCGGAGATTTTTCGCAACATCGAAGTCATTCGCGCCCTGTCGTACACTTATTTTTCTTTTTTTTTTCTCGAATCCCCTCGTCCTTGCTATTATCGTTATCGGTATTACTATTATTATTATTATTTTTTTTTCAATGTTATTACTATTGTTGGTATGCCTACTCCCCCTTTTTTTTTTCTTCAAAATAATTCATTTCTCGTGAACGAAAACGTGAGCCTTTGATGCCGTTTCACCCAAAGGGCAAAAAAAGAAACCCCGGACGTGACGTAATTGAAAATCGTAGACTATTTACCATTTGATGAAGGCACGAAAAAACTTTTTCCATTTTATTATTTTTTTTTAAATGTTCTATAACGGTAACGTTCCCCTTTTTTCCTCCTTGCCATTATTTCACTCCTCCTATTATACATTATTTTTTTTTTCTCGCGGTTACAAAATTGCCATTTCTTTGCTCTTTCCACCTTTCGTGCCATTTTTTTTTCCACGGTTACATATAAATTATCTTAAATATTAATGACTCCTTATTACCATTGACTTAATTACACGCTAAAACTCACGAAATTCGAGTCGACGAAATTTCCCTCGTCGACTCCTTTTCCCCATTTTCAGAATTTCCCTTACGCTTCTAATTGTAAGACCTACAAAGTTCTTTACAGTACAAAGTTGTGTTCATCTTACTTCTATTAAGTGCAAGAAAAGGAATTTTTCCCAGCAGATTTTCCTTTCCCCATTTTTCCCTCACCGGTGAAATTTTCATTTATTTTTTTTTAAGGGTGTTTTCTTACACGATTCACCTTTGCCTTTAACAACGACAAATTCAACGTCCATTTACTATTTTTTTTTTTTTGGTAAATCACTTCCTACATATTTTATCGCAACTCCCCGTAATTTTCGATATTTTCGCATTTGAGCATTTGGATACAAATTGCTCCCAATCGATTTATTTCCACTTCGAATCCCGAAATCCATTATTTTTCCCACTTCCTCCATCCGGGTATCGAACTTTTTCGAAGTCTTCGAAACCCTTTCAAAGTGTTCGAAACCCTTTCGAAGTGTTCGCAACCCTTTCGGAATCTTCGAAACCCTTTCGAAGTCTTCGAAACCCTTTCCAAGTGTTGGAAACTCGTTCGAAGTCTTCGAAACCCTTTGGCAGTGTTCGAAACCCGTTCAAAGTGTTCGAAACCCGTTCGAAGTGTTCGAAATCCGTTCGAAGTCTTCGAAACCCTTTCGAAGTCTTCGAAACCCGTTCGAAGACTTCGAACGGGTTTTAAAGTCTTCGAATTCCATTTGAAGTGTTCGAAATCCGTCCGAAGTGTTCGAAATCTTCGAAACCCTTTGGAAGTATTCGAGCCCCTTTGGAAGTGTTCGAAACCCTTTGGAAGTGTTCGAAACCCTCTGGGAGAGTTCGAGACCCTTTGGAAGTGTTCGAAACCCTTTGGAAGTGTTCGAAACCCTTTCGAAGTGTTCGAAACTCTTTCGAAGTGTTCGAAACCCTTTCGAAAAAGTATCGAACCGAAGAAAGTACCCACTTAAATCGACTCCAACTTATTTCCTCTTCCCTAAATTTTCAAATTCAACCTAAAACGCATTAGAATCTACGGTTCGAGAAATTTAGCTTCTTTCCCTTATTGATCTATAAAATGTACAATTACTGAAATTCGATGAGACCGAAGCTTTCCCTTTTGTGGTATTTTTAGGAATTATTTTACCGCTTTCGAGCGGGTACATATGCTTTTCCCTTTTTATTTTCTTTTTGAAAAAAGAAATAGTTTCTCTCCATTTTTGAACATGAAGGTTTTCTCGGTAACTCGATCCCTAAAAATCTTCGAAAATCTCCCCACGGAGTCAGAAACTCATCTCAAAGCGAAGAAGAAAAAGATTCTGTAAAGTTATTCGGTATATTGCACTTAATTTTACACCTTTCTTTTTTTCTTGCGTTTCTCCGTCACGTAGAACCTCACGGTTTTCTCTCGCAAGGAAACAATTGTGCAGCCAAATTTGCCGTTTTCCAACTCCCGCTGAAGTTATTCCACTTTCCAATTCCCATTGACAAAAAAAATAATCCCACTTTCCATTGTCATGGAAAAAAAAACAAGTCCTAAATTATGTCAGCGTCCAACAGAAAATTTTTTTAATAATTCAATTAGGCGTCGAATGTTTTCTGGTTAAACAAAAAAAATTAGGTACCAAGTACCAAATTTTTCGTCTTTCCTGGAAAATTTAATTCTCGACTGGAATTTTAATGTGATTTAAATTCGACCCTGATTCGATAACAAAAAAAAACCTCGGTCTCCGTTGAACAAAATAATGCAAATTCGTGGGAACCGATTTTTCTTTATCCAAATCGACGTCGACGGCGAGCCCCAAATTGCAAATTCTTCGATTTCGACCGAACAATTATTTCCCAGTAAACTTCGACAATCTCAAGAGACAACTGTGACACGGACCGGCTCTACCGCTTTTGTCCTTCCAAAGCTCGCCCGGCGACTTAGAACTTGGCCATGCCGGAGATGATGTCCTCGTACAGCTCCGGCGTGACTTCCACGTACTCCTTGTTTCCCGCACGGAAGTACACTTTGTCCTGGATCTTATTCGGGTCGAAACCTTCCCTTTGCAAATTGATCTTCTTCAGTTTGAAGGTACCGGTCATTTCCAGTTCCTTGACGATCCGCAGGAAAATCGGCCTCGCGTAGGACGGCAGGGCCTTGTCGATCCCTTCCGCCAGAGCTTTGAAGTCCAGCAGACTGTCGGGGTCCACGATAGCGGCCATTCCCGCTTTCCCTTCCATTCCAGGTACCTGCGATGGGAAAAAAAAATGTCGAATCAATTGCAAACTCGATTTCCAATCGATGGCGAAATTTTTGGATCCCGATCCTTTTTAGGATTTTTCCTAACCTGAACTCCGTAAACGGTCGTGTCCCTGTGACCGATGACCGTGCTGACGACGCCCTCGACTTCCGCAGTTGCGACGTTCTCTCCTTTCCATCTGAAGGTGTCTCCCGTTCTGTCCTTGAAGTAGAAGTACCCGAATTCGTCCTGGACCAGGATATCGCCTGGAAGATTAAAGAAAGGACCGGTCAAATTTGACAAATTCGTGTTGGATACTTGTTTTTTTTTTAATTACAGTGGACATGGGGGTATTTCCTGCTTTGAAGAAGAAAAAATTGATTTTCTTAACGGCCTTGGTATGAATTTATGGAGAAAAAAATGGAATAATTTGGGTTTTTGAGAAACCTTTTGAAAATTCTAGGGGGCACCTAAAAATGAATTTCTGCTATTTTTCTATGGAAGTTTTTGGAGATTGTTGGAATCCGGGCCCCGAAATTTTGAAAAATCGGTATTCCTAAATTTCTGGATTTCCCAAAGACCTTGTTATGAATTTATGAAAAAAAAAATGGGAAAATTTCCGAATGTTTTCGAAAACCCTTTTGAATATTCTAGGAGGCACCTAAAAATAGTGCCATGGATTTCTGCTATTTTTCTATGAAAGTTTTTGGAGATTGTTGGAATCCGGGCCCTGAAAATTCAAAATATCTCCAAAATTTGGAAAATTCAGAATTTTCTGAAAATCAGAATTCGAAATATCTCCAAAATTTGGAGAATCCAGAATTTTCTGAAAATCAGAATTCAAAATATCTCCAAAATTATGAAAATCCAGAATTTTCTGAAAAACAGAATTTGAAATATCTCCAAAATTTGGAAAATCCAGAGTTTTCTGAAAATCGGTTTGACGTTTACCGGATACGAAAGCTTTGTCCCCTTTCTTGAAAACGTTCTCTATTGTCTTTTTCTTCGATGCTTCTTTGTCGAGGTATCCGTTGAATTCCCGGGAAGCGTTGCCCTGTTTGATCAATCCGATGAACATTCCCGGCTCGTCTGGAAAATTCAGAAATAAAAAGAACGAATGAGCGAATCGTCAAAAAGCGATCAACGAGGATCGGTAGCGTTCTCTCGAATTTCGCCGCTTGTAAAAAAAATAATTGCGACTAAATTTTGCGAGGAAGTGAATTTCTGGCGGTAAAAAAAAATTATGCTCGATCGAAAACATCGATATTTACTGATTTCAGCACGGATGCAGAATCCATCCGGGCCCCGGATCGGCTCGCAGGTGTCCGGGTTCACGCGGATTATCGCTACGGGGTGCAACGATTTCGGTAAGATCAAGGGGGTGAATCCAACGGCTCCTACTCTGTTGTCGACGTTCACTGGAAACGAAACGAGATATTTTTTTCGTTGAAAACAAATAAAAAATAAAAAAATAAAAGAAAAAAATTCCAATTTTTCTTTCGTTGAAAAGAGAAAAAAGGTAAGAAAGAAAGAAAGAAAAAAAATGAAGCACCGATATTGGCGTTGCCCTCGCTGGAGCCGTAGACTTCGGTGACCTGTTCGATTTTAAATCGGTTGACGAAATCCTGCCAGATTTGGGGCTTCATGCCGTTTCCGACCATCAGACGGACGGGGTGCGCGGAATCCTCCGGTCTCGGGGGTGCCGATAAAAGGTACCGACACATTTCACCGATATACTGCGCCAACTACAAAAATTCCAATAATTAATTAAGATCAATTGCAAAAATAAGAATAATCGAGTTAGACCAATTGCAAAAATGAAAGTAATAAAAAAAGACCAACTGCACAAAAAGAAAAGTAATCAAATAAAATCAAAATTGTATTTTGGTTTTATCTGATTGAAATTTGATGAAAATCAAAATTGCATTTTGGTTTTATTTGATGAAAATTTTATGAAACCCAAAGATTCATTTTTAAATTTAATGAAAATCAAAATTTCAATCAAATAAAACAGATTGAAATTAGATGAAGAAAAAAAAAGATTGAAATTTCATTTTGATCGAAATGAAATTTTGGTTTTATTTGATTGAAATTCGATGAAAATCAAAATTGCATTTTGGTTCTATTTGGTCCTGGCAAATTTCAAAGTAAGACCCAGCAAAAAGGGGGTGGGGGAACTCACGGTGCAGTTATACTTGATACAATCGGTCCAATAAGCGGAGACCGAGAATTTCGTCCTCAAGACACTCGGGATGCCTTTGACGAGCGCACAGCCGGTTCCGACCAACCCACCAGCCATGTGGTACAGAGGAATCGGGTCGTACATGATATCGCTGTTCGCTCTAAGTCCCAGCATGTGATACGTAGCCATAGTGACCAATAGGTATCTGGAAGCAAATGCGAATGAATTAATTATTTAATTATGATTTATCGATTATGTTGCGATTATATTTTATCAGGGGTTGAACGATTTCGAGTTCAAGTTGCATTCGATTACGGCCAATAATTGATCGAGAGTCGTCTTCTTTTTCCTCAAAATTCTCACAAATTCCATGGCGAATCGCTTTCGATGCCCCCAAGGATTTTGGAAACTCGATAAGAAAGTGGCCTTTCGAAGAAATAATATATATGTATCTCATTATAATCATATTTAATTTTTGGACATTTTGTATAAATTAGAATTTTTTTTAAGGGGGGGGGGGGGAGGTGCATCAGATGTGCTTTTTTGTAGAGGTATCACTTTTCATACATGAACTTGTCTCAATTTTTCTTCTGTTTTTTGAGGGGTCTTCTTTTTCCTCGAAATTCTCACAAATTCCATAACGAATCGCTTTCGATGTCCCCAAGGATTTTGGAAACTCGATAAGAAAGTGGCCTTTCGAAGAAATAATATATATGTATACGTATTTCCTTGTACAAGTAGTCGGAAGACTCGAGCGAGTAACTAACATCGTCTCTAATCCCATTGTCTCGCATTTCTAACGCTTCCCTGACAAGATTACGGATTTTTCACGATGGTGTGAACCGGACGGCAGTTAATTTATATATAGCGGTGACATATACATTGAAAGGCGTCGTCTGCAGCGACCAACGGTTTCTTTTGAATTTCCCAACGACGCGATGGCCGCTGCAAAGGTCAAGATTTCGGCTCAAAAACAAAGGGACCCCAGTTTCGACGAGACTCAATTCAATAAAAGAAAAAAAAAAGAAATCACTGAAAGGCCTAAATGTCGGTAAAGGGGTTCTCTTCTCCCGGGACTTACCTACCTCGTGTATTTTGAGACTCGATCTTTGTCTCAAATTTTGTAACTCCTACATTTTTGCCTCACCCCCAAATATTGTTATTGTTATTGCTATTGCTGTTATTGTTATTGTATTATTATCGCGTTTGTATTTCTTTGCTAAATTTTTGTACCAAATAAAATAAAACGAAAATAAATGAAATCGAAATTGCACAGATTCGAACCCAGGACCCACGAGTGTCGATTCAACGCTCTATCCACTAGACCAACCCGCACTTCGAAGAAAATAAACGGATATTGTACATTTTCAAGACGACCTTGTGCCGAAATTCTGTCGCTATTGGACCGATATTCTCTTTTCGATATTTTTCTCTTTCTTTATATTGTTCATTCCAAAAATCTGTTTTTATCCTATCGTATCCATTCGATTCTAGGGCACACAAGCCATAAATCACAATCGAAAACCCTCGATAAAAATTTCGCATTTTCGCGAAGGTCCTTATTGGAAAGTTTCCAAGTTTCAAGTTTCGTACGCGAGTTAACATTATGTATTTGAAGTTTACATGACCTCCTTCTTTTGCCGGTCGATGCTTCTGAATAATGAATTTTATGAATACACGTTCCTTCCTTCTCGTCATAGCGCGAATAAAAGAGAATTTCGGGAACGCAAATACGGGGTGGAAGCAACATACGCGCTGGTAGTTATCGTGGAACGAGCATCGGAATGAAAATGAAATTGAAAACGACGAGAGAGAAAGGGAAGGGTAGAGTCGCTTCTATTTGCAGCCAATCAGTGATCGATAAGATACGACTCTGCTGCCATTAATTTTATACTTAGCCTGGCCGTAACATTGTGTTCAACGTACCCTCTTTTTCTCTCTCTCTCTCTGTCTTTTTTTTTCGCCGTTGCTATAATGTCACATTTCCGTACATTTTTTTTTTCTTTCTCATTTATCAGAAATTTATTATTTATCTTCAGTAACGCGTTTCGAAACGTTCCATTTTTCAAATTTTTCGAATTTTATTAGTGTATGAAAATAAATTTACAAAAATTAGAAAAATAAATATCAAAATTTTCAAGAATCCAAAAACTGCCCGGAAATGTATAACCTTTTTCCTTAATTCGAATAAATATGAAACAAAGCGAAATAATAAAAAAAGTAATTAAATGAGAAATTTTTAAGTTAGCAAAAAAATACAAAAATTTTCTTTTAATTCGAATGAAAATAAAAGGAGATAAATTAAAAAAAGAATATTTAAATGAAGTTTCTCAAATTCCAAAAAAAATTAGTGAAAAAAATAACAAAATTTTCAGGAATTCGAAAAACTGCCCAGTGTAATTCAAATGAAAATGAATCAAAATGCATTAAAAAAAGAAATAATCAAATAAAAATAAATTTGAAAAAAAAATGTATGAAAAATATGATTTTTGCTCGACACGTGTTTCAATTCGCGGGCATCGAAAGCAATTCTTAGGAGTTCCGATACAACACCCCCTCTGGGAAATTGGGAAAAACGAAAAAACAACAAAAAAAAAAGAAGAAAAATAAAGGATCTCCCTCCGAATACCTTGAATTTGGTACGATCGCGACTTTTGGCAACCCTGTGGTACCGCTGGTGTAGATGTAGAGCAAATTGTCCCTGTACCCGGGTTCCTGTGGAACCTGGGGTTGCCCCGTACTCGCTTCGCTCAGGAGCTTGTCCAAATTCTTCACGTCGTTTTTGCACCGATCCTCGGAAGCGAGGACTTTGTACTTCTCGATTCCTCTCAGAGTCTCGGAAATGTCGTCCATAGCTGCAACGGCGCAAAAACTAATATCAATTATCGAACGTCATTTCTTCCTATATTTATTTGCATTTCTTATTTACAGTTTTTTTTATACATTCATTTTGGCGTCAACAACTTTTACAGCGATATCTGTGTGATTGAAATTCTTATTGTTAGTTATTTGTCAGCGTTGCCAAGCGTAGGGTAATTTCTTTAGGGCGGTGTAGGGTACATACTTTTTTTCAGTATCGCGGTTGGCAGCCTGTAATATTGACATACGCGTGGCAACGCTGGTCCGCGGGCGTCTATGATTGGGATTTTTTTTTGTTTAGCGCGAGTAGAAGTTTGCGCGCGACACCAAGATGGTGCCACTGGCGTTTGCCCTAGAGTTTTCGCGGGACACCAAAATGGTGTCACCGGGACGCGTGATGGTAATAAAATATGAAATACAAAATACCAATACCAATACCAATGCAAGTATAAATATATATACAAATATAAAAAATATTAATATAAATAAAAATATAAATAAATAAAATAAAAATAAAATATAATTAAAAATAAAAATAAAAAAATTAAAATATATATGCACGCACGCGCGCGCGCATGTGTGTGTGTGTGTGCCTTAATAGAAAGTACAGGCACAAATGTGAAATACAAATACAAGTACGGAAGAAAATACGAAAACGAAGGGAAGTTATTACCTGAGGAGAATTCATCGGCAAAAATGACTCCTTTGACCCTGGCGATGGTGAGGCAGTGAATCAAAGGTTGAAGACGCAATTGCGTATTGATGAGGGCGGTGATAACACCAAGTTTTCCCAAACCAAGCCAAATGGCTATATATTCGGGTCGATTTGGCATCATCAATGCCACCGCGTCGCCTTTTACGTATCCGGCTTTTTGGAACACCGATGCCACTTGATTGCTATATTTGTCTATCTGCAATCATCCAAAAGCATTCGACATCGCCAGTGGTAAAACTCCATTTTTTTTTCTTTTATTCCAAATACGAGAATTTCAACCTTTCCAAAGAATTTTTTTTCTCAAACTGCTCCTTTGCACAAGAAAATTTGCAGTGATCGATAATCTATCAATGGTGGAAACCCAATTTTCTTTTTTTTGTCTTTTAGAAAACTAATAATTTCAAGTTCTCCAAAGAATTTTCTTTTTCTGAAATTGCTCCATTGAATGAGAATATCCATGACGAAGAGAACAAATTTTCAGAGAGAACTTGAAATTATTAGTTTTCTATAAAAAAAAGAGAATAAGAAAATTGGGTTTCCAACATTGATGGATTATTGATCGCAAGAAATTTCTAATATCGCTGGAAGGGAGGATACAAATAGCCTCGCTTCCAGCGATATTAGAAATTTCAGGAAAAATTCCTTAGAAAAATTTGTAAAGTAACAAATGTTGAATTTACATCGGCATTCGTCCAAATTCGTCCCTCGAATATGAAACATGGTTTGTTCGGGTAAGCTTTAGCTCGTTCCCGGAATAATTTCATGACAGTGGAATTGTTCCGCACGAATCTCCTGGTTTCCAAGTCTGCATTGAGATATCGGTAGAGGAATCTGAAAGAAACAGCAACAAATAAATAAATAAATGGGCAAAGATTAGGAAAACTTTCTTTGAGTTATTTTTATAATTTCTGGTTAAATCGAAGTTTTCAAGAATTCCAAGGATTCTCAAGATTTCATGAACCCTGATTTAATTGCAAATTTCTGGAATCTCTAGTCTCTAATAAATTTTCAGGATTTTTGAAATTCCCTTTGGATCGATAAGATATATTCGAGGAAATTTTTGGTCAATAGGATATATTCGAGGTTTTCGAATTTTTTTCATAACTCCCTCGAAGCTTGAATAAGTAAAAATTGTGTGTGATTTTTTATTAATAATGAATAAAAAAATCGAAGATCGGGGAAATATGGGATTGGGAGTTGAAATTTCTTCTACTTATTTTTATACTTTCTGGTTAAATTGAAGTTTTCAAGAATTCCAAGGATTGTCAAGATTTTGTAAAACCCTGATTTAATTCCAAATTTCTGGAATCTTTAGTATCTAAGAAATTTTCAGGATTTTCAAAATTTCCTCAATTCGGATAAGTTAAAAATTGTCTATAATTTTGTATCGATAGCGAATAGAAAAATCTAAGATCATGGAAACGCACGATCGAGGGTGAAAATTTCTTTTACTTATTTTTATAATTTCGGATTGAATTTGAACCTTCTATAATTCCGAAAAATTACAAAATTTCTTAAACCCGTGAATCAATTCCAAATTCGTGGAATCTAGTCGATAAGAAATTTTCTGTGTTTTCGAAATTCCTTCGAAAATTCGGATAAATTAAAAACTGTCTATAATTTTGTATCGATAGCGAATAGAAAAATCTAAGATCGTGGAAATGCACGATCGAGGGTGAAAATTTCTTTTACTTATTTTTATAATTTCGGATTAAATTGAAACTTTCTGTAATTCCAAAGAATTTCAAAACTTCCTGAACCTTCGAACCGATCCTAAATTTCTTGTACCTTCGGTCGCTAGAAAATTTTTGGGATTTTCAAAATTCCCTCGAAATTCCTATAAATCAATAATTGCCCGTGATCGATCGGGAATAAAAAAATGTGAAAAAAAAAAACGTGGAATTACGTGGTACAAACTCGTAAGTGCGATCGAAATTCACACTTACGTCTCGCTAATGTTCAGTGTGTACCTTATTCCGACCGTGGGACCGAACACTTGTTCCGTAAAAGTTTCATGCGAAGGACAAGCGAAAAGCTATAGAGATTTTCGATGCACAATTTCCACATCTGGATTTTTTTGCCCGACATTCTCGTTATTGAATTAGGGAAAGGAAAATTTGCCATCCATTCGAAATATGCAATGCATCAACAAAGCGTTTCCAACTCCACATTCGGCAGCTCGTGCCGTATTATCGATTTTCCGTCAATCCGTCACGTTTTCACTCGAAATCACAGTTTTCATTATAAAGCAATTCGTGAATAGATGAAAAATTTGAGACTTCGCGAATTTTTGGTTAAAAACTTTTTTAACCAGACATTTTTTGACACGCTCGCATTTATTTTCGGGAATTTCGAATTTTTCCTGGATTTCTCCCGATTTTTTCCTCCATTTTCCTGAATTTTTTTCCTCCATTTTTCTGAATTCGCGATTGAATTCAAATTTTCTATTTAAAAAAAAAAATTGTTCCAAATTTGTCATTTTTCGTTGGAATGAAATTTTTAGATTTCCGATTTTTTTGTCCCCATTTTCCTGAATTCGCGATTGAATTCAAATTTTCTATTTTTTCAAAAAAAAAATTATTCCAATTTTGTAATTTTTCGTTGAAATGAAATTTTTAGATTTCCGAATTTCGTGGAATTTCGAATTTTTTTCCTCCATTTCCCTGAATTCGCGATTGAATTCAAATTTTCTATTTTTTTCAAAAAAAAATTATTCCAAATTTGTAATTTCTCGCTGGAATGAAATTCTTAAATTTCCGAATTTTTGTTGAATTTCGAATTTTGTTTCTCCATTTTTCTGAATTCGCGATTGAATTCAAATTTTCTATTTTTTTCAAAAACAATTATTCCAAATTTGTAGTTTTTCGTTGGAATGAAATTTTTAGGTTCCCGAATTTTATAGAATTTCGAATTTTTTCTCCATTTCCCTGAATTCGCAATAGAATTCAAATTTTCTATTTTTTTCACAAAAAAATTGTTCCAAATTTGTAATTTTTCGTTGAAATGAAATTATTAGATTACCGAATTTTGTGGAATTTCGAATTTTTTTCCTCCATTTCCCTGAATGCGCGATAGAATTGAAATTTTGTGTCCATTTTAAAAAGAATTATTCCAAAATTCGTCATTTTCCGTCGAAATACGGAATTTTTATCCCCCGGAATTCATTCCGAATTTTCGAAAATATCGAATTTGTGCTTGGTTCTTGCTGAAAACCAAATTTTCGAACCATTTCGAATTTTTGTCCTATCACAAAATTTTAACACTTTCCAAAAATTATTCCATACTTCCGGAATTTCAAATTTCCACTTAATTTCCTCAAGAATCCAAATTTGTTCTCCCCTTTACAAAAATTCCAAATTCATCCTATTTTATTTATACGAGATTTTCCGAGATTCCACATTTTGCCCAATTTTTTCCACAATTTTTCCCCAAATCCTTGGAATTCCGAATTTATTCGCGATTGATCGCCAACTCATGTACCCTCGGAAGCACATACATACATATATCTACATATATATATATACATATTCCAGGTCGATGACGGGAAAGCAGACGACGAAAGGGCACTTTCTGCCCTGGGAGCCCCGATTTCGCCCGCGTTCGCCCGGAGGGCGGCCGCACGAGCACCCAGGTACGGAATAAAACCGGTAACGACGAAGGTAAAAAACAAAAAAAAAAAGAAAAAGAAATATGGTGACGAAAGAAAAACTCACTTGAGGTCCCGGGGAAGAGTCCGGATGATGACGTACAATTTTCGATGGAACTTGTAAATGACGGGCACGAGAGCCGCTATCAAGGCGACCTGGGCGATCCTCGCGAAGGAGCCGATTTTAATGGAAATACCGGCCGCCATGAGGCCGATTGTGGTCAACACGAGAAACACGAATCTAACGTCCATCCTAATCGGGTCGGCCGAGTCCGAGCGGCAGGAAGAAAGCACTCCAAGGTTCTCTTGAAAAAAAAAAAGAAGAGAAATTACGTTTCTTTTACGCCACCTGGTTATTTCACCAGACCGACATCGTCCATCCCCTAACAATTTAACGATCGACGCGCGATTGCGCAATCGTTTCTCTTTCCCCGTCGAAAACCCACCCTTCGTCACCCTCACCCGACCAACTACCCTTTCCTTTCCTATTTTGCACCCCGAACATCTGCCCGCTGCCCGCTTGCCTTGGCCCCTCTGCCCCCCCCCGACTAGTAGGGGTAGGTGCTATGCACCTACCTACCCCTAGTCGGGGTCTTGCATAGGGGTTGCATACACGTATGCACCCGGTACGTACTCGTATGCACGCATGCGGAAGGGGAAGGTTTTGATAAGTGGGTAGATTGCATGGGTACGACACGGAACGACCGTGTTGGGGTGTCCGTGTTGGGGTGTCCGAATCGGCTCTCCTCCCCATGGGGAGGAGAGCCGATTCGGTTTTGGAACTGGAACTGGATTTATTTTTTGGAAAGAAAGCGAAATTTTGGAATTCCTCGCTTACCCGTTTGAGCGCCAAGCGGCGCGATCGCGCTTCTGCCGTTCCATGTCCAAAAATGGGAGTGTTTTTGGAATAAGGGATGAAAAGAAGAGCGTTTGGCAATTTTTTATTTGGAAAGAAAGAAGAAAAAAAAAAGATCTCTGGCGCTCGAACGGTTAATTTCGGGCGGGATTTTCCATCGGATCCGAATTTGAGGAATTGCAATTTTTGGAACGACAATTTTTGAAATTACGACTTTTGGAATTCCAACTTTTGGAATTGCAACTTTTGGAAATTGCAATTTTTGGTATTGCAACTTTAGAAATTGCAATTTTTGGAAAAGCAAATTTTGAAATTACGATTTTTGGAATGGCAACATTTGAAATTACGATTTTTGGAATTGCAACTTTTGGAATTGCAACTTATGGAAATTGCAATTTTTGGTATTGCAACTTTAGAAATTGCAATTTTTGGAAAAGCAAATTTTGAAATTACGATTTTTGGAATGGCAACTTTTGAAATTACGACTTTTGGAATTGTAACTTTTGGATACGCAATTTTTAAGTAAAATTATATTATTAAAATTTTAAGGTACCAATTTTTGTTGGGAAATAAATAAATTAAATTTCCCATCTAAATTCTCGTCCCAGACTACATTCCAACGGGATAGTCTCTTTCATTATTTACATTGCAATTTATCTAAATTTTATATGACACAATAATCCAAAATTGATATAAAGTCGAATCGAAAATGAAATATTCCATAAATGACACGAATATATTACGGCTGAAGGAAACGCGCCAAATAAAAATATTTATAAATTTATAAATTTCAAAATTTCAAAAATAAAATAAATTTATAAATAAGATACGAAAAAAATGCAAACCTTGAAAATCTCACGTTTCACACAAATTTCCAATCGTGAGGCCAATTTTCGAGCAAATTTCTCGAAATTTCCCTACTTCCAGGCTCATTTTTCCAAAATTACTAATATTCGAACTTTGAACTCGAAAATTGTCGAATTCCAGTTTTAAAAAAATGAGAAATTCGCAATTTTAAATTTTATCCAAAAAAATAACACGGCGGAAAGGCAAAATTTACTCAAAATTAGGTTCCAGGCGAATTATCCGGCAATTCCAGATCCTTACTCACCCAAAATTCACAGAATCATCGAAATTACAAAGCGCCGACGTTTCTCATAATTAATTAAATGACTAATTGATGCCTGACAAAGTGGAAGAAAATAATTCTCGACTTGAAATTTTCGATCCGAGCTGAATTCAGTTCTTTCGGAAACTGAGAAGAATTCGAGCAACTCTCTCCAACGACGGCTTACGCATTTTCATTGCAAATATCGCTCATTCTCTCTCTCTCTCTCCGCTCTTTGAGATTCGCTATCTTATTCTTTCTACGTACCAACAATAAACGCATATCAAACACGATAGAAGCGTACACTTTTCATGCACGAAGCATTATTATCAGGATTCGTCTGCTTTTTCTTTTCCCATCTCTGAGCCGCGGTACAAAGTTCAGACATACTGTTTACACGAATAATAATAAGACAGAAGTTCAATTGGAAATTAAATATAAAAAGGATCGAGATAAAACGTCAAAAGGAATTGACGTATCGGCGCTTTTTGCAAAGAAAGAAACATACGATTCGTTATTTCCTACACTCTTTTGTTTCTTTTCGCTCGCGGGAAGAAACGAGAACGTTTCCGCGAAAAATTCGATTTTTTGGAAAAAGTGTAGAAAAAAATCCTCCGTTTTTTGGAATTTCCATTTTTTCGTAATTTGTCCCAAATTGGCCTTACTTTGGGAAATTGCAGTGAAACGCGATTTCGGAATTTTCATTTCCCGAATTTGAGATGCATTTTTTTCGGTACCATCGAGGTAAAAAAAAGGGGAAAATTGGTTTTTACCTGTCGTTTTTTTTAATCGCAAAAATCCTTATTTTTGGAATTTCCATTTTTTCGTAATTTGCCTCAGTTTGGCCTTACTTTGGGAAATTGTAGTGAAACAATTTCGGAATTTTCATTCCCCGAATCTGAGATGCATTTTTTTCGGTATCATCGAGGTCAAAAAAAAGGGAAAATTGGTTTTTACCTGTCGTTTTTTTTTAATCGCAAAAATCCTCCATTTTTGGAATTTCCATTTTTTCATTATTTGCTCCAATTTGGACTTATTTTAGGAAATTGCAGTGAAATGATTTCGAAATTTTCATTCCCCGAATCTGAGATGCATTTTTTCGGTACCATCGAGGTCAAAAAAAGGGGGAAAGCTGGTTTTTACCTGTCGTTTTTTCTTTAATTGCAAAATACGTAGCTCCAACGAAAAAATATCGCAAACACTCGAATGGCGTCTATCTTGGAACCTTGTAATCTTTGATTTCAATACTTTGATTTCAATACATCTGAAACCTACAATGTAGGTTTCAGATGATAACGGAACTTTTATTCGAAACTGGTATTTTCTGCTCGAAGGAAAAACTTCCTACTGCACTGCTTCGTAGATGCAAATTTCCTTTTCTTTTTCTTGCTCTCCCATGAAATCACTTATTTATGTATGCCATAATTATATAATCCAAAAGTGAGAACGATCATCCCAACATTATTTGTTTAATTTATACATTGAGTTGCTGATAAGTTTCTCGCATTGATGATAATAACAATAACAATAACAACGACGATGATAATAATACGAATAATGGTAATGATAATAATAATAATATTAATAATAATAATAATGAAGGATGGCGCTCTTTCATAATTTCATTCATGATCGCAATAATAATTTTGCAATAATAAATTTGCAGCGAGATCAGATTCGTGAATAGTAAATTCGATATCTCGAAATAATCTTAGATATTTTAGAAATTGCAACTTTTGAAATTGCAACTCTTGAAAATACGACTTTTGGAATTGCAGCTTTTGAAATTGCAATTTTCGGAATTGCAACTTTTGAAAATACGACTTTTGGAATTGCAATTTTTGGAATTGCAACTTTTGGAATTGCAATTTTAGAAATTACAATTTTTGGAATTGCAACTTTTAAAATTACGACTTTTGGAATTGCTTTTTTTCGAATTGTAACTTTTGGAATCGCAATTTTTATGTAAAATTATATTATTAAAATTTTAAGGAACCAATTTTCGGGACATAATTAATGTAGTACCGATATCGAAATTAAAATGTCGCGTTTGAAAATAAAAAATTGCAGTTTGAGAAATTCATGAATTTTAATGAAATTTCAAGAATTCGTGAAACTTTCTTGTAAGATTTATCCATTTCATCTTCGGCAACAATTATCGTTGCGATTATTTTTATTTCTTCCCTTGAATCAATGTCATGAAAATAAAAGTCCCATCCAAGTCCGTTTTATCGACATTTCAAAGAAGACAGTCGGACAATTGGATCAACTATTTCAATTTTCATCGACGCGACATAAATACAAAACTATAGCTTCTGGTTTCAGTTAATTCGTGCTCTCTAATTTTTTTTCATGATTCGTATTTGCTTTTCCACTCAATATCGATCATTCGATTTTGGCTTCTCGCTTTAACTTTTCCTGCTTTTCCGCCTCTTCTTTTTTCTCGTCGCGTTCTTCCAGATATTTTTCCCATTTGTTCAAGCGTTCCTCGATTTCCGCATCCGTTTCGTGGATTCTGAAAAAGTATCATACAAATAATTAGGGAAATTTATAAATTTTTGGAATTCCTTTTTTGGAAATTGCAATTTTTGGAATTGCAATTTTTGAAAATGCAATTTTTGAAATTACGACTTTTGGAATTGCAATTTTTGGAATCGCAACTTTTGGAATTGCAAATTTTGAAACTGCAATTTTTGCAATTGCAACTTTTGGAATTGCAATTTTTGACTGCAACTTTTGGAATTGCAATTTTTGAAACAGCAATTTTTGAAATCGGAACTTTTAAAATTGCAATTTATGAAATTGCAACTTTTGAAATTGCAATTTTTGAATTTTCAAAATAGGTGGTTTCTTATGGTAGCTTTTGATTCTAATTTCGTATAAAATCGTGTCTTTTTTAAATTCCAGTTTTCAATTATAATAAAATCGAAACGGAAAAAGGTACAAACTTGTATTTGGTTTTTCCGTCCCAAATTTCCGCGGTTATTTTTCGTTTTCCAAACCAGCGCCCATTTAGCAATTGCACGCAAGTTTGCGCTTCCGCGGGTTCCTTGAAGGTAACTTGTGCCACTCCCTCGGGATGTCTCTGCGAGCAAAATGAAAAAAAAACAATCTATTTTTCGATCATCCGAAAATTCGAAAACTTCAAAATCCTACCTTTGGAACTACGACATTGGATTCATATTTTTTTGTTTAAAAGGAGTTTTTGGAAAAAGGCAACTTACGTCGTAAACCACGACTTTTCGAACGTCCCCGCATTTTTGACACTCCGATCTGATATCCTGTTGATACTCTAGAAGCAGCGTGACCTCTTTATCGAAATCCTCCGGTGTGAAAAGGTTCTTTATAATTACGACTCTCTCGCATTTAAGCGGCTCTCCACGCATCCGCTCTGGCCTCCAATCGAACAATCTGCAAATTAAGAACACAAGTTGAAACGACTCCGATGTTACAGAAATTATGAGAGTTCTTTTTCAGAGCGAGTTACTGCGGAATAAATTGGTTGCTTAAGAAATTCGCAATTCCGAATAGAATAAATTCGTTTCAAAAATTAAAGAATCCACTTGAATTACTGCAAAATTTCGATTTTCCAAAAAATTTTTCTTTAATGGAATTCAATAGAATTGCGTTTTTTTTATTCCAATTTAAAAATTAGTAATTTCGAATTTGGCTCCTTTTCAAAAATCGTAGGCATTTTCTCTTTCATAATTTCATTCATGATCGCAATAATAACTTTGCAACATTAATTTTGCAGCGAGATCAGATTCGCGAATAGTAAATTCGATATCTCGAAATTTCTTAGATATTTTTGAAATTGCAATTTTCGGAATTGCAACTTTTGAAAATACGACTTTTGGAATTACGATTTTTGAATCTGTAATTTTTGGAATTGCAACTTTTGAAATTGCAACTTTTGGAATTGCAATTTTAGAAATTGCAACTTTCGGAATTGCAACTTTAGAAAATACGACTTTTGCAATTGCAATTTTTGGAATTGCAATTTTTGAAACTGTAATTTTTGGAATTGCAACTTTTGAAATTGCAACTTTTGGAATTGCAATTTTCGGAATTGCAACTTTTGAAAATACGACTTTTGGAATTGCAATTTTTGAAACTGTAATTCTTGGAATTGCGACTTGAAATTGCAACTATTGGAATTGCAATTTTCGGAATTGACACTTTTGAAAATACGACTTTCGGAATTGCAATTTTTGGAATTGCAATTTTTGAAACTGCAAATTTTGGAATTGCAATTTTTGAAACTATAATTTTTGGAATTGCAACTTCTGAAATTGCAACTTTTGGAATTGCAATTTTAGAAATTGCAACTTTTAAAATTACGACTTTGGTGGTAATTTTAAAATTAGTAATTTCGAATTTGGCTCCTTTTCAAAAATCGTAGGCGTTTCGATTTCGGTTCGTTTTCAAAAACGAAGAATCCACTTGAACTACCTCAAAAATTTTGACTTTCCAAAAAAATTCTTCTCTCGCCGGTTTAACTTTCAACTAATTTTGCATGGTATCTTATGCGAAGAACGAGAGTTCTATCCCTCTCCGGCGTAGCGGGCCGCCGAGTGGGGGAACGGTAATTCTCGGAATCGTATTCCCCTTCGGTCCCTTGCGGTATCTTATTCGGAGAATCGACCGTACTGTGCCGGTACTGTTTTCCTCCGGGGATGTGAAAACTCAACGCTCGAGCCGAGAGCGATTGCAAAAAAGGAGGGCAAAAAATGAGATCTCGCCGAGATAAATAAATAAGAGATTCCGCAAAGTGCGTTCGTGACACGTTGAATAATCGGCGTGCACAGCTGGAATCGGCAGAATCGCCAAGCTGTCTGCCGCTTCCTCGGTTTGTAAGAAGACATTTCATGTGTATCAAATGCGCGCAGAAGAAAGTGGAGGTGCGCACGTGTGCCACGGACGAAGGATTGCACCGGCTGGCCAAAAGAAAAGGAGTCCAAAGATTGTTTGTACTATTTTCGGCCGAAGCCTTTCAATTTTAAGAGCAGCCATGACTCGAAAAGGGACGTAACGCGTAAAAACAATTTTCTCCTCACGTGTTTCCAATTAATTTCGCCAAGTTTTCGCATTGCCGAGCCCCAGAGCCTTTCAGGAATTCTCAGACGACATCAGAATTCGAGGGTATCTCCATGCGAATTTTCTCACTCGCTGGATTCGCCATTTCCAGGGTCGGAGCGAATACCCTGATTTTGAAAACCAGGCGAATTCGAAATTTCTCATTTTTAACACCATTTCTATCGCGTTAGCTATACGTAATCGAAAATTCAAAAGCAAAAATATGGAATTGTAATTAAAATAGCTTTTGAAAAAAGTTGCAATTTCAAATATTGCAATTTCGAAAATTGTAATTGCGAAAATTGCAGTTTCAAAAATTGCCATTCCAAGAATTACAATTTCAAAAATTCCAGTTCTCAAAGTTGCAATTCCAAAAGTCGTAATTTCAAAAGTTGCAATTCCAAAAATTGCAATTTCTAAAATTGCAATTGCGAACATTGCGGTTTCAAAAATTGCAATTCCCAAAATTGCAATTTCAAAAATTCCAGTTCCAAAAGTTGCAAATCCAAAAGTCGCAATTTCAAAAGTTGCAATTGCGAAAATTGCAATTGCGAAAATTGCAGTTTCAAAAATTGCCATTCCAAAAATTGCAATTTCAAAAATTCCAGTTCCAAAAGTTGCAATTCCAAAACCAAAAATATAGAATTATAATTAAAATAGGTTTTCTTAATTAATACCAAATTTTTGACAGACGCATAATTGCGGATTTCAAAAGAAGATTAAATTAAACCTCGAAAATAATTCGAAATTCAAATTCTAAAAAGCGTTCACAGAAAATGGCTACTTCGGATTCAGAAATATGTAGAATGTTATGTCCTTTACAGTTTTGTGAATTTTTGAAAAATTGGACTGACCGCGATGCTAGTAATTTTTTTTTCGGAAATGCTGTTCGCATTTGATTCTTTTCTTTTTTAGAGTATTCTTTGAAAAAATTAATATTTTTTAATTTTAATCCTTCAAGAGATCTTGATATTTATGGAAAGAGCTGAACGCAATGCTGGTGCTCGTGAAAAGGTTGAACCGTAGGAATTTGAAATTTGCAGTATTTCAAGTGGAAACTCGAGGCCAGCCGACAGACATACTTTTCACGAATCTTTTTCAGCCGTTCTTTGTCCTTCTTCTTCCGTTTGGGTTTCAAAGCTGGGTCGTAGGCGCCCTTCATCTGGAATTTCGCCCTTTGCACCGAGACCGTTTTGCCGCGAATTTGCCATCCGTCCAGAATCTTGAGCGCCAGTTCCACCGATTCCACCTGAAATAAGAGGAAAAGGAAAATTTCAGTCTACACGTTTATCGATCTTATCTTTTATCGCTAATCATCATTTCTTATCATTCTTGATCGCGATAGAAAAAGTTTTCTAATTAAATCGGAATTCGCTAGTTTTTAAAGAATTTCTGCTTCTGAAAACAAGAGCAAAAGCTTAATAATCAAATAAATAAATAAATAAGTGAATAAATAAACAAATGAATAAATAAATAATTAAATAAATAATTAAGTAAATTAACACTTTGACTGTCACGTTGGTCACCGGTGACCGGCACTAAACTTTCCATTCAGGCCGCGCTGGTTATGACAAATGCGATAGCGTATACCATTACGACCCACGCGGCGTGAATAGGTAATCACGTAAATTTTACCTGTTAATAATAAATGATTTTGTAAATGATTACAAATAATAAAAAAAATAAGAAGAGCTACCGTAGAAATTTCCCGAGAAATCGGACACGCCCCTTCTTTTCCTTGAAAGAAATAAATCGCGTAAATTTCCTAAAACACTTTAGAACAAACAGGAGCCCTGCAGGCGTATTTAGAAGAGCAGATAAATCCTAAAATAAATGCCGCCTCGGGCCGCAAGACCGAGAGCTCAAATAATCTATCCGCTGCATAGGAAGAGCTCTGAAAAAGCTCTTGAATTGCTTTAGGATTTCATCTGATTAATAAGAACCTATAAATATTGTTATACAACAGAGCGTCTTCTTTCATCTACGCTCTTGAAATTCGAAGCGGTTTTCTGGTTTTACGATGATGTAATTTTTTATGTGGCATTTAGAAAAAAAAGAGCAGTTCATTTATCTCAATTACTTTGCGATCATAGATTTCATTTTTCATAACGAATTTCGAGGTTTTTTGAAATTTTTTTTTTAGAAATTCTAATTTTGCAGCAGCGCCAGGAATTGCGAAATGTTTATCGATTCACGAGGAATCGAACGGAAATCGAAATTTTCGGGAAGAAACCGAAAACCGACCAAGGGGCAATTGCGATGTTTTCGTAACTATTGCAATTGAAGTTACATTGCAATTGCACAGAATTGTATAAATTCGAGTTTCGGGGCTATTGTAATTTTCGTTACGATTGCAATTGTTCCAAAACATTGCAACTGCGTCTTTGTCGATTTTCTGGAATTTGATTTGCAATTGCAATGGGAATTACAATTGCCAAGAAATTTTCGGAAAGGGCCGAAAATCGACAAAGACGCGATTGCGATGTTCTCGGAGCGACTGCAATTGCAATTGCAATGGAAGTTACATTGAAATCGCACAGAATCGCAAAAATTCGAATTACGCGACGATTGCAATTTCCATTGCAATTGCAAATCGAATTTCTGGAAAAAATCGACGAGGACGCAATTGCATCGTTTTCGGAACTGCAATTGCAATGGAAATTGCGACCGCCACGAAATTCGAATATCTACGATTCTATGCAATTGCGGTGTGATTTCAACTGCAATTGCAGTCGCTCCGAAACAATTGCAATGTCGTCCCTGCCGATTTTCGGCCCTTTCCGAAAATTTCCCGGCAATTGCAATTCCCATTGCAATTGCAATTCAAATTTCTGAAACAAAGACGCAATTGCGAGGTTTTGGAGCGACTGCAATTGCAATTGAAATCACACCGCAATTGCATAGGATCGTAGATGTTCGAATTTCGTGGCGGTCGCAATTTACATTGCAATTGCAGTTGTTCCGAAAACAATGCAATTGCGTGCTCGTCGATTTTCAGAAATTCGATTTGCAATTGCAATGGAAATTACAATTGCTGTGAAATTTTCGAGGAAAAAAGCCGAAAATCGACGGAGTTGCAATTGCAATTGCTACAAAACACTGCAATTGTTCCAAAACATTGCAACTGTTACAAAACATTGCAATTGTAATAGTTCCAAAACATTGCAATTGCAATTGTTCCAAAACATTGCAATTGCGTCGCTATCGATTTTTGGCGTTCTCCGAAAATTTTGCGGCTATTGTAATTTACCATTCGAATTCCTACAATTCTAAGCCCCCTCCCCGCCCCAGAACGGAAAAATATCTCTCGGACGAATAAAAGCCATTCGTCGACGTTATTAGTTATTACCATAAAAAAAGCCGAAGATCGTATCACGTAAGGAGAAAGTTTCGTAAATGTACATACATTTGGTATTCGTATGAGTCATCGCATTTGTCATGTATAAATTTACGGACACAATGCAAAACGCCGTTCGCATCTTCTCCGTGTCGCTAAAATTATTCTCGAGGCGACTTTTGTGATCCCTTTGATATCAATCTCCAAGGACTCGCGCTTCTCGCTTTCCATCACAAACACCGGGAAGACAAAAAAAAATTGTATGCGTTCCCTATTATTATCCCCCTTAACCCATTTCGATGGACCGGTTTTTCATTATTAGCGAAAATCCATTGATCGATTATCGACAATCCGGTGACTTAGGTTGCGTAACCACCAACGGCTTATGGGGGAAGTTCAATTTTTTTCGGGCAAATTCGTGAGAGCAAATACGAGGTAAATTACCTTACCAAGGTATTGCCACCTAATTAGTACCTACTCGATATAATTAATTAACCACTCGCTTGAATTGGCTCGTTTCCAAAAATTCCATCGATCGGTTATCAGCAAATTTCGTGACTTAGGTCGGGACCATCAATCGGTTCGATAAAAAATCAATTATAAAAAAAATGTTTCCGAACGATTTCGTAAGAGCAAATACGAGATAAATGACGCTACTTAAACGACGACCGCGGTTATTATCGCGTAATTGATAGCTATAGTACATGATACCGATCTCTTTTTGCGGAATGCCTCGTGTGTGGCGGCCATGGATTGATAATAAAGAGTTGCGCGAATGTGAGAGGCATGAAAATTGGAATACATCTTAATTTCTACCTGGCTCTCGACTTGACTCGACTTGACTCGACTTGACTCGGGGGAAAGACACCGCATTACGGTTTCAAATGAAAATTACCTGCCACGCGAGTACCGTAAAAGAATGTACGTATATGTACGTATGTATTTACATAGTCGGCGGTAAACAGATAAAAATCGCGTGAGAAGAAGTAGGTAGATATCGCGGAGAAAAATGATTTATGAAATTTCTTGCTCGCTTGGGACGAGAAATGGTAAATTTGCGTACGAGATTATTCAAAGGTGTGGATTTGGGTGCACCAAGCGTAAGTTAACGCGTTGACTGCCACGAACGACTTACGTGACCCCCTATTCACGCCGCGTGGGTCGTAACGGTATACGTTATCGCAGTTGTCATAACCAGCGCGGCCTGAACGGAAAGTTTAGGGTCGACCACCGGCGACCGACATATGCGGGTCAATGTGTTAATGGTATAGGATCAGAGGCTCGACGCGTTGAGCCTCTGATCGGATCGGATCTGATTCGGATCGGGCTGAATCTCTGGATCTGGTGGCATAAATGTTTTTACTAAAAGATAGAGTGGTTAGTTTAATTAAATTCAAAATGGCGGGTACCCAAATAACCCTTTTTTCACATAAATCTTAAAAAAAAAAGCTTTGGGATTATTTTACTCGAGAAGGATCCACTTAACAAAAAAATGTTATAGAATAAAAAGTACTCAAAATTAGTTAAGCAACGTGTGTGAATTTTTTCAGAATATTTTGACGATTTTTCAAAACTTTCGAAAAATGGCCGGATCCAAAAATCGTCAAAAAAAATTCCGAAAAAATTCACACATGTTGTTTGACTAATTTTGAGTACTTTTCATTCTACAAAATTTTTTTGTTAAGTGGATCCTTCTCGAGTAAAATAATCCCAAAGCTTTTTTTAAACATTTACCAACGTAAAAAAATTTTATAAAGTTTTATAAAAAATTTATAAAGTCAATTTGATAAAAAATTGGTTTTATAAAATTGTTATAAAAAGTTTATAAAACTAAAATTTTATAATTTTATAAACATTTTATAAAAAAAATTTTATGATAATTTTAACATACATGAACAATGTAAATCAACTATTTTTTACTTATTTCTCTACCTATTTTTATTATAAGCAGTAATATTCACTCCATTTGAATTCAAGTGTCTTCATCAAAAGTATGAATATTACTGCGTTCTTCTTGCAACTATAAATCGTGTGACACTTCAAATTGACATTTGAAAAAAGAGTGAATATTTGGAAAAAACATGAGTAAATATAAAAAATACGCTACAAGTGAAGAACAAGTTAGTTAATACTATAGAAATTTCGTAAATATATTTACACGTGATTTATATTTTTATACATAATTTTTCTAATAAACTTTTTATAATAAACTTTTTATAACAATTTTATAAAACCAATTTTTTATCAAATTGACTTTATATCATTTTTATAAAACTTTATAAAATTTTTTTACGTGGGTATGTGAAAAAAGGGTTATTTGGGTATCCGCCATTTTTAATTTAAGTAAACTAACCATTCTATCTTTTAGTAAAAACATTCTTGCCTCCAGATCCAGAGATTCAGCCCGATCCGAGTACGGTTTCACCCTGAAAAATATGGGTTTTTGAAAACAAAACGATGAAATTTCACGTTTTTTTGTTGTTTCAACAAATGTATTGCGAAAATGGCTGTAGATATTGCAAATTTGACGCCGGATTCTGAAAGAGCGGAAAATTTTACATGGGGTACAGTGATTTCAATTCGATATGTTAATTTTTTCGCTTTGAAATATCCGGATGAAATTGGGTGACAATTTAGGGCATTTTGGTAAAAAAAAAAACGGGTTTTAAAGTGTCACTTTAGCGAATTATTATTAGTCTCGGTTCGGGGCAGAATTAACGGAAATTAGGAGAACTTTGAAAAATGTTCCTAGGGAATGTCGAGCAGGCTCTAGACCTCTGGAATTGATCAAACCGTGTCTAATTTTAAACACGAGTGGCTAATAGGCCCCAATAGCGGAACGGTGACTCGAACGCTGATAATTGGTACCCACGGAGGGGCGTACTTTCGTTACTTTTCACAAACCCAACGCTTTTCCATCACTTCGAAGGTCCCTTTCGTTCCTTCTCCTCGAGAAGGAAAAGAAGAAACGCCGGTCGCCGTCAATTTCAACGACGACCGGCGAGTCAATCAAAGGTTAATCGGAAACTGGAACGGAGACGAATGAGAGCCAATGAATGAATGAATGCCTCCACGAGATGCTCGCGGAGTCAAGTTTAGCCGTTATTTATCGGCAGAGGAATAACAAAAAATGAGGGTAATGCAAAAATATTTGTTACAAAGTCGAAGCGAATCTTATACGAGCCGTAATCACTAAGACCTGGTGAATAAATGTGTGCGTCTAAAATCCACCGATCTCTCGCTACCTCGTTCTTCCTTCGCGAGAGGAACGACGACATCGGGTTCCCATGTAACAAATAAATCACGTCCTATGCCGGCGAGTGACAAACCCAAGGCGTATTAGTTCCGCGGGAGAGATGACGAATCCTAATTGGAATCCACCCTCACGAACGAGCGCTATATGCAAATGCCTCGGCGCATAAATAATAAATAAACAAATAAATCATATCCCCGAGAATAACTATGACCGGTGTCCTTAATCCCTCGGATAGCTTCTAGCTGTAGCGTACGGTAATGCGCAATAATTTCAAAAAAGCACGATTTGTACCTTCAAGGAACTTGTATCAACCGCGGCATCAGATTCGTTTTTGATCTTCATACATGTCATGGCGCGGAAAAAACTTATGGACCAATCTAATATATGTATATAAAAAAAAAATTTATCCGTAAATATCGAAGTATCGATAGGAACCGGTAGAACCGATCCTTCAACGTAACGAGTACCCCAACATCGCACTGGGATCTATAGGAACTCTTTTGCCCCTACGGCTAGCAAATTTTGGACCACATTGCCTTCCACGCTACGATGTGGAAAAAAAATGTCCTATCTTTTGAGAAAAAACAAAAACGAAGCGATTTCTAGCGATCGCTTATGTCGATTTTGGACCGAAACAGACTCTCAGATCCACTTCACGATCAATTGGAACTAACGATTTAATTGGAATCGACCAGATTCGTTTCCATTTACCTCCAATCCCAAAAACGAACCGATTTCTAGCGATCGCTTATGTCGATTTTGGACCGAAACAGGGTCCCAGATTTACTTCACGTTCAATTGAAACTAACGATTTAATTGGAATCGAACAGATTCGTTTCCATTTACCCCCAATCCCAAAAACGAACCGAATTCTAGCGATCGCTTATGTCGATTTTGGACCGAAACAGGGTCCTAGATCCACTTCACGATCAATTGGAACTAACGATTTAATTGGAATCGAACAGATTCATTTCCATTTACCTCCAATCCCAAAAACGAAGCGATTTCTACCGATCGCTTATGTCGATTTTGGACCAAAACAGGCTCCCAGATCCACTTCACGATCAATTGGAACTAACGATTTAATTGGAATCGACCAGATTCGTTTCCATTTATCCCCAATTCCAAAAACGAACCGATTTTTATCGATCACGATCAATTGGAACTGACGATTTAATTGGAATCGACCAGATTCGTTTCCATTTTTACTCCCAATTCCAAAAACGAACCGATTTCTATCGATCACAATCAATTGGAACTAACGATTTAATTGGAATCGACCAGATTCGTTTCCATTTACCTCCAATCCGAAAAACGAACCGATTTCTAGCGATCGCTTATGTCGATTTTGGACCGAAACAGGGTCCCAGATCCACTTCACGATCAATTGGAACTAACGATTTAATTGGAATCGACCAGATTCGTTTCCATTTATCCCCAATTCCAAAAATGAACCGATTTTTATCGATCACGATCAATTGGAACTAATGATTTAATTGGAATCGACCAGATTCGTTTCCATTTACCTCCAATCCCAAAAACCAACCGATTTCTATCGATCGCTTATGTCGATTTTGGACCGAAACAGGCTCCCAGATCCACTTCACGTGTTATTCGAGAAGAAAAGAAAAGCGATTGTGCAATCGAAACCGATTGCACACCAGGCGTGCGATAGTAGTAACGAGCAATTATCAGTTCGCTCTTGGGGGTCGTGTCCGAAAAAAATCGCCGTCTCGAATGGGTTAATACTTCATATTTTATTTCTGTTATTATTGAATTATTACTCCTGTCAGACAGAGGAGTCTATCCCGTTGTCATATGAATATACATGTATCGTTTTTTTGGAGGACACGTCCCAAAACGCTAAATAAATAACTCCAACTCCAACTCCAGCTTCGATCCGAGGAAAAACTTGGCGTTAATCAAATTCGTGGCAATAATTTACCGTAGCTGGAATCCACGTCTCGTCACTGATAGAAACGCGGGTTCGCGAGGACGATTTATGTCCTGAGCTTCGAGTGTTGCTCGCTTTCTTGCCTGCCAGCTTGCTTGCTGGCAGGCTGCAAGCAAACTGTGCAGAAGAAGTAGTCTCTGTTAGAATTCAGTCTCCGACGAACATTCATCGAGGAACGAGGCACTTCTGTCGCTTTTCTTCGGCCGGTTTTCGCCTTCGAGAGCGGAACTGGGACGAGAATGATAATCCCGTGATCGAATTCGCGAGTGAATCGATACAGATCGATAGCGTTTCCGATAACGATGTTCGTTAACCGATAAGGCGCCTCACCGAAAATTTCGAGTAATTGCGCCAAGTTGGTGCGCGAATCGCGTCGGTTCGTTCGTTCGTTCATTCATTCATTCGTAGACTGTAAATAAATAAATAAATAAATAGTGGCGATCCCGATAAATCTCCACTTTTTTTTTTGCCCACGCATGCAAATCTCGGAATGAGCGCAGGTCTACTTTTACTCGGCAGCGTGATTTGAATTAGCGAAACCGGTTTTTCTGAATTTGCGTTATCTCGAGAAAGAGAGAGAGAGGGGGGAGAGGGGGATAAGGAAGCGAATGGACCGAGTTCCGAATCGATGTGATTTTTTTGATTTTTTTTTCCTGAACCGATAGGATCGATCTCGGTGCTTGTGTGCTCCTGTTTCTTTTTTTAATTTGTTTATCGGGGGGCGGGGGGCGTTGGAGTCTGATTCATGGTTTCACGAAACACGTAGATGCTGATAAGAGCCGAAACCGAACCGACAACATGTGGAGTTACTGGATTTTGGTTCTCTGCGTAACAGGTAATTTTAGACTATTTTTATCCGTCTTATCTTCGACTTTTTTTTCTTCTCGAAAGACACGTGAAGTGGATCTGGGAGCCTGTTTCGGTCCAAAATCGACATAAGCGATCGATAGAAATCGGTTCGTTTTTGGTATTGGGGGTAAATGGAAACGAATCTGGTCGATTCCAATTAAATCGTTAGTTCCAATTGATCGTGAAGTGGATCTGGGAGCCTGTTTCGGTCCAAAATCGACATAAGCGATCGATAGAAATCGGTTCGTTTTTGGGATTGGGGGTAAATGGAAACGAATCTGGTCGATTCCAATTAAATCGTTAGTTCCAATTGATCGTGAAGTGGATCTGGGAGCCTGTTTCGGTCCAAAATCGACATAAGCGATCGATAGAAATCGGTTCGTTTTTGGAATTGGGGGTAAATGGAAACGAATCTGGTCGATTCCAATTAAATCGTTACTTCCAATTGATCGTGAAGTGGATCTGGGAGCCTGTTTCGGTCCAAAATCGACATAAGCGATCGATAGAAATCGGTTCGTTTTTGGGATTGGGGGTAAATGGAAACGAATCTGGTCGATTCCAATTAAATCGATAGTTCCAGTTAATTGAGCAATTGCATGCTTGGAAAATCGATAATTTGATAATTAATTATTTGTTTGTTAATTTTTTCTCTATTTTGGTGGTACTGATTCGAGTGATTTGAATAAAATCGTTAGTTCTAATTAATTAGTCAATTACCTACATACTTGGAGAATGGAAATTTCGATAATTTGATAATTAATTATTTGTGCGATAATTTTGATAATTAATTATTTGTTTGTTTATTTTTTTTCCCCCATTTGAATGGTACTGAGGGCGAGTGATGGAAATTTGTCGATCGCTAATTTTTCAAAATACAACTGGCAAGCAATTTCAAAACAATGTATATATAATTTCCAATATTAGAATTCCGTGAAAGTGGAAAGAGAACAACACGGAGAGAGGTGTCTGAATTTTGAAAGCTCTGCCAAAAATCCTGTTTTCGAGTTGATTCTCGGAACCAAGGAGTGCAACCGTTTGAAAGAGGAATTTATGAAACGCGCGATGTTCGATAACAGCGAACCCATAATTGGATGACTCAGAGGCCCGAGCACATTTTTGGAAATCATGCGTTTTCCAAATTTATGCGATTTCAAATGAAATTCATACGAACTTCTTCCTGGATTTTTTTTTTCTGCTACACCGAGAAAAACAAATTGTCAAATGAAAATTAATGAAGATTAAAAAAAAAATGAATGTTTAATTCGAGTAATTTTTCGTTGTTCTCGATAAATATTGAAATACACGAAAGAAACGGCAAAAACCACGGTACGATGGGCGACTGGAGTGATCGATACGTCCGAAGATTGTGATATAATCTAATGGAAGTGTTATCGGCAGGATATGAGTTACATACTTTTTTCCCGATTAATCTTTTCGCTAGAACCAGTCGATGTTACAATAAGGTCATGATTTCATAATCGACAGTTTAGTAATGAAACAACTAAAAGTCAACGAGCCGTGGCCGAACACGTTTCAATTAAATCCTTGGAGGATTGTCCAAACTTGAATTAGCATTATCGCGAATGTTATCCTTGATATTTTTTTTTACACATCAATTTATCCCGTGTAACTCGAATACCAGTATCAATCGATATCGGCAATAATTGTAACTGTGGCATAATAACAACAACAATAACAACAACAACAACAATAATAATAATAATAGTAGCAGTAGTAGTAGTAGTAGTAATAATAAAATAGTAATAAAGATAATAATAATAATAATAATAATAATAGTAATAATAGTAATAACAACAACAACATCAACAACAATAATAATAATAATAATAACAGTATTGTATGTTGTTAAAATTAAAAAACGTATTTTTGAAGATAAATTCGATTGGACCTATTAAATCGTATTAAATTATTTGATAAGTGGAATCAAATTTATCTTGAACAACAACAACAATAATAATAATAATAATAACAGTATTGTATGTTGTTAAAATTAAAAAACGTATTTTTGAAGATAAATTCGATAGGACCTATTAAATCGTATTAAATTATTTAATAAGTGGAATCGAATTTATCTTGAACAACAACAACAACAACAACAACAACGACGACGACAACGACGACGACAACAACAACAACAACAACAACAACAATAATAAAAATGAAGAAAAAATGATCCCATTCACTTTTTTTTAAAATTAGGACATGAATGGAGATGAATTTTCGTTTTTTTCAAAATTCAACAACGAAAAAATAAGGTGTCAAAGAAATAGAACGCCGTTTCAAATGATAAAAATTCGCGTGGTCGCGAATGCCTCCTGGTTATTTTTCCACCTCGAGGAACACGATATCGCGTCACATTATGAGAATCCCCCGGGCTTGTATGTAATCTCGAGTAAGAATGTGCAGCAGCACGGAGATAAAAATGAATTAACATTTGTTATCAGGTGAGAGCTATTTTTTCTTCTGCTTTGGCGTCTCGCTCTAGACTCTAAGCTCCGGCGATTCTTGCGAGTAACGCTAATAACGCTATTGCACGGTTACGTCGGGACGCTTCAAAGCCGAAATCGGCTATTTCATTTTTTCACCGATCCGATACGGTTCGACGGTACCCCGTTTGACCGGTGAATCGATTCATTCGCGTGGTATCGCGAAAGAAAAGAAAAGAAAAGAAAAAAGAAATAGAACCTTTCGCCGGAACGTAGTAATAAGAAGAAAAAAAATCGTTACCGTTATCGCGGTCAAGAGATCGGTGAATTTCTTATTGTAATTGGAATTCCAAGCTAATTGCTAAAAAATGAGCTAGAAATTTGGAAAATTTTCGCAAAGTCGATGGAAAAATCTTCGAGTTTACGGGGTCACGAAAAATCAGCCACGGCTTCTGGAACTCAATAAAAAATCGAAACTGAAACTGAAAGACCGGGAAAAAAAATAGAAGCAATCCAATTTTCTGTAGGAAATATCAGCAATGATGGAAGCGATGGTATGACAATAATAATATCAACAACAACAACAACAACAATAATAATACAAAGAAAATCATTCCGTCCATTTTTTTTTAAATTATCCTGGCAATCGAGGTGCAACAGTAACCCTGGTATGACAATAATGACTACAGCAAGAACAACAACAACAACAACAACAACAACAATAACAATAATACAGAGGAAATCATGTCTCCCATTTTTTAAAAATTTAGAGTATCAATCGAGATGGAACGGTAACCATGGTATGACAATAATAATATCAACAACAACAGCAACAACAACAACAACAACAACAATAATAATAATACAAAGAAAATCATTTCGTCCATTTTTTTTCAAATTATCCTGGCAATCGAGATGTAACAGTAACCGTGGTATGACAATAATTACTACAACAAGAACAAGAACAAGAACAACAACAACAACGACAACAACAACAACAATAATAAAAATAACACAGAGGAAATCACCTCTTCGGTTTTTTAAAAATTACGGTATCAATCGAGATAGAACAGTAACGGTGGAATGACAATGATAAGAATAATGATAATAATAACAATAATAATAACAACAACAACAATAATAATAACAACAACAACAATAACAACAACAACAACAACAACAACAATAATAGTAATAATGCAGAGAAAATCATTCCGTTCGTTTTAAAAAAAATAAGGGTATCAATTTGAAACGCTCCTATTTATTTATTTTTTTTTTCCAATTTTCGCAGGAATGCCTCCAATTGGTAAAAATAGGAGATGAATTGAACTAATTGTAAGTATAGGCAACAAAGACAAGTACGAGGAAACGATAATTGCGAGGTTATTAAAATTGCAATCCGGTATAGAAGAAGCTCGTGCATCGACGCCGTAGGTTGACAAAGAAGAGCGAGTCATTAATATCATTATCGAATGACATTATCGAATTCCTCCGGTTCTGGTTGCGATCCTTCGATATTTCATGAACATGCGAACCTTTGAAAGATGACTGATTATTGTAGGAAATTTGCATCGGACGTACGGTGCTTTTACAAATTACCCGTCCGTCTGTATTCTGTATTCTGTATTCTAGAATTGCGTGTTCCATCCACGTCCATAAAGGCAAACAAGGATGAATCCATAGACTGGAATTCATGGTAGAACGTAACGTTTATCGCTGAATGCATGATGTCATGTAGAAGAAACAGATACAGGCTTGGATACTAATTAAAGTGGGTTAAATACGCGGATGTCTCGCGAATTGGAATATCAACAAATACGAGGGGGTTGTGGGAACCTTTGGGTATTTCCATCGAGGAACCGGTTTACGTTAGATTTTGTTGAAATTTGGACCATGGTTAGATAATGGTTTTATGCAAATTCTGTCAAAATTTCAGAAACCTCTTGTGTCTGGTTCTCCTTTTACGGCGTTTCAAAGTTTCTGAATTTAGAGTAAGTCCGTCGAGTAAGCAAAATCCTCGCAAAACCCTAGCAAAAATGATAACTAATTTAAATTAAAATAATTACTAATTCAGATATGTTAGATTTAGTTGAAATTCGAACAATGACTGTTTAACAGTTTTATGCAAATTCTGTCAAAATTTCATCCATCTCCTGTGTCTGGTTTCCTTTTTACCCCTTTTCAAAATTTCCAAGATTAGGGTATTTCCATCGAGTAACCAAAATTCTAGCAAAACCCTAGAAAAAATTGTAAATAATTTAAATTAACATAATAACTAATTCACATATGTTAGATTTAGTTGAAATTCGAACACTGACTGTATAATAATTTTATGCAAATTCTGTCAAAATTTCATCCATCTCCTGTGTCTGGTTTCCTTTTTATCCCCTTTCAAAATTTCCAACTTTACTTCTCCGCGTTAGGCGCCCCCATGAAATTTGCGTGACTCCCCATTCACGCCGCGTGGGTCGCAACGGTATACGCAATCGCGTTTGTCCCGAGCGGCGCGGCCCGAACGGAAAATGTCCGACCGGTGTGTTCGAGTTGTTTGCTGTCACGTGTCTTTTGTCCCACAGGTGTGACATCGACGATCGTCGACTCTCGAAATTACAGCAAAGATCCCGGTGTCCGGATTCGGAGGTTCGCCTGCCCGGTGGGATTTTTTCGCCTCAACCGATTCTGCTATTACTTGAGCGGCGGAAAGGCTTCGTGGCAAGAAGCTAATTTTAAGTGCAAAGATCGAAATGCAACTCTCGCTATTCTCGACAGGAACGGCAAAGATAAATTCCTGCGGAATTACTTGATGAGCGACGAATTCAGTGAGTGTCGATAAACGGCAATTGCCAATTAACTGTCCGGCAAAATAACGGACCCGGATATTTTTTGGGGACCTCGAATCTCGATGCAACTGCGTCTCGCAATTTTATTTTTGTTGTTCTTTTTTTTATTTTCAAAGAAAAACACGAGCGCTGGATCGGTGGAATTTACAACTGGGAACGAAAAACCTGGATCTGGGGTGTAAATGGCGAAGAACTGGTGTACCAAAATTTCGCGAGGAGCCGGAACGTCACCAGCCAAAATTACGAATGGCACTGCATCGTCATGGATCCGACAGCCAGGAACAAGTGGAGTCCGAAACCCTGTTATTCGTCCCAACACTACATTTGCGAAGTTACAGCCGGACGTATCGGAGGAGGTAATTCATGGGATGCTGCCCTTGTCCCATAATAATGGTAGCAAATGGGGTTTCGTTTGTGTACGCACTTGCTACTATTATTTTGGGACGAAAGTGGGATTTTTTAGATTAAAAAAATGATGGGCCTCTTGTCCCATAATAATGGTAGCAAGTGGGGCTTCGTTTGTGTATGCACTTGCTATTATTATTATGGGACGAAAGTGGGATTCTTTAAATTCAAAAAAATTCTGGACCTCTTGTCCCATAATAATGGTAGCAAATGGGGCTTTGTTTGTGTATGCACTTGCTACTATTATTTTGGGACAATGGTGGTACCTTGAAATAAAAATTGAAAATCGAAATAAAATTGAGATTATGTAAAAAATTGAAAATTTTCTGTTTTTTAATCATACCTTTAATTGCCCCATGGGCTCTGGGACATTAATTTACCGAATTAAAAAACAAATACAAAAATTCCCTTAATTTCTAATAAAAAAGAATTTTTGTTCAAATTCCATTCCTCGTTGAATTGAATTCCGTTTTATTTTTATACCGGAAGAAAGTGCAAGTTAAAATCACGATTTCTAAAATTTCTCAAAATATAATAAAAATGCGTCCGTGACGAGAAATTTCCAAAAATTATTATAATTCTATATTTTCTTTTATTACTATCCTATAATAATAACAATAATAATACTTTTCTTTTACAAAAAATATTTAAATACAATAAAAATATATTATAAATTCGTAAATTTTATGATAAAAATGTTTATATAAATTACAAAAAAAATTCTAATACCTATACACAAATTTATTTACAAAAAATGACGTGACAAAAAAATTAGTGCCAATTTTCACTGCAAAATTGCAATTATTAATTACCATAAATATCAATTATCAACTTTCTACAAATATCCATGACTTTATTGGTTGGTTTCAATATTTTACGTCATAGGCGCATGTTTATTATTTTTTGAATCAATTCTCATTATTTTCCCCCAGAGTGGGCGAATTGCTTTCAAAGCATGAAATTCGGCTGATTTTTGATGGACAGCAATTCCCTTTAAAATACCTCCGAAGCGGAACGACGAGGTTTTTTATTTATAGCTAAACGAAATTCCCTGTAAACCTCATAAAACGTGTGCCCCATGCAAAACACCGCGTTTACCATAAAATTAACGCATTTACCGCACTTTGGGCTTTGGAGACGTTGTTTCGAATACCCTACGACTCTTTGCTTTATGACACAAACGTCAACCGAATACTTAAAATGTAAAACAACCGTAAAGGCAATTATAGCTTTTCTCACTGTGCCTATTGTTCCAAGAGAAATAACGTACGACCGATCGACTGCGATGACTCAAACCGTGATGAGAAAATAAATAGTAGGAAAAAATAATGAGAAAATTATTATTTTTTTTACCGAAACGATTTTTTTTTTAATGGAATTTAGGGGGAAGACGCAGGAAAGCCGATCCCAACGCACCGCAAAACCAAAGATTGAGGCCCAGTCCCAAAGAGGACAAGAGGAATCGAAGCAAAGAAGGTTCCAAGTCTCGAGGAAAAAACAAATTGCAGCGAAGGAGGAAACACAAGTGGATTGAAACTGATAACAGTCGAATTTGGAACAATGGAGTTCATTTGGGATACAGGCCTCCTGCAAATGGGTAAGAAGAGATAGATGTTTTCTATAATCCATCATCGACTCGAAATTATTTTGTCGATATTGGTTGTCGAACTCGAGTCGAATGTTCGAGTTCTTTCGAACAATTCGACAGAAAATAGTTTCGCAGAGTTTTTGGGAAGGTCGAAAAAACAGATGCTACGAAGTCCGAGACTAATTTGCTAGAGGCGTAGAAACCCAAAAAAAACAGCAAAATCTGTTGGAAGAAGAATAGAAGATTCGCAAATTCCTATAGCTAAAATTAGCAGGGATCTCGTCTCCGCTGAGTCTGAAATCAAGCGATCGTTGAAAATCTACTCGAGCTCGAGTTCGAACTCGAACTCAAGTTCGAGTAGATTTTCAACGATAATAATATTATCATTAGTCTTGTACGCTTCGATTAAAAATTGCCTGGAATCGAAGGACATCTTTCCATCGGAATACAATAAATTACATTTCGAGCTTGAACTCGAACTCGAGCTTGAAATGTAATTTATTGTGTTCCGATGATGTCCTTCGATTCCAGGCAATTTTTAATCGAAGCGTACAGGACTAATAATGATATTATTATTGTTATTATTATTATTATTATTATATTATATTATTATTTTTGATATTTCTTTCAGAACGAGGCGAAACCGAGTGAGAAGACTAAAAAATCAGCATTCCAGGAAGCAACAGAGGAATCGAATCTCCCAGAATTCCAATCGGACAGTACCGACAAGAAATCTCAGCGAACCTTCGCAGATCGCAGCTGGAAAGCACGATGAATACACAGCTTTCGTAGCCGATGGACCGAGCAATCCTCTCCAAATCCAACAACTAGCCGACATGGACAGGGTCTTGTCGCAGTACCAAGAGGAGATTTTGCTGAAACCGTAGAATCTTTTTTCTTTTTCTCGAGATACTTTTGCGGCAATGTTTCGTAGATTTCCACGAACTTTTGGATTCAGTCTCATTTTCCATCAGAGATATTTGATTTCAAATGCCTGAAAATGATTGTTAAACATGTCGACGAAAGCTCGAAGGTTCGTAGGAAACATAGTTTTTCGGCTTTATGTGTTCTCTTCTCCGTACAGCGTCGCGAAATCGAAGATAGACTGATAAATAAACGATATCTCCTTGCAAAGTAACGTTGGCGGGGAATTATTAAGATTATTGCGCTTGTTCCTCCTCTCTCCTCGAGAGGAGGAAAAATAAGCGAAGGTTTATTCGTTCTTAACCGAGCGAGCGAACAACACGAAGAAAGAATTTATGACCCTTTATTGCATCGATAACTTCTATCATTCGAATTGTTCGAGTACATCGTGGAGGCTTCGACAAAATTAATTACCTACCATAATTTTTTAATTTATCGAATACATATGTTTATTAAATTATACAATCGAAGAAGAAACAGCGACAGAGCCAAGGGCGACTTACGGAATATCTATTTAATTAACGAACTATTATATTTTTGTAATTATTAATTTAAGTCTCATTGTAGGTGTCCCACGCAAGTAGTTTTCTATATGTCAAGTTCTCTTTCTAGGCGTAAGAAATTTTAATATCAGTCAATAAATGTTTCGTAATCCATGAACGTCTTGAAAATTACCTAGTCTTGTGTAAATATGTATTTACCTGCTTGTGTGTTCAGTTTGATCGGAGAGCGAAAGATATTCCACTTATTAGATCAATGGAAACGGTTGCTTTCGAGGAATTTTGAAAATATATATTAAAATATTGTATAACCGATGGCTCGGTTCGAGCTACAAATGTTCAAAATCTAAGCGAAGGCTTCCGAAGGATGGAAAATATTTTTTCCATCCTTTGGAACGATAGGAAATTGCTCCCAAAATGAGAGGAGTCTTCGAAAGTGAGAAAATCAAAAACAAACACAAATATTCCCAGCGAAAAATATCGAATCATATGAAATATTGGAGAGCGAAAGATATTCGACTTATTAGATCAATGGAACGGTTGCTTTCGAGGAAATTTGAAAATATACATCAAAATGTCGTATAACCGATGGCTCGGTTCGAGCTACAAATGTTCGAAATCAAAGCGAAGACTTCCGAAGGTCGGAAAATATTCAATCGAGCGAAAGGAAATTATTCCCAAAATGAGAAAAGTCTTCGAAAGTGAGAAAATCCAAACACAAATATTTCTAGGGAAAAAATATCAGACCATGTGAAGTATTTCCGACTGATTGTGAGCGGAAATACTTCGAAATTATGAAAAGAATACCAGAAATAATGGGACTCTTTGGAAGCGATAAAAAGAAGGATAAGAAACGAACTCTCATGGTAAAAACCAGTTCCGAGCGAGTCTCGATTTAAAATGAAGGAGGTCGAACCGAGCAAAATTAATTGAAAAGTTCTACTTTCCGTTGGAAGACGGGATTCAATGAAAAAAGCGGCGGATAAAAATGAGATTTAGCGTGCGTGCGTGCGTACATGGCAATTGAAAGAGGTCAGATTTTTATTAGCGGAGTCGAAAAATTCGCCCCGTGCCGAAACCAAACGAGAATTTGATGGTTGTAAGGATTATGCCAGCCATTACGTCATTTCCAGACGCACGTTCCACTTGTGCGAATGAGCGAGCAGCCCAGGCAGGCTATCAATGACGCAATCGTTTATTTATGCGTTAGTTACGCTTTGCAAACATCGACGAAACGAAACCAAATGAGCGAGAAGGGGTTGGGACGATGAGAGATCCCTGAAAGGAACACATAGTTGCGAGTATAGAGTCCCGGCGGGATCAAATTTCCAATAACGAGTAATTGTCGTCGACGGATACCAAACGGCCCGAGTGGGGGCCCGACCGTCTACTGGAGTCGAATAAAATGAAAACCCTGCAAAGCTGGAAAAAAAAATGATGAGAAATCAAAGAGAAAGCAAATACTCTTACCTTGATGTAGGTGCACAGAGCATCGCCCTTCGGCTCGCCATCGGCGTCTTTGTAGATTTTGATCTTGTCTTTCCCTTTCTCATCCCGAGCGATGAGTCCGCATTTATTAAAAAGCTCCGTCAGTTCCTCGAGAGTGACGTCCGAGGGCAAACCGGACACGTAGATGGCCGTGTTGTGAGCCTCGTCGATATTGAACCAGGTCGGGGGTTCCTGAGCTTTCCTCTTCATTTCCGCCTTCTTTTGCTCCTTATCGAGTTTGTCGTTTTTCGCGGGTTGAGGAGTCGCCGATTCGGCGCTTTTCTCTACCGATTTGGCTGCCTCGTTGGGATCGGTGAATCCGTAGCTCATCTGGTACCTGGCCATAAAGTCCTCGTCCACCTGTCGATGATATACAATATATTTAGAAAGAATACTTATATTTCATATTTTTTAAATATTTTCTATAATTATTTTGATTTTAAATTATATAATATCTAATATTTTTTTAATATATAATTATTTTGATTCGGAATTATGTAATTCAATTCCTAAATATATTTAGAGAGAATATAATTTAGTATATATTCATTTTTTATAGTCACTCCGTACCTTTGCGTGACCATGCGACTCTAGTAATTTTTGCCTCGACTAATTATTCGAAATTTCGAGCTCGAATGAATTTGCAAAATATAACAAAGTCAGGAGGTTTCACATGAGGTTGACATCAACCGCGACAATTTCGTGCCAATGACATTAAAACACGACCTACTTGTGACCAAGAAAGACTATCTTCGAATTGGTTTAAATTCCTTCGAGAGTGAACTTATCGCTAATTGCCCGACAGAAATATCTTGGAGTTAATTTTGGATATAAACCTTCCGTCGACTCGCCACTTTTTTAATGCAATCAAGTTAAATGAAGATATACGACGAACGGTAATTATCATAACGACGTTAAATCCTCTTGTTAACTATCCGTACAACAGTAACCTTGGCAAATTAGAGTCCGTCGAACGACTAAAGTTTAAAATTCAAGGCATCGGTCTATTATTTTCTTTAGATGCAAGTGTGAATGAGCTCGAGTCGATTACTCGACTGCTACCGATCGGAGCAAGGTCCAAAATTTCTATTTTGAAGTCCAGGTCCAAAAATGATTATTAACAAGCAATTTCTGAACTTGGAAAATTATTTTGAAGTAAATCAAAATTTAGATCTATAAAATAGGTAAACCGGCGATTGTACCTTTGGAAACCAGGCGTTTTTCTCTCTGTCCCAAAAATACGCGCTTCCATCGGTAGGATCGGTGTATGTATGAGTGTCATTTTCAAATCCGTAGATTCCTCCCGTAGTAGGAGCACCGATGGGAGGTTTCGCCTCTTCCGCGGTGTCATGTCCTTCCGATTTCGCTTCCTCTCCTTTCTCATCATCCTCTTTAACGACCCACTCGTTCTTCCCTCGATCGAATTTATAAGTCACGTTCGAGGCTTTATCGGTATACGTATAATTCACTCCGTCGAACTCATAATCTTTCATTGGATTTTCACTATCGCTCTCGGGTTTCGTGTCCGCCCGACTGGAGGAATCCGCTTTTGGAACCCACTCATTCTTTTCCGAGTCCCAAATCAACCTTCTGCCGGTTTCCGGCTCCACGTAAATGCATAAATTTCCTTCGTAAACGAGATGTTTGGTGTAATCCGTAGTTTCAGAAACTGTTCTATTGTTCGCTTCGCTTTCCGGTTCATCTTCGTCGCTATCGAACTCCTCGATTTCCTCCTGTTCGTCTTTCCGCTTCTTTGCCTCCGCACTTTTGCTGGTTTTTGCCAACATAATTTCCTCCTTATCGCGAGATTTCGCGTTTGTCTTTCAGGTTGACTCTTCTCACGAACTTCTGCAAAGATAAGGATTTTACAACAAAGGCCTCTTTCTGTTTTTTGTTTGAGATTCGCTTGTCTTCCCTAAAAGCTGGCTTCGAGTTTACATTTTACAATCGTAGATAAAAAGGAGGAAGCGGGGCTTTGAACTCGATGTTAATGTTTTCAGCCATTTGTTCGGTCACAATTTCACAACGTAATAAATCTTTAAAGAAATGTATTTTTTAAACTAAATGGGATAGAAAATTGTAATTTGACGCATTGTTTTTCTGGTAAATTGTATTAAATAATAAAACATAATCATGCCCTGTATTGATACATTAAATCAACTGATTTTACACTAAATTTACGCAATGAAAATTTGCATTTTACGTTAAATTTATTTAGTGCGTTGTATTCCTACGACTGCTCTTTATTTCTTCTTAGATTTATTCTTTCCATTAAACCGCAATCTGAATTTTTTGCCTTAAGACATATTTGCCGTTTTAATATATTTTGTAGAACCTACGTACATTTTTAGTATTATTCTGAGAACAAAACAGCCTTAAATCGGAGCGCATCTGTGACAGAGGAAAATTCGTCGATTGCCCTTTGTCACAGATGCGCTCTGTTTTAACCGTTTCAGTGCCAAGCGGCGCGATCGTGTTTCTTCTATCTCGTGGTTATAAATGCCTGTATTTTTAAAACACGGAATAAAAAGAGCGTTACTGCGCCGATCGTCAGTTTTCGATTTGGAAACAACAAAAACCCGTGGCACTCAAACGGTTAAACATTATATAAACAAATGAATAGACAAATTATACGATTGATAAAAAAATCATGTACAACAATAAGGAATGTCATCGTCATAGTATTGTAATTTAAATGGTCTTCCTTTTATCCGGATTCTGGAGCGGAATGGATCGGGATGATATTGTATAAACAAAAATGAAGAAAACTCCACACAATTGAAAGTAAAATATTGGAAATATAAGAAAATATAGAAAATTCAAAGTTACCGAATTGGAGAATGTCCGAAATGACCAAAAGTATTTGAAATGAAGAAAAGAGTGATGAAAGTGTATTCTTTAACACTTTTCATCCTAATTTATGTGTCTTATAATTAAAATCTGGAAAGATGCTTGGTATTCATGGAATAACGTTTGAAAGCTAACCTCAAACTATTTACCTTCTTCGTAATTCCGGAATACCAGGAGAAATCTTTCTACCGATTGATTTTTATCCCTACGTGGATCTTTTTACAGATCAAAATCCTCTTTTGAACGCATAAAACGTCGGTATTATCGTAAATTGGAATGATTTTCGGTCAGCGATATTTTTATTGTCATTTATTATTGACAACTACATATGACGAAAGACGATAAGGCGGGTTTCCACCGCGACAATTTGATTCTGACGTCGCCATGTGGAATCTTATATCCCATTGGATAAGCCTCCAATTGATAAGTCCATGTACGGACAAAATGCATACGATTCAAATTTTAACGCGGATTTTGAGATTAAATTTTCAAATGATCAAGTATAAGTTTCCAAAGTGAACAATAATTTACTGTATTTTTGAAATTTTTTGAATTATCCCTTCTTTCACCGTAGGTTTTAAATAAATATGTAATTTCTTCAGTCTTTCGGTCTTAAATTTTTTAATATTATTATTTCTACATTTTACTAAAAAGGTTAATTGTTCTTTGGAAATTGTTAATTTTTTTATACAATGTTCAAAATGTTTTAAATTCAGTTTGGTTTGTAATCCAAATTGATTATATATGAATTGATAAAAACTTATCTAATATTTTGAGAAAAAAATTTTCAATAAATAAAATCGACAATTTATTGTTTATGTGAATTTGAAAATCCAAGGATCAATTTACAAAGTGAAATTGTTGATCAAGGTTTATAAAAGGAGCAGGAGATGACCATGAAAAAATCATGAGCCATCAATAAAACCAAAACTCTTATTATGAATTTTTTTTTGTCTTATTATTATTAAATCCCATCACGATTTCTTTAAGTGCTGTACGACACTCAAATTGTAAAATAATTTCTCACGGAGCAACGTCCAACTCTTTTCCTGAACTTTCCGAATATCCGTTAAATACCTCCTCAGCATCTTTTTCTCCACTATTGCCTCCCCGTGAACTTTCAGGAACAATCCCAAATAAGCCTGAGCCAATTCGAAGTATCTATTGCGTTCCAGCGTGAACTTGATCATTTTGAGAAACTGCAGTAAAAGCTGAGTCGAAGAGTTCGGGTCGAGAGCCAAAGAATGGATCTCGAAATCTATCGAACTCGGACTCAGAGACATCAAAGCGGTCATCGCTTCCAAATATTGTTCGGTGCTCTTAGACTCTCGCAACAACCTGGCGAACTTCGTGAGATCGTGGAACTCGGAAGGAACGTTCGATCGATCGGTCTTCTCGGAGTCCGCCTTCTCCGAAAGGTCGAATCTCAACTCCAAGGAAGGAATCACGGGCAGGAAGAAGGGAGCTTCCGCGGGCTGCTTCGTCAACTCCTTCGGTTTGTTCCGTTCCTTGACGATGCTCATGTTCAGAAGATTCCGCCATCGAGAGTCGGACAGACTCGAAGTCGTGATCAAGTTTCCGTGCAACTGTTCCGAAGTCTCGTATTCCTCGAACTCTTCCGATCCTTCGGAATCCGATTTCGATGTCGATCCGATACTCAGAGCTTTCAGCGATACATGAGCGAACAAGCTTCTGTTGCACCACAGGTACACTCCCAAAGTGCAGCTATGGGCTGTTACCAGGTACTGCCCCGTTCGCGAGAAGTGCAGAGACGTGCAAGCTTCCGATACCTGTTGAAGAAATTTCGGATTTGAGTTTTACCTGCTCGAGAGAAAGTTGACGACGGTGCGATTGAAATACGAACCTCGAAGAGATCGATCGATCTCGAAGTCGGAACGTGCCATGTCCGAATGGTGCAATCCATGGAAGCGGTGACTAGCCATCGAGCGTCCGGGTTGAAAGTTGCATCGGTGAGACGAGCGGTGTGGCCTTCGAATCGCCTTACCGTTTTTTTGGAATCCACGTCGACCAATATCATCACGAAGTTCTCCAGGGCTACGGCCAACAGGGAGTTTTCTCGGTGACCCCGTATCCATTCGATGGGGTCCTCGAACTTCATGGTGACCCTCGGCTCTGAAACAAAGCAAAATTTGATATATCCGTCTCGATAGAATAAAATATAAAATTCCCTTGATTCTTACCCGTAGCTCCTTTGAAGTTCCAAAATTTCAATGTGCAATCCCTTCCCGCAGAGATTACGGTTTGATTCAAAGAATCGACCATGATTCCGGTAACGGGTCCGACATGTCCTCCTTCGGAAGAACCGTAACTCGACCTATGTATTCCCGACTGAACATTGAATCTTTCGATACTTCCACCATTGTAACCGATCACAGCGAAGTTTCCACAGGGGCTCAAACACAAAGCCGTGGCGGTAACGTGCGACTTGCCCCTGAATTTCTCGGGTAACAGTTTCAAGTCTCCCATTTTTAAACGGTCGTAGGACCAGGTCGTTACGGTGGCGATACCCAGATGCTTAGCTACGATATTGTTCCACTCCTTCTCGCGAGTGGTCTCGTAAGCGAACTCCATGATCGGAGGCATTATCAGTGGATCGATCGCGGCCCGATTCTTCTTCTTGGAGGCTTTCCTATTGAAACTCGCTCTGCCCAAACTCTTGTTGAAAGTTTCCGTTATCGTCGAATAGATCCTGAGAGAAGAATCTTCCCCCGCCGAGAGGATGTTCGCTCCGTCGTTCCCGTAGAAACGAACGGAGGTAGGAGGCAGACCGTGTCCCTCTCGGATCCGCAATAATCTCGCAGCTCCGTCGGATACGTCGAATATCCACAGCTTGAGGGAGTTGTCCGGAGACGAACTGACTATCAACGGCTCGTTCGGCAGGAACTCCAAGCCCGTGACCGCCGCGAAGTGAGCGTCGATCAATTGACTCTCCACTCTCTTCTCCTCCAAATTCCAAAAAACGATGTGTCCGCCGGTGCTGCCAGTTGCCATTAACGGGTAACCGTCGGTTCGGAAAGCAATCGACGTTATCGCGCCCCAGTCTTGGATCAGTTCGAACAAAGTTTCGTCGTACTTCAGATTATGCAGAACGACCTTGCCCGACGTCAGCCCAACCGCGACGACGTCGATAGCCGGAGCTTGTCGCAGGACGGCGACAGGGACGCCCCAACCTTTGAAGATGTGTATCATTTTTCCGTGCTTGGCGTTCCATAACTGGAGCTGACCTTGGTCGCTGCCCAATAAAATTTTATTCAAATACGCGTTCGGATGTATCAGAGCCGTGATTCTGAAGACGGAGTTATCAAAATTCAGTTCCAGAATTTCGTCCTCCGCTTTGACGTCCCAAATTTTCAGACAACCGCTCTCGTCCACCGAGATGAGATGCGCCCCGAAGGGTAAAAGTATGTAAACCGGAGCTTCGTGACCTCTGTAAGTGTGCTTCAACTCGCTGCCTCTTCGCCAAGCGAAGATGTCCTTGTCGGAGGAGGTGTACACGTGGTACGCATCCGCCGACATGCAGGTAATGTCATCCGTGTGCGTAGGGGAGACGCTGAGGAGAGAAAAATGGGAACATCCGTACGTGTGGAAGGTCTTTCCCACGCAAGTCACCACCAGGTTCTCTTTCCTGCGATGTATGTACCTGGTTACCAGAGGAACGTGGTTGCTGACGTACCCTAGGGCTCGATTCCTTTGGAATAATTTACTCTCCGCCATGCCGATGCTTGTACCTGGAATCCAGTTCATTCCTTATTGCAATTATTTATCTTGAATTTTTGAAGACCTTGTCATAACCTTAATACAAATTGTTTTTAATGTTTTCTGCAACAATTTTTGCTCTTACCATTTAAAAAAGGAACAGTTGTTGTTATCCCGAACCTTCGGATTGGGTAAAATGTGTGACCTTTATACAGATACAAAGTTGTCCCTTTGTAAACATTTTACAATTTCTTCACAGGTAAGACATATACGTACAGAATGGTAACAACAAAAAGGCACGTGGTAGCGGTATCTTGGGGGTGAGACGACCGACGACTATATATTTTATAGTTGAGAAACTTTGCTCTTAAATTATATATAAATAATACCTAGATCTAGTTATTTCTTCTTCTTCTTCTTCGTTTGGTGATATTGGAGTTGGAAGTTGAATTTGAATTTGAATTACTATAATAGCGCCATAGTTTGAATTTGAACTTATACATATTCTTCTTTTTTATTTTGTATATTTTTATGTATGCAGGTTAATTGTTTCAAATTGTCACTTGTCTTTATCGTTTTAGCGTAAATTTAGGCAATGAAAAATTTTCGAACTAAGAATTTTAGAAACCGAATATGAAAGAAAGGGAAAATTATGAGGAAAATGGGAAATGGAAAAACATTTGAAAACAAGGGTGAAATGAAGTATCTATTTATTTCATTTATTTATTTATTTAACCATTTATTTATACAAATATAGTAGCAAATACAGTAAGTATTCTGCAGAGATGCATATGCATCTGCATCCAATCTGGTACAAACTAAAAACGAATACTTTTTAAGATTTTTATTTTTATTAATATTGTAAATATTGTTTTTCTTTTTTTTTAGGATGACCTAGTTGTATCCCGAATATTAAACTGGTGGCATTTGCGACGAGTCTAGTGAGAGCGGTAAAATTCAAAATTAAGATTTCAAATTCTATGAAAGAACGAGTAAATACTTATATGTACCATTGCTAGACACAATAATTTCTAAAAATTACTTTGTCCGTTGGTAATACGTACATAAAATATAATTTCAAATGAATAAAATTGTCGCGTCTTAGCCATTACCAGTGACGGCCATAAATTATCTTATTTTAAAAGTCAATCCATGATACGAACAATAAACAATCTTTATATTTTTACCTAATATACGGATGTATATATATATAAATATTTATATTTTAAATTAAATGTTTTCTTTCCATATTTCGTGCCATAACTTGGTTACATCAATGATTGGACAAGTTTCGCGAAACTGAAGAAGACTCCGACTCTCCGTTACGAAGTCAGTCGCGTTCATGAGTACGGCGGCTTAAGGTCGCATCGCAATTGCGTGCCTTGGGCCTTGCAGTCATAGTGTTGCAGTCGTCAATTCTAGTGAACATGGCTGAAAACAATGGCAATGGTTATTGAGCCAAGTTTGCGATTTCCCAGCACTTGTCAACAAAGAAATAACTTTTGATCAGAGGAAACAAAGGGAAAGACACACTCGGAGTATCAGTAAGTAACCGAAGAGCGACATCAACTCGGAATCTCATTGATCTCGGCGACGTCTCCCCGTATTTTCCTTTGACTCCCCTACTTTTTTTTTCACCGAGACAGGATCGAGCGGCGATGCTCAACTTCCTTTACACTGACATCCTTCCTTTACGGTTCCATCGCTTTTGAGTCCTTCCCCGATATTCAACTTCTGCACGACACCGGAAACAAGTCCATTAACCGCTCCCCTTATTTTCTTCCTTCTCATTATCATCCCCCAGCGCGCTTCTTTTACACTATAATATAAACAACCGCCTTTCCACATACTCGCGATATTCTCCTTCGCGTTTCCCTCTGACAAACCAGCGAATAATAGGATTCTCCAAGAAAATACCAATCGTTTCTTTGAATATCCTTGGAAGAGGAGGAGGAGGAAGAAGGAGACCTCGTTGTTCAAAAGTTTCCCCTCTGGTATCTCTTGGGGTTTCCAAAATCTGCCCTGGTTTTACATTTCCTCTAATTTTCCTTATAACTCCAAGGTCTTTATTCTTTATTCTCAACGAGTTCTTTAATTAGTCCGCTTTCGAAGAAACGTATCGAGATTGAGCGAGAGAAAAAGGTTCTTTATATTTTTATGCAACCCAAGTAGGACTCATCCGTTCCTTTGGTCTCCAATGTCGAAAATGAAATGTTTCTGTCTATGTTGGTACATTTCATCCCTGAAATCCTTTTGCACAGTTTAACCCTGTCGATACGCATAACGACTAGTCGTTCCATGGTGATCGCTCCCCATGTATAATCTTTCGACGACAAACGCTCGCCCCATACCAGCGACCGTTTGGAAACTTGGCGCTAGTTTGTAACTGAAATTAAACAAACCACGGTCCAGTCTCTCCATTGTTACAAAATATTGTTTCCCCCTTTCGCCTTGTTTTTCGAGAATCGTACGATAGATCCACACAGTTCTCGGCACTCGAGTAAAACTAATCCTTTTAGAGCCGAATATTGTTCCGCTGGTTAAAAAAGTGACCATATATGGTTGTTTGACACTAAAAGGTAGAAATTGTTTCTAGTTTGGCTATGATATTATCGGAATATGCGCTCTTCGACTATCCATGTAACATAAGCATAGAGACGAAAGAGAAAACCATTTCGAAAAGGGTTAACTTTGAACAAATTCTTTCAGTTACCTCGTGGGAAAGTGTGGGTGTTTAACCCTCCGACACCGGTACCGGGTCACTTTTCCGACATTTATTTTGAAGTCGCGTTCCGCTCTGATTTCGATGCCTGAATAGCAACCCGGCTCCGTCGTTCGTGCGAGGGCCCGGTGTCCGAGGGTTAAAAACCCTTTAGAAGTTTTGAAACGACTTTAGAAGTTGCAAAATTTTGAGTATGTGTTTATTTCCTATGAATTTTCATACTTTAAGGTAATGAAAAAATAAGAATGAAGAATTTCTTAGAGAAATCACGTGAATTTTACAAGAGGGAGGCTATTCTAATGATAATTTCCAAAGATCCATTCAAAATCAATGGAAAGAGGAATGTCAAGAAGATTTTAAAATCTATTAACGATAGTGTAATCAGTCGCAGACGTGTCTCTCTTTGTATTAGCCACGATTCTTTAGAAATAATATGTACGTCGCCGTTCTCATTTGGAAATGACGTACTTTCAATACAAATTTATATGAATGCCTTACCAAAATAATCCATACCCTCGTTTGGAACCGGTTACACAATCTCAAAACGAATTACATAATTTCATTGTATTTCATGGGTTCCGTCGACAACAATCCCATTCCTTGGATTGCTATTTCAGTGAAGTCGAGCGGTTAATCATCCTTTTGTCCAACAAAGAAAACCCATTTTCCACAAAGTTTAATTCTATTGTCTTTAAATATCTATTGTAAATTAATACCTTAGTTGCACAGGCTAAGCTTCAATAATTATTTTGCAGTACTTATAATTACTTTGTACTTATATGAAATTCAACTAAATAGAGGGGTATCGAAAAAAGAATACGAGTAATATTTTATTTCAATATTCCCTATTGGATATCTTGTTAATTTCAAATTTATTTTCTAACTTTTATTGGTTTCAAACAATTCCTATTTGAATGTAAACCAAATATTGTCAATTTTGATTATTTTTTCTTTAAATGTCGTGATTTCATGGAAATCAAGTGCCGTACTAAGAAAATTGTTATTTTATTTTATAAACTTCCTTAAAATCAACTAAATTTTCAGCGATACAATAAATTTAATATTAATTTCTAATTTTTTCTTATCGGAAGGAATAAAATTTCTTTAAAATTCTCAGTGTACAAACATTTAGAATTTCGATGATTTTGAAATTTCAAAACTGCAATTGAATTTTTATAAATTCGTTTCCAAGCAAATTTTCAAATGAAAATTCAAAATCTCTAAATTTCTAAATTTGAATTACCAAAAAATGTGCAAATTAGAACGAATCGAACAGTTATGTAAAGGTTTGGCAGATAAATGAAAAAAAATTGTTAAGAAATTTCAAAAGCAAAGCTAATTTTCCCTAATTTAAGTACTCTATAAATTCGAAACGTTCGGAACTGTAAGAACTCTTTTTGTGTTCCAGGTACATAGTATTATGGCAACTGCTATTCAAAAGAATGGCATGAAAACTTTAACAAATGGTACATTGAGCCACACGGAAAATGTTAATTCACTCGAGAACGCGGGTTTGCGTCCGATATCGAAAGTTGAGACGACGGAAAGTACCAATATATGTTCCTTCATAAAAGTCGAATCCACGCAGGAAAGCGCACTTTTATGCCCCGTCAAAGTGGAACCAACGACGGATGGCACACATTTGTTGGCCACGACCGCTACGACCAGAATCGAACACTCGCAATCGTATAACGCAGTCACGGATGGGGCAAATTTGTGTTCGGTTGTTAAACACGAGCCATTCGACACGAATTACGATGGTTTCCAGCAACACAATACCGAATATAACGATGGAAGATTACAAGATAATCAAATTAACAATACGGACGAACAAGAGGAGATCGATATATCTATTAATAATGTTGTTTGCAGCTTTAGCGTGAGATGCCACTTAAATTTACGTGAAATTGCACTGAACGGATCTAATGTCGAATATAGGAGAGAAAACGGAGTAAGAATACTCATTTTTTTTTTACATTTTCTCACATTTTACCCTATATTTAATTTTTTTTTTCTTTTAACGAGTTACTCAGAAAATTGCAGCTCGCTCATTCTCTCCGAAATGTTCCAGATGATAACGATGAAATTGAGGAGACCTTACACGACTGCCTCCATATGGTCATCCGGCAAAATAACGTGTACCGGAGCGACCAGCGAAGACGAGGCTAAAATAGCAGCGAGACGATTCGCTCGATCATTACAGAAACTCGGGTTTAAAGTACGTTTTAACAATTACCGAGTAGTTAATGTCTTAGGTACATGTTCTATGCCGTTCGGCATAAAAATCACACCGTTTTCCGTTCGTCACAAGGAAAACGCAGAGTAAGTACTTTTCAATTTGCATCACTCACATCTTTTCGTTATTTTTTTTTTGTCTCATGTTACTTGGCAGTTACTTTTGTAATGTCAATGTTTCGAATCCACTCGCATTTATTTCGAACAAAAAAGAAGTCGCTCAAATATTCATACCCCTGGTTTTTTTTATTGTTTCAACCAGCTATGAGCCAGAATTGCATCCTGGTGTTACGTATAAGCTAAAGGATCCAAAGGCTACATTAAAAATTTTCTCAACCGGCAGCATTACGGTAACAGGTGCGTTAAAATTTGATGGAATGCTTGAAAGTGAGGAGTACGAACTCTTTTCACGCATGGAATGAGTATGTTCACTCGGGGGATTATTATCGAAGCAAATATGTAAAATGTTGTAATATTCGGATCGAGGTGTTGGTATTCGAGTCGATTATTCTGATAATCGATCGAACTCTTCTTACGCATGGAATGAGTATATTCACTCAGGGGATTATTATCGAAGCGAATATCTCAAATATTGTAATATTCGAATCGAGGTGTTGGTGCTCGAGTCGATTATTCTCACAATCGATCGAATAAAAGTCACATATTTTTCGAGTTTATTGTTTACGAAGTAATACTGGATATTTAGAAAAATTGTTTAGTCACAATATTCGGTCTTATTGTTAACAATAATAATAATTTCGCTTAAAAATCATTTATTGTTACTTGTTCCAACCATCGAGAGAATATTAAAATTGACCAAAAATCAGATAAATCGTGAATTCAATTTTTATTATTTAACATAAGTATGAGCCATCAGCAAGAAATGTTTTAGTTACAAAGCCATTGAGTCGAACATGTTAAATAATTTTTTTGAAAACAGTCGATCCAATAATTTCATCGAATGACCGATGACAAAAGTATATTCGATGTGCCTTCGCACAAAACCTTATTTTTTGCGGTAACTTGAAATTCAATTTAAATTAATCCCTTGACAAATAAATTAAATGGAACTCGATGCGACCAAAAAATACTATTTAATTTCGCTCGACCGAACAGTCACGTGTAAGCTGAGAAAAAGTACATTTTATTCGGAAATTTGGATTTTTATTGATCAGATTGACGTTAACGAAAAACATCTAAATAACATTGAGAAAATAAGAATTTAATTTCAAAAAATAATAATTCAAACCGTGGCTCGCGAAACGAATGACGAGTCAGACTCGCGATTGTTGATTGTCAAGGGATTAAATTAGCGTTGCATTGAAAATTTAAATGAATTTTGCGTTGAGCCTTCGATTGACGACATCTTTTGAATTTGCAGCTCCCAACGTGGCTGCGGTGAAAGCGGCGGTAGAACATATTTATCCACTAGTCTATGAATATCGTAAAGAATTACCACCCGAAGATGTGAGAGCGTTAAGAATGAAGAAACGAAGTATAGGAATGGGTAAACGTAATCGCGAAGAAACGTTACATGAGAGCGAGGACGTGATATTCAACGATTTTGGATTAAAAATAGAAGAAGAGGATTTGGAGGAGGAAGAAATCGAAGAAAACTATGAAAGTGATGCCAGTTGGGACTGACCTGTTTTACATTTTTTCAAAATAAGGTGGTTACCTCATTTCTTTCATACTTCATTGTCATCATTATTATTATCATCATCATCATCATCATCACCGTCACCATCGTCGTCATAATCGTCATCGTCATCGTCATCGTCATCGTCATCGTTGCTGCGAAAACGATCGAATTAGGACGCGCATCGTACCGATACTCGCTCGTACGATACATCCCGGTTTCATCGGTTTCATTTATTTCGTTTTCGAAAGCATTCTCTCAAACGTCAATGAAACATATTCGTAACACGCAAAACGATCGGGGAAAAATCGACTGGGTTTCTTTCTGTCACCCTTTTCTTCGATTTATCATTCGACGATGTTCCGAACGCCTTTGTAAATTCGTTTAAAAAATACGATACGAAATTTAGCTTCCGTAAACATTTTTTTTCTTTTTTTTGTTAGAGGAGGGAACGAAAACGAACTTTACTCCCTTTCTCGGACGTTCGAAAATAATTATTTGCATTATTTGAATATTCGAATGTGCGTTCGGAATATTTCGTTCAACCGGTACTCGTTTCTTTCCGACGAAGCTTACTTTATTTAAGCAATAACAAAGAAGAAAGAAATCAATAGTAATGTTACGAAGCGAAGAGAATTACTTCGAGTTATTATTTTTTATTTATATAAGTAAAACGAGAATTGAGGAGAAGGAGGAGGAGGAGGAGGAGTAATAGTAGTAGTAGCAGTAGGAGGAAGAGGATGAGCGGAAGGAGGAAAAAAAGATTAATCGAATTATCGCCTAGTTATAACGCGTAAGATTCTTAGCTTCTTCTCACGACTTTTATCATTATCATTATAAGGCATAGTTAAGTGACAAAACAAAAAGGAACCGGCATAAAGGAGGTATAGAGGAAAAAAAAAAGAAGGCGTTGTTAACGAAACTAACAAGCGACGAAAATGAAAAGATACGAAAAAAAATGCAATGCAACCTTTTGTTTGTTAATCGAGAGTAGCGCGACGATGCTTACTTACTCTTCTGTTCTTACGAAACGAAAGGAACGAATCGAACAATCAAATATTCGCTTTGGAAACTTCGAATTTCACGTCCGATTTCGGCACGCGATCGCAAACGACGATTTGTATTTTGCCGCCGAAGTTCGAAGTCGTAAATTTCGACGCTTTTTTTTGTTCTATTTTCAAAATTCCGCGATTGCGATTCAACAACGACCGGTCGAGGAAGAAAAATAAAAAGGCGTCGAAATTTCAAAGCCAATTTCTTAGAGTTCATTTTATTTAAAATTCTTTTGTTCATTCTATCGTTTGTCTCTTTTTTTCCATATTTTTTTCTTCATATTTTTTTTTTTAATCAACAAAATATACTGTGCCAAAGATACGGATGTTCAAAATTCTTCATGTTTCGCGTGAAACTCATGAAACGAAACTGAAAATTTTGTTCATTGTAAGAATAAGTTTAACCGAAGTTTTCGTATGGTTTCTTTCTTATTTTCACTTTTTTTTAGCATTTTTTTTGTTGCGTGTTTGTACATAAAGAAAAAGTCATGGAAAAAGGGAAAAAGAAAGAAATGACTAAAAAAAAAGTAATGGGACTTCTATGATAGGAGAAAAAAAATCCTCTTTCCGAGAGACACAATTTTCAAGTTCTTTTCTTCTCTTTTTTTTTTATACATTTGACGAGTTATATTATTTTTTGTGATGACAACAACAACAACGCGTATACACGTATATACGATGCGACTCTTTTTTTTTGTAACGGTACAATCGACTGTCGAATTATTATTTTATATAAGCATATATCATAATTTTTTTCGTCATCATACACACATACACACACACACGTATATGTATATGCTATAATAGTTGTTTAGAAAAATTATTGACATTGGGTTACGTTGAAACGAGCCGTGTTTCTGTCATGCCTATGGCTTTTTCGTAGTTTAACAAAGAAAAAAAGTGTTATTTCTCTAAGCGGAGACGTTACTGAAATTGTTGCCAAAAAGAGTTTACCGACGAAAACAAAAAAACAAATTCTTTCCCATATTTCTTCAATTTCAGTAACGTCCTCCCTTAGATCCGATTCAAATGGAAGAAAGTATTTCCGATGTCTGATAAAAGAAAAAAAAAGAGAGAGTAATTATTCTGAAAGAGAAATATTTGATTCCATTTTGACGACGCGGAGTGTCAACTGTCAATGAGCAAAAACAGTCAATTGTGACGCTCCAGTAGGAATTTCAAACGACTCCGTACCGATTCGAGTGGGTCGAGGAAAATTCCTATTTGGGTGAAATATAAAAAATATTCATTAACGACGTACACGCATGCAACGTCGAATTTATTTAAAATTAATTTTTTTTATACAATATCATTAGCGAATTTTTGCTGTTTATCAATCTCCAAAAAATGAACAAAAAATTTTCGAAGAAAATTGAAGAAAAAAAATCGATAGGAGCGTAATAATGAAAAATTGCAAAATAGTTGAAGGGCAGGCGGACACTCTGTTGTTAAAGACTTCGAATGCCAATAATTATATAAAAAAACAAGAAAGATCAAAATAGCAGAATTGTCAAACGGAAAATTGATTTTTCTTGCTTAATTGACAGGCTTCTCTTGTCAATTGTCATAGATTTTGATACTTTTCCTTGAGAAAGAAAAACAATAAATAAAAATAATGGAAGAAATTGAGTAAAAGCGAAAATTAAATTATTAGTGCGCACTGCAATTGGTAATTTCGTAATTGGCTGCGATAAGGGATATTAATAAGAACGTTCCACCTTCTGTTAATTTTGATCTTTGTTGTTGTCAAATTCTCAACGTAAGACGACAAGAAAAAAAATTCGGTTATCGACAGTTAAGAGATTGAATCGAATAAATCATGAAAAATCATCAAATGTTTCGTTCGTTATGGCTCTAGACGTTTAATATCATTATAATTATTGTTTATGCTATAGTCTCTAAGTGCGAATATTGCTACAGCAACAAAAGCAACAACAACAACAACCGAGAAAACAAGAGTTTGATTTTAATGTTATGTACAATTCTTGTTTTTCATCTTTAAACGATGCGTTAAAAAAAAGGGGGGGGTAGTTTGACACGAAAGCAATTTTGCCACAACTTCGTTTTCCCATTTTTCAAAATAGAGCGAATAGAAAAAAAGGGTACACGTATTTTCTCGATATTTATGGTCTTCAAGAATTATGAAAAATTGAAGAGAAGTTGGAATTCCAATAATTTTAATTCCAGCGTTTATCGAACACTCAAATTTCAAGTTCTCGCAATTTTACAATTTTGTTTTCCAATAGGAAATCGCAAGAAAATTGAGATTCCCAAGGACCCGCTTTATATTTTTGAGTTCGTCAATTCAAAATTCAGTATTTTCTTGAAAAATAATATTTGCGATATTTCTTTTACGAAGAAAAATAAATTCATAATTAAATCCACACGCGAATCTCAAAATACAGTACAAATTTAAGAAAGAAAAAAAAGAAACATACGAAAAATACACGCTACCTGTTGATTCTTTGAAATTTTGAATTTAGAATTCAACGACCAAACCCCAGCGAATTGAATATTTTCGTCGAACTACCCTTTTTTTCCTCATAATTAATTTAATCAATTTTCCTATTAAATATAAAATCGATTATACGATTTTAAATAAAACGAAAATTCAAACACAAATGTTACTAGTGATTAGGTTTAGGAAACTCGAACATAACGGAAGGAGATCAAAGATAAAACTAAAAAAAAATGAAAACGTATTTTATTTTCTTTTTTTTTCCATTAAAAAAACACCGAGATTGAAATTTATGAAAAAGGGAAAAAAGTAATCTCATGATAATTATTATTATTTTTTTTTTTTTGCGTAATAGGAGAAAGAATGCAAATGATTTGAGGTGATTATCGATTGATTCTTAATATTTCTTTGTCGTCCGCACATTTTACAAGAACAAAACCAAAATGCATTGAAAATTACGTTTTAAGAGGGGTCAAGAAAAAAAAAAGAAAAAAATTAATAAGTAAGAAAAATTAACGAGTCAAGTCCTTACGCAATAATTGTACTTAGTAACGATTTTAAATGACTTTGAATGTCGCCTAAAGAATAAAGAAAAAACCAATGGACTTAGATAAAAAAAAATAAAAAATATTAGAAATGTTAAAGTTTATCGTCTCCGCGAAGTTTCAAATTTTGTAGATAAAAGGGGCACTCCTGGAAAGTGCGACGAAAAATAGTTTATAAATTGAAAAAAATGTGTAATTACGAATGATCAAAATCACGATTGTACAGAAATGCGAGAATTGCAATTGCGTACCATTCAAATTGCAACAATTATTCGATCGCGATTGAATTACGGCTAAAAAATGACCTTTCGACGATTCAATTTTCTTCGCTCCGAGAAGAAAAACGAAATTCCGTACTTTTGCAAGTACCATTTTTGTTCATGAAATTTCGGGAAAAAAAGAACTGCCATAAAATCATGTCTCATTGTCAAAAATCCCCTTAACGCAAATGTCCTGAAAAAATGAGGAATCCTCGAAAATGTTTTGTAACGTTACGATTGACTCATTTTGTTTAAATGTAAAAGTCACAAAAATTATCGTTCAAAAGTGCAGTGACTCAATGGACAATTGCAACAATTGCCCTGAAAGTTCGGCTGAAATGATCAAATTTGGGCACACGGTGATCCTTTTTGAAAATTACGGTTACCAATTGAATGGGTCACCTCAAAAACGTTGTAAGGTACAAATTGCAAATTGTTCAAAAATCCCCGAAAATGAAAAAAAATGAACTGATGGATTTTTTAAACAATTTTTTTTTAATGGATTTTTAAGAAAATCCATTATTTTTTTATTTTTCACAATTTTAAAAAAAATGGATGGATTTTTTTAAAAAAGTCCATCAGGTTTTTATTCCATTTTCGGGGATTTTTTGAACAATTTGCAATTTGTACCTTACAACGTTTTCGAAGTGACCCTTCAATCAACAAAACTGGAAAAATTGCTTTCCAATGAAAAATTTGAGTGGAATGATGATTTCACTGTAAAATGACAAATTAAAGAAACGCGTTAGGGGGTAGACCCTAAAAAAAGCATTTTTTCTCAACAAAAAAAAACTACTGCGCTTAATTTTTTTACCTGAAAAGGATACTCCAGCGGAACGGAAATTAAAAATATCGTATAAAATAAGAGAATTATCGTATAACAGTACATGTTTATTTATTTGTTTATTAATAAGTTCAAAAGAAATTGTTTGTCGCTGAAGTTGATGGTTCGAAGCCCAGGGTGATCCGATACAAATAATTCCAAAAGATTCTTAATCCGCACGAGTATGGCCATCGTTGGAACCTCAATTATGATAAAATTTTATTTACAATAACAATTGAGCTTCCAAACCATAGCGAGACTCGAACGGACTAAGAATCTTCACGAATTCTTTTTGTTTCGGATTATCTGGGAGCCTTAAAACATCAACATCGGGCTACGAAAATTTTGCTTTCACTTGTCCACTCTTATTATTGTAAATAATTAAATAAATATGTATTTTTATACCACAAAAGAAACTTTTTTTTTGTTCCATTAGACTCTACCTTGCAGGTAAAAAAGAAAATTCTTTTTTTACCCAGTTATATGCAGTAACTTCACGCAGTATAGGCTACCTCCTTAATTGTAAGTTTACAATGACTTGCATTCATGGGATTGTCAATTAACAAATTTCTTCGATCATGGGGATAAGCAGCTTTCGAGAAGAATCCAATTCCACAAAACTAAGACTCGATAGGAAATCGATCGATGGCCAAATCGAACTGATCGAGTGGTTCGTCGAATGTTCAATTCGTTGCGAAAAAGATAAGCAGCTTTCGAGAAGAATCCAATTCCACAAAACTAAGACTTGATAGGAAATCGATCGATGGCCAAATCGAACTGATCGAGTGGTTCGTCGAATGTTCAATTCGTTGCGAAAAAGATGCAGCGATTAACATTCCACGATATTCGAATGAGAAAATCTTAGTCGATCGAGTGCGACGAAGCACACTAAAATTATTACTATTGTTTCCGACTCGAGTTCGTTACCAACAATCTTCATCGAAGGGGTTCGATATTTCAGAAAAAAGAGTCATCGAACCCAAAAAACTCCTCAGAATTTGTTCCGTAGCTTTGTGCCAATAAAGATGCTTATTCCCATTTTGCGACAGAAATTGCAGGATAAACGTCTTATATAAAATTGCTCTTCGCAGGAATTTGAGTAAATCAAATTTTTACTGAGGTTTTCAAAATTGAAATTGCTCGAGCGGTTGCGACTCGACTCGGAATTGCCTTCCTCCCTTCGATTGCCCTTTCTTTGCATTTTTCCAATCGATGGGGATGAAAAACGATACGATATTTATTAACACTTTGTCCGATCGGGATTCCTTCGTTTGGCGCCGGTATGAATCTTTATGTACGACACCAACGCGGTGCCATCGGCGCTTGCCCGATAGTTTTCGCATGGCACCAACGTGGTGCCACCGGACGGCATAGTGTTAATAGGGTCCCTGTAAAAGTTGAAACGAATACAACCGAGCTTCTTTTATCTGCGTTTGAAACTTCGAAAAATAAAAAAAAAAGTTATGAAAGAAAATAAAAGAAACCGTCGACAAGATTAAAAGGTGAACAAACAAGTAAAATCCATAAGCATTACAAATAATACATGGAATAAATGGAATAAATGGACAAAATTACATGAGTTAATTGTACTGCCTTTTTCTTAGTCTGATGAGATAATATGTACAGTATGCAAAAGACTACTAGTTTTAAATAAATGTATAGAGATTCAAAAAGAAAAAAAAAAGAGAAGGATACACTTTTCGTTCGGTCTTTCTCCTTTCGACGATGAACACAGTTTTTTTTTTCCCAATTTCAATGGCTTTTTACACCTTTTTTCATTTCATTTTTTCTCGTACGTTTCATTTCACGGGCATTTTTTCTATTACTTCTTTTTCCAGAGCATAAATGTAAATTCGCCACGTTTCGTTTGTTATCCGAATACTTTTCAAGTACCCAGCACTTCCAAATTGAAAATTTTTTTTTCTTTTAAAGCACGAACAAATTTGATCTCGACTCGCCGAGGAAACTGAATTTCAAAAGTCCGTAAAATTTCCAGTAACATCGAATCGCTCCATTTTTCATTCCCACGATGAGTTTTCCACTGGATTTTCAGGATCATTAAAAATTATTTTCTACGTATTTATGTATTTACAACTCCACGAAACCCAGCCCTTGGTTTTGCTACGAAATATCTTGGAAAACATTGTAAAATTCACTAATTTTCGGATAATAGTGGCTGGAAACGATAATAGCTTCCTGGAATATCAAAAAAGTGAGAAAAATTAAAGTTTTTCATAAATATTTTTTCCATCGTGGCTAAAATTCAAAAAAGCTTTGCTTTTCCTTTGAAATTTCATACTTGCCGAGACAACTACCTTGCAAAATCGCTCGACAAATTTTGAAATCTCAAAGGATCTTTAAATGTTTTAACTCTTTGCGGCACAGGAATTCGGGTCATAAAATAGACCCCCATGTTGCACAGAAATTTTATCGCGTTTTAAATTAAACGAAATCGTTATATTTTTATTAACAAAGGTGTCTTAAGGTAAAATTCACGTAATGTAAAGAAAATAAAAAAATAATTATTATTTAATCGAATTTGTTGTTAGAGGGCCAACCGCTTTGCGTAAATAAGACGAAATATGAACCCATACGCATGCAGCTATTGCAAAATTTCGAGGTGGGATTAAAAATGTCCCACCGTGCATTACGGTGCCTCAAAAAGGTGGGACACTTTTAATCCCACCGTGCCCCAAAGAGTTAAAAATCGTGAAAATTGCAGTTGCAAGAGGGATACTCACTTCTGACGTCACGATGTCCAGCCCGGTTTCCTTAAAAATGCAAATATATAGCAAAAGAGCGAAATGTGAGTTGACGCCCAATAACAAATCCATATCGTGATTCTTCGCGTATCGTTTAACTTCGTCCAGAAGAGCTTGGGGAAAGGCGTCGAGGAAATTACCTTGTCTTCGTTTCGAGAAGGCCTGGAAAAAAAACTCGATGAGTATCAAAGAAACCGTTATCGAGCATTTTTGATAAAATCAAATATATATCCTTTATTTTACTCGGTTTTGTTGATCAACCGGAATTTGTAATTTTTATTCTTCATATATTTGATAACTTTGGGAGAAAATTCGTCAAAAAAAAAAACGGTGCTTCTTTTACCCGGATCCCCTTGAGCGTGCCCAAGGAAGCCCAAGGGGTTTCGAAAATCGTTAATTTCTCGCAATGACAATACAAACCTCGCCGAAGAACAAAGCATTCGTTATATCCCTCACGTAAACGATACACTTTTCGATTTGTTCCTTAAAGGAACTCCGATTTCCGTTTTCCTTCAAACGATCGCTGACCTCGCGATAACTGAAACCGATAAAAAAAAAATAATTTTGTTGAACTCTTTGACGACTCGTATTTCCTTGAATGGGAATCGGATCTTTTTAACGCTATGCCGTCCGGTGGCACCACGTTGGTGTCGTATATAAAGATTCATACCGGCGCCAAACGAAAGAATCCCGATCGGACGCGCGGACGGCAAAGTGTTAATTATCAATGAAATTACTTCTTGTCACCTTATAAGAAGCCCGCAAACCCGTGACAGTGTAACTGCGCTCCTCGATACCATGCCACCGTAAATTACCGCTGCCGGTGCGACCGTCCACAGCGAGATATCGTTGCTTTTTTCCAACTCGATGAGCTGAAAGACGAAGAATGTCGTGATTAAAATACCGTGGTTGTTGGAACATTTTTTTATAATTATGATTTTATATTTTATAATTTTTAATTTCATATTTTATAATTTTAATTTCATATTTTATAATTTAAATTTGATATTTTTGAAACGTGGAATAAAAAAGCGCTATCGCGCCGCTCGTCAATTTTCAATTTGAAAACAACAAAAACTCGTGGCGCTCAAACTGCGATTCTTATATTTAATCAAAAATGCAAAACCAAAAATATAATGTTATAATTAAAATAGATTTTCTTAATTGATACCACATTTTTGACAGACGCATAATTGCTCTACTGAGCATCTCCCGTTTGTGGATTTCAAAAAAGGATTAAATTGAGCCTCGAAAAAATTGTAAATTAAAATTCTAAAAGGTGTCTTTTGACACCTTTGGTAGAAAAAGTGTTAAAAAAACATCCTTCGCGTAGCTCTTACCTCTTCGTAAAACATCAAAGCTTCGTGCAAAATCGTTACATCGTAATCATGGACAATTAAACTGTAAGTTACAATTTCTTCGACGAAATCCGTTAGAGCCGGCAGGATATTGGCCAAATCGCCCGTAAGATTTTGCCGCAGAAATATATTCGGTACGTTTCGGTGTTTCTTGTAAGAAAGTTCCTTTACGAACTGCAAAATAAATGAGAAATGGATTTGTTATTGGGCGTCAACTCTCATTTCGCTCATTTGCTATATCTTTGCAATTTTTAAGGAAACCGGGCTGGGCATCGCGACGTCCGAAGCGAGTATCCTTCTTGCAATTGCAATTTTTACGATTTTTAACTCTTTGGGCCACGGTGGGATTAAAAGTGTCCCACCTTTTTGATGCACCGTAATGCACGGTGGGACATTTTTAATCCCACCTCGAAATTTTGCAATAGCTGCATGCTTATGGGTTCATATTTCGTCTTATTTACGCAAAGCGGTTGGCCCTCTAACAACAAATTCGATTAAATAATAATTATTTTTTTTATTTTCTTTACATTACGTGAATTTTACCTTATGACACCTTTCTTAATAAAAATATAACAATTTCGTTTAATTTAAAACGCGATAAAATTTCTGTGCAACACGAGGGTCTATTTTATGACCCGAATTCCTGTGCCGCAAAGAGTTAAAACATTTAAAGATCCTTCGAGATTTCAAAATTTGTCGAGCGATTTTGCAAGGTAGTTATCTCGGCAAGTATGAAATTTCAAAGGAACAGCAAAGCTTTTTTGAATTTTAGCCACGATGGAAAAAATATTCATGAAAAAACTTTAATTTTTCTCACTTTTTTGATATTCCAGGAAGCTATTATCGTTTCCAGCCACTGTTATCCGAAAATTAGTGAATTTTACAACGTTTTCCAAGATATTTCGTAGCAAAACAAAGGACTGGGTTTCATGGAGTTGTAAATTCACAAATACATAGAAAATAATTTTAATGATCCTGAAAACCCAGTGGAAAACTCATCGTGGAAAAGAAAAATGGAGCGATTCGATGTTACTGAAAATTTTACGGACTTATGAAATTCAGTTTCCTCGCCGAGTCGAGATCAAATTTGTTCGTTTTTTAAAAGAAAAAAAAAATTTAAATTGGAACTGGTGGATACTTAAAAAGTATTCGGATAACAAACGAAACGTGGCGAATTTACATTTTATCGCATTAGTGCTGAGACGGGTGGAAACGAATATAATTTACCATGTTTCTGGCGAGATTCGTCAACGTTTCGATGATTTCGCAAATTCCGCTTGGCGATAACTCATCGATCATTTCCCGCAAGTAATACAGCATCGTTTGCAATTCTAAAAAAAAAAAGAGAAAGACAAAAATGGAAATAATGAGAAAAATTTCTTTGTGAATCATTTCGGTTTTTATGAAATAGTCAAGTGCAAAAACAAAATTACAATTAATTCAAATGATAAAGAATGAAGATTAAAAATGACAATTAATCGAAATAATAAAGAATAACAAAAAAATTAAAATTGAAATGAAAAAATGTTTACCCACAACCGAAGTAAACGATATCCGAGATAGCAGCGTGAGGAACTTTGACGTGTACTTTCGCGTGGAAACTGGGAAATACTGATCAAAGAAATGGTGAACCACGGGAATCCCTTCGTTCATGTATCGGGAAAATTCGATGGTCATATCCAACAAATTACTTATTTCGTCTTTCGATATTTTCTCGCCCCCTATTATGAACGCTGAAATTTTGAGAGTCAATGTATCGAATTATCAAGCGTCGCGACTTCGAATCGCTCTTATCGAGCCTTTCGTTCAACGACGGCATCCCTTGGAGCCTCGTGAAAAAAAAACTTACCTCGTCGTAAAGTGTTGTACAAGTTGCAGGAAAATCGGCTTTGATATTCGTAATCGGCGAACGTTAGTAAATGATACCCGGCAGTGTTTGCCAAAAGAGCCGTTGCTCGTGAAGGCAATTCAAGGCTCGGATGATACTTTCCCAAGTCCTCCAAGCTGGAACATTGAAAATTATTTTTAAGAAAGAAATCATGGAGAAAAGGGGGCTCGGTTTGTTAATTCAAAGACAGGCCTCTGCCCAAATCAAAAATGAAAAAAAAAAAAAAACTGAACAAATTTCTGAGGAATTTTTTGAAAATTTGAAAATTCTTTTTAGGAAAATCTTGCAACATTTCATTAGGAAAACGTCACGGTTTTTCTGAAAAATTCAAGATCTTTAAGAAAAAATTTCTAAAAAAAATATATATTCTTTCTATGAAAAATTGTAATAGTTTGAAAAAAAAAATTTTTTTTCTCTTGAAAAATTGTAAGAATCTATTTCAAAGTTTTTAACGAAATATTGGTATTCGCCTATTCAGTATAAATTTAATATAATAAATTTATATATATATAGTTTTATATGATTATATATGTAAATTTAATTAATGTATGTAAAAATTAAGTTTATTTTCATATGGTAAATTAGTAAATTAATTTTAAGAATTAAAAAAATAACATTTAAATTGCTTTTATGAAAAGAAATTATTGTGACTAATTTAATAATTAAAGTAGAATTAATGGATTGGGTTTAATTAACTTTTAAATAAATTAATTAATTTAAATTGTTTCTATGAAAAAAAAAATTATTGCAATTAATTTAATAATTAAAGTGGCGTCTTTCTAGCATCAAACGTGTGTGGATTTTGCTGCGAAAGTTACTAACAATAAGATACAAGTATCATAATAATGTTGTATAGAAACTTCATTTAACGAAGGGTTATGATAGCAAAAGAGTCTTATCGGTCTATCATTTTTTTGAAACAGAGATAAATAAAAAATCTCTCATTTTATAAATAAAAAATGAGAGATTCGTTCGTTACTTGTTAAGATCGAATATGGATTTGGTGTCTTTTTCCTTGAAGATACTCGATCCCAGTTGAAAATATCCGACCGAAGGTATCAGTGGTTCTGCGGCTTTGCGCGATCTCTTTGCCTGCAATGAGATGTAAGATACAGAGAATCGGACAAAGATTCATGAAAGTTACACGAGTTTTTGATCAGAGATACTTGACTTGCCACAGTTTAAAAGAAAATTGGCTGATTTATCGATAAATGGATCGAATAACGACATACTTTCGTGACATCCCAATTGAAAGCTTCTTTCAGTCGATTCCGTTCTTCGTGAATTTGCGCTCGATGACTGGCATCTTCTAAAGCTAGCCTTATGGATTCCGGTATGGGTTTTTGCACGTTTTCCACGTTTACGGACGGTATTTTTTCAGGTACGAGTTCCGGTTTATAAGATTTGAAGAGTCTGTCGAATTAAAAATACACTCTTATCGTTCGAACCCTCATTTATTTATCATTCGTAGTTTTATTCAATTGCATTATACGTACGAAAGCAGAGCGACTATGTGTCTCGGAGGCTTGGAACACATGTTTCGAAGTCCGAGCAATTTCAAAACGTAAAGTCGTGACACGTTTTGGGGCTTCGTGATCATATACACCAATCGTGCCATCTGCAGCTCCTTCGCGGTGACAAAACCAATATTCGTATATTTATATTTGTCTTCGTTTATATTTTTAATGGGAAAAAAAAATTAAAAAAAGAAGAAGCAGTCTCTGCATTAAACGAAATAAAAAAGACACCCGACTCGTAGGCATATTGAATTTCCGTTTCCGTGCAATTCTACAATTTTGAATTTTGCAAATTGTAACAGCCAAAATTACAAGTCGAACCTAAGAGCGAAAATTGGGTTTACGTAGAAGAAAAAAAAATGAAGATCCATACCAGTTTTAATTTAGTGACCATTTGAAAGAAGTACCAGTCGTAATAGACGTATATATTTCTCCTATTAGCTACTCGATAAGTCCACACACCTATAAATCGACGTTATTTTTAAAATTGAACATGTACGAGTCGATAATTGACAAACGCGCGTTTACGAATCCTTACCGATTAACCATTGTATCATCGTCGTCGATACGGTGACCGTCAAATTGTCTATCGAGTACAGAAACCATATTAATAATTTCTCCATGGATTCATCTCGAATGGTATGTATCGGAATCAAACATTTTATCAATGTCACGTATATTTTCGTTCCTGCGAATAAAATATAAGAGTCATTGTCGTTATAAATTTTTTTGAAATTTGTCAGATCGAATATTTATCTTACCCAAATCGTAATTGACTATAACGTCAATTATTTTATCCATCAATGCATGGCTTATTCCGTTGCGAGATGCCAGATCTTGTAGAATACTTATAGAGTTATCAAAATTCATTCCTTTCGATTTTCCTAATGATCAACAAAAATTATTCCAGTTTGAGTGTTCCAACAATTCCAAGGTGAAAACTCTAATATAAATAATTAAAATTACAAATACGAAATACTATAAAAAATCAAATGCGATAGGCAGTCGCAGTTACAAGCATGGTTTTCCATATTACCAATGTTACCGGATTAAATTGTTTTTGTCTCCTTTTTTTGCCTTTCAAATTTCTTTTTTGTTTCTCTACAAATCTAACTTTGAGGAAGCGGATGCTATTTTTGCTTGCATATCGAATAAGTATCAATGTAATAGAAAAATATATTTTATTTTCCGATACTGGAGGTAAGATTGTCAATGTTCCAAAAAACCAACATATATATTTGGATAAAATGAAAGAAAAAAGTAGCAAAACCAAGAAATACAAGGAACGATTAGGATTCAGAAGATAAATATTGTAATGAAATTTATGAAAATAAAATTGAATAAAGTAGGAACTTTTTTTTCTTTTTTATAAGTATTTAGTAATAGCTTATGATTTTTGTGATAACCAAATATTTGTATGAACAAGGGATGACAAAAGAATGGAACTCTGGTTCTCACTAACCCTTTAAATTATTTAAGAAAGTCATGCATAACTGCTCGCGTTCGTCGTCCGGCATCGTGGTGAAAATCGCTTTCTTCTTCAACAGAGAGATACGTGCAAAATCTTACTCAACTGCTAGAAAGTGGTTTGAAACATTTTGAATAATTAATCATTCCCACAATTTCATGATGCAAAAATAACAATACAAACAGTGAAAAGTGTACCACAATAAACGGTTGTGTTTGAAAAATGACAAGACCCCATCGTGGCGGGAAACGATGGACCGAAATTTCAAGGCCACGAAGTTGCCATAACCTAGATTGGAAGCTGCCGCTAAAACTTTTTGTCCGATATTTATCATTATCAAAAATAGTAAGCGACAATATGGAGCGTTTATTTAGAAAGTGGTGTAAAATCCATTTTCTTTTTTTTTCGAGAAAATTAAATGATAGCGTATCGGTCAGTGAGAAAATATGAATTAATTATATCGAGTCTGGCAATATTTCTACAGATTTATCAATACGCTATAGGCAAGTATCGCTCTGAGTCGATTGGTGCGCCGCCCTATGGCATTCACGCGCAACTTTAGGCGGACAGCGGAATGCGCGCGCGTCACGACCTGACAAGCGATTATACAACGAAATTCAAATAAAATGACTCACGTAATTACAAACGGGTACCAGCCAGTAAATTTAAGCACTTTTCGTCCCGAAAGTATCTCAAAAGGTGCAAAATTAGTGAAAAGTTTTCACGGGACGAGTGATGCGAAAGAAATAATCCATGGAAGCCATTTCTCACCCTAGAGTTGTTATTTTCCGCCAACTGGCGGCGCCACAAAAGATACGTGCGTAGCTTTTGGGTTTCACAAAGGACCTTTTTCGCAGAATTTTTTAGATTATAAGATTTTTTAACCTTTAGAGCGCCGGGATATGCCTCTAGGCGTAAGGAGCCTGACTCGCCAACATCTTAACTTAGTTTGGCCCTAACTTAGGGACCTTAGACCACATTTCTATAGAAAAATGCGATTTGCAAATTTTTTAAAGCCCCGGCGCTCTAAAGGTTAAATAAATTGAAAAAATGTGACATTCAGGATCGATAGTTATGCAGTAGGTAATCATTGATTGTTATCTCAAAAGAATCCGTCAAGTAATAACGGGGTATCGTGGGTCGAAAAATTGGACAAATTTTTTGTATGCTGGCGGGTTTTCTGGGTTTCATTTTTTATTTTCTTTCTTGATCTTTTTGTTTTTTTTTCCCAGGACACGGAACCCTTTGGAACTTATTAGACGCAATATCGAACAACTCTCAATATTCGAAATTAATCATATTCATCGTACAAAAATAGCATTACAAAACATAGTATTATAAAACACAACATACGAACAAAGAATTTCTTGAAAAAGGTCTGAAACGTAGGACCGAAACGCCGAAGACCAAAAAAAATTGTATAGAATTTGCAAAAATTGGGTCCAAGGAAAGGGTCCAACGACGAAATATTTATTTTGCCTGGAAAACAGTATCCATTTTATTTATTTCGATAGTTCCTCTCCTAGTTTTCTGATTTCATTGACAAAATAAAGAAAGAAAAACTTTAAATTCAAAATTCGTGGCATTTTAAAATAAGTTACATTAGGGGACGCGACACGCGCTTTCTTGCTGGAAAATTGCATCCGCGCGCATCCTTTTCGATCAAATGAAAGCGTAGGTATCCACCACCGCAACGCGCCTGAACTTTTTTTTTTTTTCAACGCCATTTTGTCACTCGCGTAGGTATTCTTTGCAATAACGGAGCGTGTGTACCGTCTACCTTCTACGCGAAACGCGACATTGAAAGGCGCAAGGCGGCGTTCCTTCGGTTCGCTGGTACTATTTATTTCTCGACGTTTTTCCTGCTGATTCGGGAATCGCGCGATATAAATTGCACGTATTCGATATTGTTGTTGTTTGATGATCGTAAAGTCGCGGCGTTAGGAAAAGCATGTAAGTATACTTCCATCTTCGTAAGGACATTACAAATACGAGTCGCGAATGGATGTTGTTTGGAATTTTGCGGCCGAGGAGAAGCGAAAAACGGAATGAACTTACGTCCAACGCGTTGGCTTACGTGCAATGGCGTGGATGTTGATGGTAGTTGCAATAATAATAGGACCTAAAGTCGAAAAAGACTTTTCGCATCTCGGAATTCCACGAAACAATGGAATAAATGCCTTTTTCGAAATGCCCGTGATTTCATGACGGCCCATGGCGTCGCTTTGGTCATACATATTTACATATTCAAATATGCATTTTCAATAACTTTGTTTTTTCTCTCACTGCATCGCTTCGATTCTACACCCAACTCTTTTTTTAGAAGAATTTGAAGCTACTCGATTCAAAAAAAGTCTTTTTTTTTTCTTTAATTTATGCGTTCCAAGACAATTTCTAAATTTTTCTTATAAGTTTGTGGGTGATCGTCCCCGGCTTGGTACAATTTATTTAATTTCTTCTTGCGCATCACCTATTATTAAATCTTATGAAAATGGTTCATACAAAATGTATTCCCATGATATCTTTATTTACAATCAACAAAATCTGGAAATTTTATGCAACAATATTTATTTTAAAAAATGAATTATGATCATGAAAATTTATTTATTATAAAACACGACATATGGACAAATATTTTCTAATATTGACACAAATCCCTAATTTTGCCAAAGAAAAATTATTTTTACACGAATTTTGGAAAAATAGTTACCAAAAAAAAGTTGGGTACGTTTCTCTTCTTCTCGATTCTCCTCATGTTTTTTTATGTAAAAACAATTGAATGTCGCGATAGGACGGCGTGGACTCATATACCTATTCATTTTTCTCAGACAATCCCAAAAGATGTCGAACGGAAGCGGAGATCACGACGAGGAGGGATACGTGGTGAAGTTAAGGGGACTTCCCTGGTCCACCACGGTGGACGAAATCATGAAGTTTTTCAGCGACTGCAGTATTTCTCATGGTAAAGCTGGAATTCATATGACCATGTCTCGGGAGGGACGTCCCAGTGGAGAAGCTTATATCGAAATGGAGACGGAAGAGGACATCGAAAAAGCTTGCAAAAGGGATAGAGATCATATGGGGCACCGATATATCGAAGGTCTGAAAATTCTTAAACATGTATACATATGAAATGCAGATGAAATGGTTTAGTTTGTTGTGGTAGTATCTTCTACCTTTTTCTTAACACTTTACCAACTGCTAGCGATTCGACATCCGCGTTGGCGCATCCGACCGGTCGCACAAAGATATTAATGCTAAATTATATTTATTAACCCTTAACGCTCCATAGGCTCCGCTATGGAGACATTTTACACGTAAAAGCAACTTTCTCGAAGTGGAAAGGGTTAAGCGTTGGTGACAAAAAGCCGATCGATAGACTATCGGTCGGTAAAGTGTTAAAATTCTTTTTTTAAATATTTTTTACAGTTTTTCGAAGTTTACTGAAATATTACCGACTATTTCTTTACAAATCTTTGGTATTAGGTCGAGTCTTAAGTTTTAATACCGTTTAAGAATTTTATAAAATCCTACGAGTGCATCAAAAGTTTCGACTCGATCCACTCATTTTATTTCTATTTATAAGGTAGAAAAAAAACTGTAACAAATAATAGCATTACCGATAATAGAGAAATGCAGGAATACCACAAATAGCGATACGCGATTGCCATAAATGCTCGCATTTGAGTAATTTTCATCGATCAATTTTTTTTCATTGGAACCGATTGTAATGGGTATTCGTAATATCTGATTGCAGTCTTTAAAGTAAAAAGAGGAGAGATGGAATGGGTTGTGAAAAGAAGCGGTCTGAATCTGGAAAATGCAATGGACGATGCTTGCGTCCGATTACGTGGGTTACCTTTTGGCTGTTCCAAGGAAGAAATTGCGCAGTTTTTCTCCGGTAAGATACCACCTTTAAAGAAGAAAAGGCAACCGATATCCATTTATTTTAAAGTCGATCGATTTACATAATCAAAATTTCATTACAGAGACTTTTTTGAGCAGACACTCGATATTTTCTGCACAGAAACTGACATTTTGGTTAAACGCGGTTTAACTATGATTTCATTTTACAACTTGATAAATAGATGCAGAAATAACAGTTTACATTGATGCAACAAATTTCAAATTATCTGGAACGAATTTTTATGGGTGGTCAATAATAATAATAATACTATTTTTTGGTTTTCATTTTTACGAAATTAGCGGTCTTTCAGTTTTGTAACGTATTGTGAAATTATATTTCGATAAAGAGTATCCATAAATTATTCCACCTCATCGTTTTCAAAAAGAGAAGTCAATATTTTTTCGTATCACGACAGAAGCCGTGTTTAAGAACTAATTTCTATTTTTACGTTAAAAATCATTGCAAGAAAGAAGAAACTTGAAATCTTATCGATCTAAATTTCTTTGCCTCTTAAAAAATGACGAATCTATGAAAATTCGTAGCGTGAAATACCAAGGACTCATTCCAAATAAACGAAAAATCACAACTTTCGAAATGTACACACCAAATAAGCTTGGAATCTCATAAGTTTAGGAAAAGTCATGAAATTTGGGTGTGGAATAAATACGATTAAATACGTTAATCAAAGCATCATATGAAAAAGACATTGATTTCAATGGAAATAGCAGATACGTAATTCGGAGAGACCCCTCAAGGATTTCCAAAATCACGTGATTTTTTTCAGTGCTTTGCCTTCGAATCCCTGGAACGGTTGGAATAACATTGTCAGACGTGGGACTCGACTTTCTCATTTTGCCAATTTTCAAGTTTGACTTTCGAGTGTTTACTTCCAACGATCTAGAGTTTCAAAAATTGGGAAGGTCACGTGGTTATTTAAAATCTTAAAGACTCATTGGCGAGTTTGCTTTTTTTTTCTTTTCTTCAAAAATTTCGATCGGCCTTGGACGTTTTATAGTTGGTCATTAATTTTTCTTCTCTAGAGAATTCAAAGACTTTGATTTTTTGGAATATAATTTGAAACAAGAATGTCACTTAATTTTTGCGATACAAAGGGTCTCACTTCGAAACAATTACCATTATTTCTTATAATTTTATACTCGCCGAGTTTTTAAGAACCTTCTGGAGTCTGATTTCCACCAAAAGTCAAAGAGTAATTCAATTTCAGTCAATTCAATTTAATTTAATTTAATTTAAGGGCTACCGTTTCTTCTTTTTCTTGTTGTTATTGTTGTTGTTGTTTTGCTAAATTTGTTGAAGTTGTAATAATGCTTAGTTTCTAATGGGCGTTTTTAACACTACAATATGGATGTTTAATTATGTGTGGGTCAGGGTTGGAGATTTTGCCGAACGGGATTTCGCTACCGACAGACTACACGGGCCGCAGTACTGGGGAGGCTTACGTTCAATTTGTTAACAAAGATGTTGCGGAGCGCGCTCTGCAGAAACACAAGGAAAAGATAGGACACAGGTGGGGCAGCTTGAAACAATCTAGAAAAATGGGTTTGGGTATAACTATTTTCCAGATTTCTTACTCTTACTGTTCTTTTACTCAATTTCTCCTATTTTCGGAGGGACCGCCCGTCTAGTTTTAGATATCGGAACAGTTTTTACCTACATTTATTTTCACTCGATAGTACTTAAGCAGTCGGTGTCCCTTAAAAGCAGAGGAGACCAAGGGATTGTTAAGTATAACAATCAATCTACCTTGCCAACAGAAATGTACAAATTTGTAGATACATTCGCATTGTTTGTCAAATGAAAAATTGCTTTTCTCAAAATGTCGATGCGATTGTGGGTAAGGATACAAATGTGGATGTCGATGCGATTGTGAGTGATGATGTTGATGCGAATGTGGATGTCGATGCGATTGTGAGTGATGATGTTGATGCGAATGTGGATGTCGATGTGATTGTGAGTGAGGATGTCGATGCAGTTGTGGGTAAGGATGTCGATGCAATTGTGGGTAAGGATGTGGATGTCGATGCGATTGTGAGTGAGGATGTCGATGCGATTGTGGGTGAGAATGTGGATGTCGATGCAATTGAGGGTGAGGATCTGGATGTCGATGAGATATTGAGTGAGGATCTGGATGTCGATCCGATTGTGGGTGAGGATGCGAATCCGGACGTGTATGTGTTTGTGGTTGTTGATGTAAATGTTGAAGAGGTAAAGTCATCGGTAGGTGTAAGAGGATACGTAAGCAAGAGTACTGTTGGCCCGACTGAAACCTGTGTCTGGGTGGGCGTCGGGTACCTACCCCCTTTCTCTTATCCATGAAGAAATCCGAATTTGGGGCTACTCTATTTGGGAAGGGCTACTCCTCTTACCCTGAAGCTAAACGTGCCATGGATGGGTGGGCACTAATTCGGAGGTAGTAATTATCAAATCAAATACGACAGTTACTCAAACTCAATTGCACAATCGCACTTTGGCCCATGGCAATTTTTACAATTCACCGGACAATTCTTATTCCATTTGTTTCCAACTTTTTTGGCCGTCGCAATTGCAAGCCGAAGAGAATCAATTTCTACGTATTGCTGCTCGATTCACTGGATTTTGCTATCGAACAAAGTGCGATACGTGCAAACGACTGTGATTCAAACGAACTTCCAATGGTCACTTAAATCGACAAGTTCGAACACATTCTTCTTATTGTTGTTAGTATTATTTTTATCGATAATTTGCTTTCGATGAGAAACTCGGAGTCGATCAGATAGATTTTACTCTTTCGAAGTCAAGTGCGAAGGGTCAATAAGTGGTGCTTAGTCGAAAACATTGTGGAAGTTCGTTTAACGAAGTCATTAATTGCTTAATTAAAAAAGAATGTCGCACAAATGATGATACAGAAAAGAAGGAAGAGGATGATTTTTATCAACACTCCGAAATATTTTGGATGGAAAAATTTTTGTCTTTGGATACTTGATTTTCTCACTTTTCGCTACACCATTTTTTGGACTTTCTAAATTTCTCTCAACGATTCTTAACATCTCGAAATTTTGAAAATTTCGCAAAAGCTTTTAAATTATTTTTACATTTTACATAAATCTTTGAAAATATGTCATCGACGTCCCATTCCATTGATGATCAAAAAAATATGTCAATGGTACATGTATTTTTTTTTTTTTTTTTTTTTTTTTTTTCAAATATTTTTTGAAAATCAACACTCGCGTTACATTTCACAAATTCACAACAGTGTATTAAAAAAAAACATCCGAATCAAATTCGTCTCACCTACATCCACCTCATTCGAAACCACAATGAAACCACCGAGAAGACACTCGAAGTCAGGTTTTCCCATGAGATTTACATCGGATTTCAAATTAACTGCATATTCGACGTAAAATCTGTTTTTCATCAAATGTATAAAAATGATAGCGACTTATTTCTCGAACAATTCGCAGGCGAATGTGTCTAATTTCTTTTTATGTCCTCGCAAACAGGTACATTGAGATTTTCCGAAGCAGTTTATCCGAAGTGAGAGCAAGTATCGGGCCAAAAATGCGCGGAGGGCCAATGGGCAGTTTTAATCAACGACCTACACCCTACGACCGTGGATCTCGTTTCGGTGGGATGAATCGTTTTAGCAACAACGAAAGGGGATCCAGAAGCAGAGGAGGTATCTTTTTACAAATTGCCGCATTGGGCGATTATCTAATTTTTTTTTTCTCCTCTTTTCTTATTGTAATTTACGCATATTTCACGTGTCATTGAAACCACCGGATGCTTTTACAAATTCATTATTTTTTGAATTAGAAATAAATCATCAATTTCATTTCATTAAATGAATTAAAATAAATTAGTACTTCCTCCGTAAATTCCTTTTTTTTTAAACAAAATTACGATAATATTCATCTTAGACGCGTTAAGCGCCACTAAAAATTTACATGACTCCCTGTTCAGGCCACGTGGGCCGCAACGGTATACGTTACTGCATTTGTTATGACCACCTCGGCCTGAACGGAATGTTCATTGTCGGTCATCGGTGACCGACGCTGAACTTTACGTTCAAGCCATGCCGGTTGTGACAAATGCAATAGTGTATCCTATTGCGACCCACGCGGCGTGAATTGAAAGTCAGGTAAATTTGACGGGGCATTTAACGTATTCTTTTTTTCGCTCAATTCGCTCCAATCGCTTCATTGGCTTTATTCATTTTCTCACGCAAGACATTTAACACTTTACAATGTAAAGTGAAACTTCCAGATTTCGATAACGGTCCATGGGGAGGTGGCGGCGGTGGCGGTAATTTCGGATCTCGTGCTGGAAACATGGGTATGCGTGGAGGCGGCGGTATGGACATGAAAGGAGGCGGCGGTGGCGGTGGTGGAGGTAATTTCAGAGGAACCGGAGACAATTGGAACGGCAATTCGGGAATGCATTGTATCCACATGCGCGGGTTGCCATTCAGAGCCACCGAACAAGACATAGCGGATGTAAGTTTATGTACATTATGTTTACTACATTTAATTATATTTATATATTTATAAATGTAATTTAAACTTATTTAAATAATTATAAATATATATATTACAATAATAATAAATGTATATAAATTATATTGGGGTGTCCCAAAAGTTTCTTCCTCATCGCGTATTCATTTCATATTAGAAAAAGGGAAGAAACTTATGGGACACCCCAGTATATAAATTTAAATAATTTAAATAATTATATTTATATGTTTTTTTTGACATTCCGAATTCTAAAAACCTTTGTATGAACATGTATCTTTTGTTTGTTTCATGATTCGCTCGTATGCAGTTTTTCCGACCAATCGTGCCAGTAAACATTCGTATAATTTTGGAGAACAGCGGCCGTGCATCGGGAGAAGCCGATGTTGAATTCGCCACTCACGAAGAAGCTGTGAAAGCAATGTCAAAGGTACTTTTCTTTCTTTTTCCAATTTGTGCAAAATCGTATCGAGAATAATGTTCGAGTAGTTCGATCGGTAATCGATCGACCAACATTTTTGCATATCCGACACTATCGATGAAATTTCTTGTTTCAGGACAAGAGTCACATGTCTCATCGATACATCGAATTATTCTTAAACTCATCGAGTGGCTCGAGTGGCATGTCCTTAGGTGGTATCGGCAATTTTTGCGGGGGTAAGTTCCACTTTTGTACCTCTTTATTCTACATAGGAGTTTTTCGAGGTCTTCGATTGAAATTTGCTCGAATTTTCAATTTTAAAAATTGTAGAGTCAACTTAAAAAAATATATAAAAATGTTTTATTATCAATTTTGTATTATATATATCGTATATAAAATTAATAATAATACATACGTGAATTTTAATTAACCAGCTGGTTTTGAATATATACTTCAATTTTGATGAGAATTACAACGTTTTTTGAAATTTTCGGAAATCCCTTGAGCCACGGTTCGATCTCTCGAACACCAACCAGGGCTCAAAAGAGAAAATAGATTTTTTCTTTCTCATATATCCCCCGATTTGTTTTCAATAAAATTATTCCTCGTTTCAGGTTTAAGCAACAACTTTAGATCGGGTTATTCTCCAAATAACAGAGGTTACAACAGTCAACTGGGAGGAAACAATTACAACAGTTTTTGAGAGTCACAAAGCATTTTCTCGTATCTCTAAAAAGTCCTCGTTTAAACATCAAGTAAGAAACCTACGACGTTTTGTCAAACCACGGATTTACATTCACCAAAATGATTCTTTTTTTTTTATTTTATTTTTCACTTTGCAAAAACGACTTACGACTTGATAGATTTCATTTCGCATTTGTCGTACACTCGAAGTGTATATCGATTTTTTTTTGTCTTTTCTTTTTTTTTCCAATCACAAGACTATGTCGGAACTTAAACACTCGACGTGCATAAATTGTTCTGTTACAATTCATGAATTATGCGCGTTTACGCGGTGTATCAATTAATTTTGAGAATTATTAAAGAATGAACGTAAACAAGGAAAACGTAAAAAAAACCGTTAGTGTGAAAAGATTTTGAATTATAAATAAATGGTTCGATGGTGTCTCAAGCAAGAGAAGATAAATTACATTGTGTACGTATTTTTGTCAGTGTTTGCTTAATTAAAGGAAAAAAACAAAAGAGTTTTCGAAGAGTGAAATTTTCACATTTGTGTATTTTGGATATCGAATACAATTCCAAAAAAAAAAAAAAAATTCATTCCTTTCTCTCGATGATAAACGACACAGATGTAGTTGTATCCCGTCGATTGTGAAGAATGGATTGAGAAAAAAGAAAATAATTTGAGTCGAAAAATGCCCCCGGGAGCTGAATCGAAAGTTTTCCAAAATGAAGAACGGGGAAAAGTGAAATTCCTAGTGTAAAAATACGATATATATTTCGGAAATATTTTTTGAATGTAATCGATGTAAGAAGAAAAATTGCCAAAATAAGCTACCCCAAATTTAGTATGCGATTGTACATTTCAATGAAAATTACGAGACAAGACATTTTTACTTCCCTCGTCGTCATCGTTGTGTATCGTATCGATTAAGACCTTTCGAAGAAATCGAAAGATATCGCCATTCGAAAGAAGAAGGGCGAACCGAAGAAATTTCTATAGTTATTCGATACTCTGATATTTTGTACGAGAATAGCGGTGTTAATAATAAATATTCACAGTGTGGAAATTTCGTTGGCGGTGAATCGATCCGAGTTGCATTAGTTCTCGATGGAAGGGAAAAAACTGAACACCATGGTGGGAAAAGAAGAACGACGAGTTCGTATTGGGTCGGCAACTAATTGCAAGTAATTGCGGATTTTCCAAAGCAAACCAATGACAAAATCCGCAATTACTTGCTTGCCGACCCAATATTTTTCTTGGAAAAGAATTACGTCGATGTGGTCTTTTGCATAAATATTTATATCGGCAAAGATTTATTTGGTACAAATTTTCTAACTACTTCTGCTCTTCTTCGGTGGCGTTACCCTGCCATGGATTCTCCTCGTAATTCTCGATCAACAAATTCTTGTCCCTCGACAACTGCACCTTAACACCTTCTTCTCGGGCTTTCGCAGATAAAACGACAACACGGGATACGATTATGAACCGTGGATTTTTCGAACTTCTTCCACGAATCAAATCGATTTCGTCGTCGATTTTCACCTAAAAAGGGCGTAAGGTAATTCATGGACCTTTTCTTTCCAACTAAAAGAGAAAATTTCCCATTGGACAATTCCAAGCAACTTTAACACTAAACCTACCGTGACGTCACCTAGTGACGTCACATACGTGTATTTTAAATGGGCAGCGGGTCATTTGACCCGTTCATGGTAGCTTTAGTGTTAATATGCATACCTGTATACTTTTCTTTGGTACCACTTGTCCGTTTACACGAACTTTGCTTTCGTAGAAAGCAGTTTCAACTTTACTGAAATGCAAAAACACATTGTTAATCCTTTTTCCATGTATCGTACCAAAAAGATTTGCAAGGTCTTTCTATTCAAAATTGGTTCCATGAAGAATGTAACTGAAAATATCGTTGTTATCCGTAAAATTAATTTCGAGCATTACCTATTATATACGGACCGTTTATTTTAAAATTCGTGTGAGTGTCCATTTTCTCTCGTTTTGAGAAAATGAAAAGTGATCATATCGGTCACTGAAAAAATTCACGTTAATTGGATCGAGTCTGACAATATTTCTACAGATTTATCAATATGTAATTTGATTACATAAATTTGTTTCAGGCGAATTTAACTAACACGATATATATTTACCGGCTGCAAATGGACTCACACCACTTTCAAAATTAAGGGTTCCGCAATTTCTTTTGCCGGCCAAGTTTAACGGTTTTAAGTGCCAGAGGTCTTTTTTTGTTTCCAAATAAAAAATTGCCGAGCCGCGCGATAGCACTCCTTTCATTCCTTATTTAAAAAATGCTGACATTTTTGGACACAAAGAAGCGTGATCGCGCCGCTTGGCACTAAAACGGTTAAATTGGAATTTCAAAACACGGGCATTTTTTTAAGGAAATTAAATACTAACTGGTTATAAATAAAAAGTTTACACTAAACATGAATTATCTAATTCAGAGGTCCCCAAACTTTTTTGTCTTGTAGACCGCTTGCCATGTTTTATGGAAAATAAAATAAATGAGATCGACTATCACGAACCCCCCTTTTACATCTCACAGACCCCCAATTCTGTTTTTCGCTCGCATGGACCCCTCGTATGCCGTCGTCGACCCTTTGGGGTCGATATAGACCACTTTGGGAATCACTGATCTAATTAAATATCTATTATTATATATCTCACTTTTTTTAAATGGACTTACACCACTTTCAAAATAAACGGTCCATATATTAATGGTACCCACAAGTAATGTCGTATTTTTCAATGGAATAAGTATCGTCACTTGCTCGTATTTTACAATGACGACACAATCATTTAACATGAAGAAAAAACATTATCAATAGTGACGGAAATTAATTTGTATTAAATGTTAAATAAAGTAACATTTTGTACAAGTACCAAAAACGATACAGCCAGGTACCCCTAATAATAATAAGAATAATAATAATGATAATATTAAAGGTACCTATAGGCACCCTTGAGATTTTCGATTGGGCAAATATTAATTTTGACGTAAAATGTTGCACCCTGACGAAAATGGGTCGATATATAACACGGAAACATACTTGCGTGCCATTCCTAAACCGGCTTTCAGCACTAAATCCAATCGCAGAGAATTAATATTTGTGGATATGATTTTGCTGCCATCCTTGACGTCCAAATTTCTGACGTCCTCATCGTCATCGTCGTCCTCGTCGTCATCCAGTCTTTCCTGACAAAAATTTCGATTAACACAAAGGCAAAAAAAATTCCAACGAATTAATTGTAAATGAACCAAATCGACACTACCTGTGCGCGTTTCGACCGTTTTTTGCTGTACTTTGCCGTTAAAATTAAAAACTGGTTGTTCCTTGGGCAGTTGGTGATTTCTTTACTAAATTGGGCTAGAAAACTTTGACGACCGTGTACCCTAGGAAATGCCGACACGCAAACCGGTCTTATCGTAATTTGCAACGATCTTGCAACTTTGATCAAACCGAGTAATTCCTTGCTATACATTACTGTTGGTATTGTTTAGTTGCAATTGTTCGGTTACGAAACGGCTAAAATTCGCCACGCTGAGATTGTAAACAATAACACTGAAAAAGTGGAAAGAACAAAAATAATGAGAAAGTCAAACACCGCGTAAGGTCGTGCGAAAAAGATTCAATGGGACGTGGCGCCATCTCTGGGATTTGCTGTGACCTATCGATTGGATCCCAGGGCGCGCATTATAATTGCAACGTTATAATTGAAGTAAAAAATCACAACTCAAATAATTATTTTCTCTGATTTCACATTTGCTCCTTTTATAAAATATTACTTCAGTGTATTAAAAAAAAAAATATCGATTTGTTTAATAAATTTAATGTTCGCGGGCAATATTCCCGATTAAAAAGTTCCCAGCTCCCAATAGTAGGAACAAGATACGGGAGCGGGAATTGGCAAACAGTGCCATCTATCGAAGGTATTCGGTAATTATATTATCCCTGATGACAGTCGGTACGGTATATTTAGGGAATCTATCTTACCGTTAGTAAATACGCAAAATTTCATTTTACCTACATTACCCACACGAAATAAAGAAGGTTCGAAATCTACTTTACCGACGGTACATAAGAGATAAACGTACAATTTGCTTTATCGACCGAAAATATGACGGCTACCGACTTTACCGGCCATCGTTAAAAACGATATTCTACATTTTACGGTTGTGACGTCATCATCAGGAGCGAAGAACTCTTCCGATTGGCGGACCAAGTAAAATCATTATGGCGGTCAAGGCATGAAAACAACCCATGAAAAATCATGATTTTGAGCACGCACTATTATAATTATTATATATTAGTATAACAATTAATAAAACTTATAATAATGATTATTATAACGATAGATTAATGTGACAAAAAATGTTATAACAATTACAAGTTATAACAATAATTATTATAACAATTATGTATCAGCATAACAATTTCTTCTTGATTCATGCCAGGGATAAAAAATATTTAGAACCCCCTCCCCCTTCATACTTTCCCTTTCGAATCCAAAAAATTCCCAGCCATACATTTCTTCTAGCGAAAAAAAAGGACAACGAATAAACGTGCCCCGAAAACGTTCGTTTGGTGTTTATTTACGAACGTTGGGACGGTGGCAAAGCCCGAAATTGCGCCGAGTTCTTTTCACGGAGGGGGTCGGGAATAATGGTAATTCCATGATCGCCATAGACGAGGACGGCGAGTGGTGGTACCGGTAACGCATTCGAGCCGAACAGCTGAAGGGAACAAGAAAGAAAGGAGAAAAAGGTGTGGGTTGCGGCGGTGAAGGAGGAGGAGGAAGAAGAAGAGGAGGGTGAAACCAAGCGAGTGTCGTTGCCGTTGTCGTCGTCGTCGTCGCCACCACCGGGCACCCGAGTTAGGCCTTACTTGGATACTGGAAATAGTGGGGAGCTGGAACGAGAGCGAACAAGTGAGTGGTGTAGTATCGCACTCGCACCGGCTCGGCTGCGCAAGAGCAGTTTCGGCTACGAAACGCACACAGAAAACTTGAGATTTTCCAATAATGAAGAACCCCGTGGGTAACTGTCAGTTCGCTTGCTTATGATACAGTGCTGGAAGGAAGTGTGCTGCTGCTTTTCGCGAACTTATTATTTTTACACGTACGCGTATCAATGCATCTGTATATGTAAGCCAACCCGTTTCTCCATTCCGCTCATTTTCTCGAGCGTTCATGGGAGAAGGCGAAACGGGAAAAGTGTGTTGTGTGTGTTTACTAACGAGGAAGGAAAAGTAAAGTCAAAGTGTCCCTTATCGTTATGAATTGACCGACGTCGCTCTTCCAGGATTACCTTCGCGTCCAGAGGAACGTTCGTTGGCCATGACTCGGTCGATGTAAACATTCGGGCCCCGTAAGTATAAGTACCCCCTTTGTTTCTGTAAATAATAACAAAGTGGTATTGACGTTACCGCTTTTTTTACATTCCACGGTATCTTTTATCTACACACACGTACAAAACCTACATATACACAAAGGGTTAAGATACGGTCTTTTATTTTTCTATTTGACCCGATACGAAGAAAACTATGTATATGTATATATATATATATATATAAATACAAAACACACGGAGAGGCGTACTTCGGAGGAGGTAACCCTGCAACAGTACCGTACAAAGTAGAGTCGCTGGGTATAGTTTTGACACACGGCAAAGAGAGATAAACAAACGAAGGAACGAACGCCATTGACCTTAAAGCCACCATTGTGGGCTAATTAATATTTATACTTTATCATATGTACTTATGCGAGATGTGCCTTCGTTTCCTTTTTTCTCCCTTTCTGGAGAGCGTCGAAGGAGGAGAACCGAGTGACTGCTTTCCTTGGATTGGAAATTTCACGGGATGGGAATTATCGTTCGTGGGGTGTCACGAAAAGGGTCGGACGGTATCCATGGGGTTGATGTATTTTTTTTTCTTTATCAGTGTGGTAGAACAGTGAAAGAGCGAAAGGGAGTGATACATACATCTATATGTGTTTGTGTATTTTATTTATTCCGTATATGTGTATTTTTTTAATTCAGTTTGTGTGTACTTTTTTGTGCGTGTGTATTTCTTTTATTCCGTATGTGTGTATCTATTTTCTTTGTGTGTGTGTGTGTGTGTGTGTGTGTGTGTGTGTGTGGACAGGTAGGTGGTGTAGAGACGCGTAGTCATCTCCAAGATTTTTGTTTACTCGAGATCTCGTTTGTCAGGATCCTTGTATTCTTTGCGATAGGTCGATCGCGCCATGAGAAGGAGCTATTTCGTGTCGGAGAAAAGTGGAGGGAGGGTGGAAAGGAGCAAGGCTTTGTTCCATTTTCTTTCTTTCTTTCTCCATTTACTAGGTAACTACAGGTTTTGGAAAATATGTAGGTGACATGCATTTTTATCACCATTATCATTATTATTATTACTATCACTACTACAATAATAATAATAATAATAATAATAATAATAATGATGATGATGATGATAATGATAATGATAATGATAATAATAATAATAATAATAATGAAAATAACGATGAGGATAATTATTATTATTAATACTACTACTACTACTACTACTACTACTACTACTATTATTATCATCAGTATTGTTATTATTATTGCTGTTGCTACCTCTCATTATTATTATTACCGTTATTAACGTCCATCATTATTATTTGTAGCGCTGCAATTTTACGTTTATCATCCCACACGCGTCTCTTTCGACCCTTTTCTTTCTTTTCCCTTGAATTCGAAAATTTCACTTTCACGCAATTCTCGGAACTCGTAGAAGAGTTATCTCGAGCGGAAGAGCGAGCAGAAATACAACAAAAAAGGGGGCGCCAATTATCGCGTTGATACGATCCACGCTGAAGTTGTGTAGTACATACATACATACCGTGTATATGCGTATGTATGTATAAATGTATATGTATGTATATGTGAACAAACGGGCAGGGAAATTCAGGCAAGCATTTCTAGTGTCAATTCCTTTGATAGGAATTGCAACTGCGATAACTGATACAGAGGTACCTCCCGCGTCTCGTCTCGTCTCGTCTCGTCTCGTCTCCTCTCCTCTTCTCTTGTAGGAGAGGTTTACACGCGTTTTTGGAAGCGCTCGCTTCGCGTGCACGTACATACATACATATTTTGTATGAGCGCGCTCGCGACGAGGTGCGCAACGATATATTTGTACGCGTACATACGTACGCCACGTGCAGTTGCACGAACGCACGTAAATGCATAAGCGGTGGGCGAGAGGCAGAGGTGAAAGCTAACTCGTATGGGTCTAATGGCAGCGCGTAATATTTAAGTTCGAGGCAAGGCAACCAGAACGTATGGTAGAAACTTGCATTTCGACGGGAAAATGTACATACATATACGTACGTGTAGTGGTTTTGCCCGCGCCCGGCGACCAAACGAAAGCCACCTTCTTCTCGCTTTTGTAACTACGTCCTACGCCTATGGGAATTCCTCGAATACGTGGATGCCAATTTTTTTTTTTTTAAGGAATTGCTTTTTCTTTTTGGAGGGGGGATGATTATTCGCAAATTTCGCATATTGAGAAAAATGGAAAATTAAAAAATTTCTTTTTTAGGCATTCGTAGCGAGTTCAAAAATTAATTTTCTTTTGTTTTTCACGCGTTCGTGCTAAGCTCTTTAAAATAAATAAATTTGTGTTTTGCAAAAACCCCATTTAAATGGATTCCAATTTTTGTTAATTCTTTTTTTTTTTTTTTTGAAGAGGGTATGATTATTCGCAAACTTCGCACCCTCAAAAAAATTTTTTTTTAAATTGTTTTTTTAATCGCGATCGACTCCGTGTACATGGATTTTAATTTTGTTGAAATTTCTTTTTATTATTATTATTTTTTTTGGGAGATTATTCGCGAATCCCGAATACCGACGAAAATTCTAAAGAAAGAAAACAAAAATTATTTTCATGCATTCGTAGCAAAGTCGTTAAAAAATCAAAATTTTTTTTTTCTAAGCACGGGATTTTTTTTTTTTTTTTGGAACGGGGATAATTATTCACAAAACCCGCATACGTAGAAGACAAATTTTGAAGAAGTTTTTTTTCTCTTTTCATGGAGTCGCAACTAGGTCGTTAAAAAATCATTTGTTGTTTTTCAAAGAACGAAAGACCCTATGTACGTGGGTTCCAATTTTTTTAAAGACTCTATTTTTTATTTTTTTTTTGAAAAGGGATAATTATTCACAAAATCCGCATATTAAAAAAAAATAAAAAAAAAAGAAAAGATTTTTTTTCTTTTCATGCAGTCGCAGCGAGGTCGTTAGAAAATGAATTTTTTTGTTTACAAAGCACGGAAGACCCCATTGTTAATAGTTGAGTGTGTAAAAATAATCCCAGTGTTGTTCCTGTAGATTTTGCATTGATTTTACTTTAGAATATTAACATTGTAAAAACATAATATTATTTCGATATCGCAAAAATTTTCTTGGCACTTTAATTATTTTCTTTATTTGTGGTAACATTTTTTATGTTTTATATTTTTGTATTTTTATATTTTTGTATTTTTATATTTTTGTATTTTTATATTTTTGTATTTTGCATTTTTTATTATTTATAATTTTTTGCTTACGATAATTTTTTATTGTTAGCGAAATTTGTCCATTTCCATGAAATTTCAGTGGAAGATTGTTAAAAAGAGGTTTTTTGAGGAAAATCGAGGAAAAATCGTATTTCCTGCTGGAATTCTCGAATTTTTACAATGAAAATGGATTCCTCGGGAAAAGATACATCGGATAAGGGTCTCCCGAAAATCCCCAAAAAATCGATTTCAAAACTCGATTTTTTCGGTCCAAAGGTTGCCCGATCTTCGCCCTGGCAAGTGGGGTGTAAATTGAAGTTTCAAAAATGAAGCCGAGGACACCGTTTCTAGGGGTAATTTGCGGCGTGGAATCGATTCCAAGAATCTATTTCCACGAAATCCTAGCGGGAGATCGTCAAAAACAGGTTTTTTGTCGAAAATTGAGGAAAAATCGCGTTTCTAGGGGTAATTTGACGATTTTTCTCCCATTACAGTAATAATTAAAATTATACATTTGCCAAAAAGAGAAGCCATCCCGGACATGCCATTAATTACCTATCGAGCAAATACTTGGCCCCTAAATTGCGAAACCCATAGTCCATGGGTCTACCCTACGTGTACTATAATTGCATATACGCCATAGTTCCTCGCAGCGGGTATAACGGTATCGACTAATCGAGTTTAGTAACTCCATACATGCACCAACTGCCGGGTTTACGATTATTAGCCGCATGTGTGCACCGTACAAATGCTATAATGTGTGTGTATGTGTGTGTGTGTGTAGTCTATATGCAAGAAAGATGTGTAACAACAACGCGACGAGATTCGCCGTTGCTGGATGTTGCTACTTCGTGAACAACCCGATGCACATTTTGTCCGTCCCGTTATGTACCATTGCGTTGCATGTTGCATTTATGCAGCTTTCGGGAGAATCATTGGGTGGGTCCACGGTTGTTCGAATTCACATCGAACGGAGGCTGGAAAGTCTTCGAGGGGATGACCTTACGTTGGGGTTGATAATAATTACAAGAAAACGCGTTATACACATTTTCAGATCCTACCGCCCAAGATTGCCATTTTCATTTCCAAAAAAAATATTTTGGAAATTTTCGAAAGCTCGAAATTCGAAATGCTAATTTCAAAATCTGCACCGAAAAAAATAATGACACTAATTACCCAATTTCTTGTTGACTCAATTATGAAAGTAGTTGCAATTGGAAATTTGGAAAGTATTTGTAGAGTAGGCAAACTGGGTCTTTTCAGACCCTACCGCTCAAAATTGCCATTTTCTTTTCAAAAAAAAATATATTTTCGAAATTTTCGAAAGCTCGAAATTCGAAAAGCTAATTCCAAAATCTGCTCCGAAAAAAAAATAATGGCACTAATTATCCAATTTCTAATTGACTCAATTATGAAAGTAGTTGCAATTGGAAATTTGGAAAGTATTTGTAGAGTAGGCAAACTGGGTCTTTTCAGACCCTACCGCTCAAAATTGCCATTTTCTTTTAAAAAAAAAAAATTTTTTTTTTTTGGAAGTTGTCGAAAGTTCGAAATTCGAAAAGCTAATTCCAAAATCTGCACCGAAAAAAATAATGGCACTAATTATCCAATTTCTAATTGACTCAATTATGAAAGTAGTTGCAATTGGAAATTTGGAAAGTATTTGTAGAGTAGGCAAACTGGGTCTTTTCAGACCCTGCCGCTCAAAATTGCCATTTTCTTTTCCAAAAAAAATATATTTTCGAAATTTTCGAAAGCTCGAAATTCGAAATGCTAATTCCAAAATCTGCACCGAAAAAAATAATGGCACTAATTATCCAATTTCTAGTTGACTCAATTATGAAAGTACTTGCAATTGGAAAGTATTCGTAGAGTAGGCAAACTGGGTCTTTTCAGACCCTACCGCTCAAAATTGCCATTTTCTTTTCCAAAAAAAAAAAAAAAATTTTTTTTTTGGAAGTTGTCGAAAGTTCGAAATTCGAAAAGCTAATTCCAAAATCTGCAGCGAAAAAAAATAATGGCACTAATTATCCAATTTCTAATTGACTCAATTATGAAAGTAGTTGCAATTGGAAATTTGGAAAGTATTTGTAGAGTAGGCAAACTGGGTCTTTTCAGACCCTACCGCTCAAAATTGCCATTTTCTTTTCCAAAAAAAAAAATTTTTTTTTTTGGAAGTTGTCGAAAGTTCGAAATTCGAAAAGCTAATTCCAAAATCTGCACCGAAAAAAATAATGGCACTAATTATCCAATTTCTAATTGACTCAATTATGAAAGTACTTGCAATTGAAAATTGAAAAGTATTTGTAAAGTAGGCAAACTGGGTCTTTTCAGACCCTACCGCTCAAAACTGCCATTTTCTTTCCCAAAAAAAAATATTTTGGAAATTTTCGAAAGCTCGAAATTCGAAATGCTAATTCCAAAATATGCCTCGAAAAAAAGAAAATAATTATCCAATTATTTAATTCTTGATTTATTATTAAGTTATTAATTATCCAATTTCTGGTTGTTTTAGACCCTCATGAAAGTGATTGGAATTGGAAATTGAAAAATTGTTGAAAAGTGGTTATTCAACCGCGGCAATATTTGGAATTACTGTAAATTTTTGTGAGTGATACAACTCGATCTCACGCGTAGCGTTGCAACGATCGAAAAAGCTCGGCGATCCATATCGACTGTAATTTCATTTCGTCCGTTGAAACGATTTCACTGCAGACAATTACTTAGCCACTTCCATCGAAAACTAATTAATACAAGAGGAAATGTTCGATTCGATGCTCTCGATAGCATCTGCTTACATCCGTTATTAATGAACGATAACAGAAAGACCATCGTAGCACTCATTGCATATTCGATTTGCCATCGCGCCTGGTCGAATTATTACTGTTATTTGAGGTAAAATGTAGTTGGTGTTGTTGTTTCACCGGAACCTTGAAATTTCCAAGTCCACTCGAACTCTCTCGGGTTCAACTGCAAGCGAAAATCAGAAACCAGAGACGATCTATCGATTTTACCGGAAAGCTCGATTTTTCGGGGAAAAAAAAAAAAAAAAAAAAAATCTGGTTTTTACGACTTTTCGTTAGGATTTTTTGGGGATCTTCGGGAGACCCTTTTTCGATGTATTTTTTCCCGAGGAATCCATTTTCATTGTCAAACTTCGAGAATTCCAGCAGGAAATACGATTTTTCCTCGATTTTCCTCAAAAAACCTTTTTTTAACAATCTTCCGCTGAGATTTCGTGGAAATGGACATTTGGAATCGATTCTAGGCGTCAAATTACCCCTAGACACGAGTCATCCAACCCCATTTATGAAACTTTCGTGTTCACCCTATTTTCGGCCACGGTAACTTATTATATCCGTGGGGTTAATGTATTTTTTTTTTGTAAATTTTTTTTTGAAATTTTTTTTTGTAAATTTTTTTTTGAAATTTTTTTGTAAATTTTTTCAGTAAAATACATGAATGCATTTTACTGAAAAATTCAACTATTTTTGCAGCGAACTCGGGTAGGCCCTTCTAAAGAGGGTTGTTCCCCTTAAATATACGAGTACAAACACACACACACGCGCCCGCGCGCGCACAGAGAGAGAGAGAGAGAGAGAGAGACACACACACACACACGAAACGGGTTTTCTGAAAGTGAATTTCGTCGAAAAAGTATGTCCGGCTAGTTCGTACCAAGGGTGGACGCAGGAGTACGCACGTCGGACTTACCATACACGCGAATGCATAAAAGTGCACACACGCGACACGTAAGCTCATACGTGTGACCATTCATTAAATGTATGCAAGAAATGACAGACTCCGCGAGCAACGTAAAAAGGGGCCTATTTCCTCCCTCCCTGCTCTCTCTCTCTCATTCTTTCTTTCTTTCCTTCTCTCCCTCTTTCTCTCTCTTACTTTACGTTTGGACAGGATGGATACGTACGGGCAGGGTGCATATATACATATATACACACATGTACACCCCCTTTTTCTACTCAGGGGTGGTTGTACTATTGATTTTTTTGCACCCTGTCCCGCTGAATTATCGAGAGTCCCTCTTATGTTGGACGAGTAAACCCGATATGCTTCTCGCCTGCATTATATACCCACATACGTATACGTATATGTATAGTATTATACAAAAATACACGCTCATGCATGCACATGCACATGCACATGCGGACCAAATGCAAATTCCGAAACGTTATAAATTCGGATTTTTCGTGACTTCAATTTTTTCGAAAACAGTAGCAGCCGCAGCAGCAGCAACAGCAACAGCAACAGCAACAGCAGCAGCAGCAACAACAACAACAACAACAACAACAACAACAACAACAACAACAACAACGATAATAACAATAACAACAACAACAATAATAATAATAATAATAACAAACGTAATGATGCTAATTATGACAAGGATAAATAATAACGAGGACGACAGTAGAGCGACGATGCATTGGCATATAAATTATAACGTCAAAATACAACAACTCGTAGGAACAATAAATTTTCCAGAGGGCTGAGTGAGAGAAGTCGTTCGTGCCGTCTGTTCGGCGAGAGAGAGAAAGAGAGAGAGAGAGAGTTAGAGAACGCGTTGGTTGGCCTCGCAAAGGGCCTTCCAACAATGGGATTTAGTCGATGCAACATGTGTTACCAAGCTTTTGAAGAGTAGCTGTGTTAAAGGAAAAAGAAGAAAAAAAAAGAAAAAAACAAGAGTAAAGAGAAGCGGAAGAGAGATAAAACGGCGAGCGTACCGACTGCTGCTGCTGCTGCTGCCGCTGCCGCTGCATGCACGCACGTGCGTAAAGGTAAAATTATTCTCCATAATGGCGCGGAAAGGTGAGGGCACGGGAAGAAAAGGGCTGCTTCGACCAGCTGTGTGTGTACAGACTACAGACTACTTAACAACAAGTAGTCTGTGCGTATGAGAACCTACCGGGAAATAATGCACGGCTCGTTGGCAGAAGCATCGACTTCCCTGATTATAGGGGCGACACGGAAAAACAGAGAATTGTGCATATACACATACACGTACACATACGCACCCACGAACCGGGGTACGATAAGGCCAATTTCTTTTCAATTCCATTAAAAATAAAAGAAAAAAAGAAAGAAAGAAACATTTTTTGGCTCAAATTAGGCTCAGAATCCCCAAAATTCCCATAATTATATGGGATTTTGCCAGGGGTTTGCCATGGTCTTCCCAGGGTTTTGTCAATGGCAATGACGATGAAAATGACAATGACCCACTGACAATGACAATGATAATGACAATGACAATGAAAATTACAATGACAAGGACAGTGACAATGACAATGACACAGACAATGACAATGTCACAGATAATGACAATGACACAGACAATGACAATGACGCAGACAATGACGATGACAATGACAATGACAATGACAAGGACAGTGACAATGACAATGACACAGACAATGACAATGTCACAGACAATGACAATGACACAGACAATGACAATGACACCGACAATGACAATGACGCAGACAATGACCCAATGACAATGACAATGACAATGAAAACTACAATGACAAGGACAGTGACAATGACAATGACACAGACAATGACAGTGACAATGACACAGACAATGACAATGACACAGACACAGACACAGACAATGACAATGACAATGATGATAATAATAATAATAATAAGGTGCAAACATAGTTAGCCGATGCTGTTCCGAAAGACTGAATAGCTCTAGCTCTCTTGCCTTTGAATTATTTTTATTTTCTCTCTTCTACCGGTTGTTTGCTCCTTTTCTCTCATCCGTGAAGTTTGCGGGCTTTTACACCCATTCTTCCTATTAAATGGAAACGCTTTGACGTCACCTTGCGACCCACGCGGCGCGAGTGGGGAGTTACGTAAATTCGGCGTGACGCTTGACGCATTAAAAATAGAAAAGAGTTTTGAAAAAAAAAACATGAATCAGTTATTTTTTGTTTTATTTTCGAAGTTGTCAGCAGCTCCTGCTCTGTCAACCCTTAACTGCCAGTACGATTTTTGGGCATCCGTGATATTGATAAACTATTTTATGTAATGATTTTCATTTAATTAGTATGTAAAAATGGGGAATTATGCTGTAGAACACTAGGGACATACATAGCAAGAGGAAACTAGGCGGCAATTCACTAGAAAACCCCTAGGAATTCCTCGAATGACGGAAATCACTATAAAAATGCAAGAGAGCACGAGTTGCAGACCCATTGCGTGCAAAACGCGCGGAAGAAAGGTAAAGGTTGCACACCTTGTTGATGTAGTACACACGTGGCAACCAGATGGGTCAGCGAAAGGTGCAGGCAGGGCAGGGTACGAAGGTAGACCGTGCCGGGGTAATTTTACACGTGAAAAGTTACGAGGTTCCTTCGTAATCCATCCCTTGGAGGCCACTTCGGGCACGTCCTGCGTGCACTTGTGTACGCATATGGGTGTACCTTTCGGGCAGTAAAGGACAGTTGAAGCGGCCTTTCCAAATTCCTCACGTTTATGGGCCTCGAGCTGGACACTCGATGGACAAAAAATCTGTATGCAGATAAATGCAAAGGCGACGAAATTTCTTGCCGCCATGTGTCTCGGATGAAAAGGGAAAAGATTTTGCCTTCCGTGGAACCGTGAATGCATCCACAGGTACGCACACGTGTGTGCAGTATGCGCACGTACGTGCCTCGATCGAAGAAGATTCCACCTCATTGACTCGTTTGGCTCTTGTTTCATCCCTCGTCCATGTGCTCGCTCGCGAGTGGGGAATGAAGAAAGAAAAAGTCGCCGATTTTCGGCAACCCGAGAGAATCGCGGATGAGACAAATTTTGCAAATCAGCTGATCGAGTGGTCGAAGAATCGGGAATTCTGCTGCGGTCTTTTTTTTTTTGTGCGTTTTTCTTTTGCGCGATTTTTTTTCTCGATATTCACATATGGCACAAAAAAATGGCCCCAAAAATTGGCACAAAAAATGGCACAAAAAAATAAAGCACAAAAATGTCACAAAAATGGCACAAAAAAATATAGCACAAAAATGGCACAAAAAAATATAGCACAAAAAAGGCACAAAAATTGGCACCAAAAAAATATAGCACAAAAATTGGCACAAAAAATATAGCACAAAAATGTCACAAAAATGGCAGAAAAATATAGCACAAAAAAATGGCACAAAAAATGACACAAAAATTGGCACAAAAAATGACACAAAAATTGGCACAAAAAATATAGCACACAAAAATGACACAAAAATGGCACAAAAAAATTAGCACAAAAATTGGCACAAAAAAATCGCACAAAAGAAAAACGCATAAAAAAAAGAACGCACAAAAAACAGGTTCGACTGTAATTTTAAATATCGTGAAAACGCAAAATTGAGAGTCAGAGGATTTTTTTTAATTTTTTGCTAAACTGAATTTGTTATTGATTTATTTATTTATTTTTTTTTCATCCAATTCATGAAAATTATTGCACCGAGTAACAAATATGCGTTGGAATGATAAATATTTGCTCATTTCAAATTTATTTAATTCTATTTGTTTATGACACTTCTACGAAAAATATGCGAGATTGAATTCGTAAATAAACCAGATTCATAATTTTATTTATTGATTTCCAAGCTTGGGAAACTGTGTTTCTCCCTGTGACGTGGTACTTTCTACCACACCTTTTTTTTCTTTTTTGGAATTCGTTAAAGAAAAACAGCAGAAACTTTGGGATCGCACGTATAATCGCTATTGAGTGACTCGAATGAAATTTCGACGCTACTTAATTCGATCCTCGTCCGCTGATCCAATTGTAAGTTGCCTTTGACCTGAAGCGTCGATGCGAAGTTGCGAACAAACCCGTTTAATTACTCGGAACTTTGCGAGACGCTTCCGCGATGAAAAGGAACCAAGTTCCGGCAGGTTGGCATCGTAAAACGGTCCATTTTTGGCATTGGACGGTACGAAAAGTGTGGGTAACAGACCCGCCGGTGGGCTCGAGAATCCATTTTTCGATAATGAAGTGGTGACTAATTCTAGGCTCCTGAAAGATTGCGGACCTTTCGCTCGTTGCAATTGGGGGAAACTTATTTACGAGGTCGATTTTTTGTTTTGTCTCTTTGGGGCTGAGGGGTTGTAAATAATTCAGGGGTAAAAAGGAGAGCGTAATAAAAAATAAAAAAAAAATTGAACAAACGCTCTTCCGAAGAATTTGGCGTCAAACATCTGGGTAACACGTGAACGAGACGAAAACGAAGTGCATATCTCACACACACAGACCCACACACATAGAAACAGGCACACCCATTTACACACACACACACACACACACACACGCACGCACAGACACCCATACATTCACACACGCACGCACGCACACACATTAACACACGCACAGAGGCACACACACACACACACACGCGCGCGCGCACGCACGCGCGCACACACACACACACACACACACACACACACACACACACACACACATTAACACATGCACAGAGGCACGCACACAGCATACACATTTTTACACACACACACACACAGTTAGGTACGGCACGCTTTGGCATGAAAGATTCTATTCTTTATACTTGGCAGAAGCAACCAACCCGTGCATTGCATTGCATTCCCCTTTTTCCGTTTCAGTTCTCCTTTTATTCCTATTATTTCCATAAGGAAATCATTTATACCAAGAGAAACATCTTCTTTGTAGTTCCTTCTCTCTCAGACTCGCGCATTGCCAAAATCGTGAAAATTAACGTTTTTCGAGTTTACGACGCTCAACAATACAAATGTCGGGTGTCAAAGTCGAAGAGGATTTAAATTATGACGTCAGAATTCGGGTACCAACAAGATCAAGGTTTCTTAAATTACAAAAAAAAAAACGTTTTCTTTTTTGACTTAAATCCTATTTCAGGAGTTTGAAATCTAAAACATTAATATAAATAATAGTGATAATTTTTAATGAAATTTCAATGCACTTTCTATGCCCCTAATTTCTTTGGTATACAAAATTTGTAATTTCTGCTTGGAATTTTGGAAAATCGTAATAAATCGCGCCCCAAAAATCGTGGGTAGATGTCAAATTCGGGGAAGGTTTAAGTTATGACGTCACAATCCGGGTACAAAAAAATCAAGGTTTTTCAAATTACAAAAAAAAACATTCTCTTTTTGGATTTAAATCCTATTTTAATAGTGTAAGATCTGAAAAATTGATATAAATAATAATTATAAATTTTAATTCAACTCGACTGCGCTTTCTATGCATGTAATTCGTTTAATATAAAAATTGCAAATTTCTACCTGGAATTCTTAAAATTCGTAATAACTTGAGTCCCAAAACTCGCGCGTACCCTTCGAGTCAAAATTGGGACTTGACTTCGCGGATCTTCAAAATTGTTCCTCTCGAAAATCTGGAAGGATTCCTTCTCGATGACGAAAATGCGTCATACGCATACTTACGCGTTAATCTTTCTCCGGTCCGAGGAACGTAAAAGCACGCGTTATTATAGGGACGTATTTCAAAATTCCGGGTATGTAAAACGCCCGAGATAAGGGAAAGAGAAAACAAACAAGCTTGGAATTATCTAATCTTAGTTAGCTAAAAGTGCTACTCTATACCCACAGCTGTGATTACTTAAAAATAACACGGTGAGAGAGAGAGAGAGAGAGAGAGAGAGAGAGAGAGAGAGAGAGAGAGAGAGAGAGAGAGAGAGAGAGAGAGAGAGAGAGAGAGAGAGAGAGTTGGGATGAGTTACTTTCGACTACACTCAATTTTCTCGTCCCTTTTCCACTTTTCAGTTCTTCTACATCTTCTTCCTTTTCGAGCTTCCCCGGGTTAGCTTTTTTGCAAAAAAAAAAACGAAAAAAAATTACCGAATTTTCGATTTTCACCTTCAACCCTTTCACTGCCCTCGTGGGACCACGGGTCGCTTGAAAAATTTTCGTGTGTGCACATGGTGACCCTGGGTGGGCCAAAACGCTTTCACGCTGTAGCGAAGTACCATTTTTTTTTTTTTTTTTCTAAAAATGATCTTACAATGGTACAATTTTCCCTTGAAAAATCAATTTACAATTTTTAAACATAAATTCCTCCCTAACTACAAATCAACATTTTTTAAAATTTCAATAAAGAAAAGAAATAAGTACCATTATCTTACGGTGATTTTTACGTCGCGGCGAGGTACCATTTTTTTCTACAAAATAATCATACGATGGTAAAACTTACCATTTTCTAGTATACGTTGAAAAAAAAAATTAGAAAAGAATTTTTTTATGTTGAAAAAAAATTGGAAAAGAATTTTTTTACGTTGAAAAAAAAATTGGAAAAGAATTTTTTTGCGTTGAAAAAAAAATTGGAAAAGATTTTTTTTGCGTTGAAAAAATTCTTTTGGTTTTTTTTTTTTTAACGAACGAACAATTCGCTCCAGAGTATTTAAGTGCAATTATTGTTGCCATGCACGGCGACAGTGAACTTTTCTCTACGGCCATTGTATGCAATGTATACGAGCTATGCGCTTTATTTCCGGATTTATCTGCCGTTGCCGTGTGAAAATTTACCACCGGTTCCCCAAGACTCCGCCGGCGGAGGAACGATTTCTAGGTTGATCATCGATTAGTAAGAAAATTAGGACAGAAACGACGACCGGAGAGAAAGAGAGAGGGAATCCGAATACGTCAACTCGAGTTTCTAAAAAAGATCTTCGCCTTCCACCCCCAACCCCTTGGTAACAATGCGAAAAATACAGAATCGCAGCGAACTGAAAGCCAAGTCGAACTCCGGGGAGGAAAATTCCTTTTGAAAAGTGGAATCCTATGGGGAAAAAAAATGATTCGAGACATTTCATTATGAGAATAATAAGTAGAAAATAATACGTAAAAATAATGGTAAAATCATATTAAAAAAAGTACTAGAAGTTAGGGGAAAATTTCGAAATTACCGAAGTTAATAAACTACTAGAAATTACTGTAACGCCACTTTTAAAAAAAGGGGGTGGTTGAGAATCATCAAATTTCGACCAACGATCTCCGAACCAAGTAGGGTAAACACACCAATAGATGGACACCCTCCAACAGATGGACAAATATTATTTCCAAAAGTAGTTACATTTAATTTAAGAACGAAATCGTAAAGTCATAATTTTTTTTTAATGGCTATATGTAGTCCTGATTGCCAAAAGTGATTTTTTTGTTCATCTTTATATTTGTAATAATGATACAAAAAATAATATTTAATTTGACATGAGGAAGTTTTGCTTCAAGAGCGCCACCACTAGTAAATAAATATGTGACGGATGTCAACGGTAAACGTTGTTTGTTATTACTGTTATAAATGAATAAAAAAATACGGTATGTGTACATTATTACGCTCGTATTTCACTAAAAAAGCTATAAATATCGTAATAAAATAATAAAATTACAAAAATATAAGAAAATTTAGCGTCCATCTATTGGTATTGGCTGTCCATCTACTGGAGATTTTGTCCATCTACTGGGGTTTTGGTCTTTTTCGTAAATTTTTCTTTTTTCTTAACTACTACGAAGTTTCACAAAGTTTTAGTCATTTTTTTTCTAGTTAATTACACATTTTTACATTAATATAATTCATTTTATTATGACTTTTTTTGTATTTTGGTATATTATTTAGATTAAAAAAGCATGAGAGCTTGCTTAACCGTCCATCTATCGGTGCATTTACCCTAGTGAATACTAAAAAAAATTAAGAAAATATAAAAAAGTCGTGTAAAAAAATCCAAAAAGGTAGGGGAAAAATTCGAAAATGGTGAAATTAATACACCACTAGAAATCACTATACCGTTACTTTTAAAAAAGGGGGTGGTTAAAAACCACTAAATTTAGAACAGCGATTCCTGATTCAAAAAGCGAATGTAAAAAAGAAAAAACACAAAATGTCAAAAAAGTTAGATCCAAAAAAAATCCTACAAGTTAGGGGAGAATTTCGCACCTCGCGTGACTTACGTCAATCTATTTATCCAGCTCTAATTAGCGACACACGTGTGTACTCGATATCGTTATTAGATCGGGAGGCCTTTGGATCAACAATAAGTGTAAAACATATGATAAAAGAAAAAAAAGAGCAAAAACTTTGACATCAATTCGACGCGTCTCGATCTTTTGCCACTTAAGGGTTTAATCGGACGCAAATTGAACTCATCCGATCAACTCCAATCGTCGTTACCCGATACCTGACCAGCTGCTAATTGAAGCCAGACAGGTAGGCGCAGGCGGGTAGCATAAAACGAAGGTGGTTAAAGTCGCTCAAGTGTTTTTCTTCGTGGGTTAGTTGGATGTCGTTTCACTCCACATCTCTCTCTCTCTCTCTCTCTCTCTCTCTCTCTCTCTCTCTCTCTCTCTCTCTCTCTCTCTCTCTCTCTCTCTCTCTCTCTCTCTCTCTCTCTCTCTCTCTCTCTCTCTCTCTCTCTCTCTCTCTCTTTTTCTCTTCTCCTTGGAGATATGAAGATATTCGAGGTTTGTAGAGCACTCGGACATGGTTTAAGGGCAGTAACCTTACCTAGGCTTTGCTCGCCTGCTACTGCTGCTGGTAGGTCGCCCTATTCGCCACGTGAGCTTGTAGCAACGAACGAACGAACGAACCAACCGACCGACCGACCTACCTGTGGGTGGTGGTTCTCTCTTTCGCTCAATATCTTGAAAATACCATTAGGTCGTGTAACGCAAAATCCGCGGGTTACCATGTGGGAATAATACCTGGTATTAATACACGCCAGGTATTAATAGAAACGAAATACCGCGAGCAAACGAGATGCCTATCGAAGGAACGAAAGTGTCCAAGCAATTCCAGGATGATTGATAACGAAAGTAGCGTGGTTATGGTTTTCACCATGAGTCATTGTGGTTACACGAAAGTTTGGACATTTTTTGGGGGGATTTCGGTCACTTTTCGAATCAATGATCTGGTTGGTTCGAAATTTGATTGAAATGTCGAACCAATTTAGATTTTGTTAAATCCTTTTTTGGTAGTTTCGAATCTGGAAAATTGATATAAACGATTATGATAATTTTTATTTAAATTACACCGCACTTTTTATGCCCCCAATTTGTTTGGTATAGAAATTTGAAATTTCTTATGGTTTTTGTTACTGGTTCAAACCAACACTTTTTTCTTCTTAAGTAGTGGTATGACACGTACGTTCTAGGGGAACTTCTGGTAGATGCGCTAATTATAATATTTAACCCATTCGAGACGGCGATTTTTTTTCCCGAACATAGTCCCCAAGAGCGAAATTTTTTTTTCTCATTATAATTATAATTTTTTTCTTACTCTAATTATAATTCTATATTACAGTTGGAATTGCAATAAATGTAGTTAACACTATTTCTAACGCGCTAATTATACGCGATCAAAAATCCAGACCCAAAAGTATCGAATTATAATTAAAATACATTTTCTTAATTAATACCAAATTTTTTACAGGCGCGTAATCGCTCTTTTAAGTATCTCCCGTGTTTTGGATTTCGAGAAAAAAACATTAAAATATATTCAAACCTCGAAAATAATTCGAAAATCAAATTCCAAAAGGTGTCTTTTGACACCTTCGGTAGAAATGCTATTAAACCTCAAAATACAAAAAAATGAAATTATTAAAAACATCATTGTCATTGTCATTGTCATTGTCAGTGTCATTGTCAGTGTCATTGTCATTGTCATTGTTTGTGTCATTGTCATTGTCATTGTCATTGTCTGTGTCATTGTCACTGTCGTTGTCTGTGTCATTGTCATTGTCATTGGGTCATTGTCTGCGTCATTGTCATTGTCTGTGACATTGTCATTGTCTGTGACATTGTCATTGTCACTGTCCTTGTCATTGTAGTTTTCATTGTCATTGTCATTGTCATTGTCATTGGGTCATTGTCATTGTCTGTGTCATTGTCATTGTCTGTGACATTGTCATTGTCTGTGTCCTTGTCATTGTAATTTTCATTGTCATTGTCATTATAATTGTCGTTGTCATTGGGTCATTGTCATTGTTATTGCCATTGTCATTGTCATTGTCATTGTCATTGTCATTGTCATTGTCATTGTCATTGTCATTATCATTATCATTATCATTATGTAGATAAATCGAAGAAATTCCAATTTCAAACCCTTTTGAGGGCCAACATCCCACCTTACGGACCCAGATCCTTCGAGGGATATGTGTCCATAGCTGACACCTATCTCCTCTATTAACCCAAGGCATTCGCACCCATGACCCTGGAAGAAGTAGCTTTTGAGAAGCTGAAGCAGAAACAGCAGTAGCACCAGCATCCCTGTGTGCTCTCTTTGGGGAAGATACTCCAAAGTGTAGATCCTCTTGAAAAAGCTCTCTTCTGTTCTTCTTTTTCTTCTTCTCACCTTCGGCCCTTGATTTTCTTGTTTCTTCCTTCCTCGTTCCTCCTTTCTTCGTCTCCTCGTCTTTCTTTCGTCGCAACGCTTTGATAGCGAGCCGTATACTTGAGTACGAGGCTTAATAAATTTCTCTCGAAAAGTAAGACGGCAAAAGTACGGCAATTTTTGCTCTACATATGCACACTCGCAGTGCGCAATTTCTCGGGTTAGTACCATTTTGCGTAGGTACCAAAAACGATTCCCCAATTTCTGACCATTTTTGGTGTAGGGTTCTGCTCCTTAATAATTCTATCCCCGATATCGACCCAATAGCAGACCCCTACTCGATCGTGGGGTGTCAGTTATTGGCTCCTACTAGCTCTTTCTTCGCGAATCTTGGAAAAATTATGACGAATTGTATCGGTAGGAAGGAGACGATCGAGGAAATCGGCATGGAAAGGATTGGACAGTTGCTATGAAAGTGATCGGATATCGATGCGGTGGGGATTTGTTGTGGATCCGGAACCTGACCGAAGTAGGATCATTCCCCTTTTTCCCATATTATTATTATTATTATTATTGTTATTTTTATCATTATCATTATTATTATCATTATCATCATCATCATCATCATCATCATCATCATCATCATCATCATCATCATCATCATCATCATCATCATCATCATCATCATCATCATCATCATCATCATCATCATCATCATCATCATCATCATCATCATCATCATCATCATCATCATCATCATCATCATCATCATCATCATCATCATCATCATCATCATCATCATCATCATCATCATCATCATCATCATCATCATCATCATCATCATCATCATCATCATCATCATCATCATCATCATCATCATCATCATCATCATCATCATCATCATCATCATCATCATCATCATCATCATCATCATCATCATCATCATCATCATCATCATCATCATCATCATCATCATCATCATCATCATCATCATCATCATCATCATCATCATCATCATCATCATCATCATCATCATCATCATCATCATCATCATCATCATCATCATCATCATCATCATCATCATCATCATCATCATCATCATCATCATCATCATCATCATCATCATCATCATCATCATCATCATCATCATCATCATCATCATCATCATCATCATCATCATCATCATCATCATCATCATCATCATCATCATCATCATCATCATCATCATCATCATCATCATCATCATCATCATCATCATCATCATCATCATCATCATCATCATCATCATCATCATCATCATCATCATCATCATCATCATCATCATCATCATCATCATCATCATCATCATCATCATCATCATCATCATCATCATCATCATCATCATCATCATCATCATCATCATCATCATCATCATCATCATCATCATCATCATCATCATCATCATCATCATCATCATCATCATCATCATCATCATCATCATCATCATCATCATCATCATCATCATCATCATCATCATCATCATCATCATCATCATCATCATCATCATCATCATCATCATCATCATCATCATCATCATCATCATCATCATCATCATCATCATCATCATCATCATCATCATCATCATCATCATCATCATCATCATCATCATCATCATCATCATCATCATCATCATCATCATCATCATCATCATCATCATCATCATCATCATCATCATCATCATCATCATCATCATCATCATCATCATCATCATCATCATCATCATCATCATCATCATCATCATCATCATCATCATCATCATCATCATCATCATCATCATCATCATCATCATCATCATCATCATCATCATCATCATCATCATCATCATCATCATCATCATCATCATCATCATCATCATCATCATCATCATCATCATCATCATCATCATCATCATCATCATCATCATCATCATCATTATTATTATTATTTAGTTTTTTATTATTTTTTTCTATTTAAAAAAATTTTTTTTAATTATTTTTTTTAATGAAATAGGGAGATGGTAATTTATACCATCTCCAGGGATACTTCCTGCGGGGTTACCGATCGTCATGTTTGACAAGCAGACGTCGATCTTGAGGAAAGTCTAAAGGAAGTCGGTGACGAACGTTAACGGAATACTAATAAATGCACCATGGGTTCTGGTGTTAAGGAATAGACGAAACACCAGAGACACAAAGAACCGGAGGCGAGGCTCCGTGTCTCATCCCAGGTGTCTGTATGTGTGTGTATTTGAATATGTTTTTCCTATTTTTTTTTTTCTTGAATCACAATGTCTTCCTAGGCAGCGCGCGGTTTCTGCTTTTCTTTGTTCCCATCATCAGGAAACGCAAAAGGAGCGAGAAAATGAATGCCAATGTGCAGGCTAATGCTTGTCTTACATTTTTAATTTATTGTCCCGATACGTCGAGACTCCGAGAGATCGGGGGTCGATCGGACCAAAAATTGTTTAATAATTTTTTTTTTTAATAGAATTATGATAAATAAATAGCCTTCTTTTTTTCTCGATATTCACATATTACACAAAAAAATAGAACACAAAAAAATATAGCACAAAAAATCGAACAAAAAAAATATAGCAAAAAAAAATCGCACAAAAAAATCGCGCAAAAGAAAAACGCATAAAAAAAGACCGAGCAAAAATCGATGACCCAAATTGCGACAAAACCGATCACGAGCCGGTAAATCGGGCAAGAATAGGTCGGAGCGAAGGGTTCCTGGGCCCAAATTTGTCAAAAGGTTTGAAAATCGAGGACCCAAATTGCGACAAAACCGATCACGAGCCGGTAAATCGGGCAAGAATAGGTTCGAACGAAGCGTGTCCGGGCCAAATTTGTCAAAAGGTTTGAAAATCGAGGACCCAAATTGCGACAAAACCGATCACGAGCCGGTAAATCGGGCAACAATAGGTTCGAGCGAAGGGTTCCCGGGCCCAAATTTGTCAAAAGGTTTGAAAATCGAGGACCCAAATTGCGACAAAACCGATGACGAGCCGGTAAATCGGGCAAGAATGGGATCGTTTTTCCGTCGAAGGGTTAAGCGTTACTTTAGCTCGGGGTCGAAGTGCCTCTTTCTGTCCGTCAGCTTAACGATGTCTATTCTTCGTTTGAAAAGCAGAGGGAATAGAAAAAAAGGAGGAGGAACGTGTAACCGGGACAGAAGAAGCTTATAATACCTGCAGATCGTTCGTTTGATCTACTGCACCGTGACTCATTCTTCTCGGGTGCCTTTATTTCCCTTTCTTCTTTTTCCTCTTCTTGTCTCAAATATTAGTCATGTCCGAATAGGTGTATCATTGGAGACGCATTGTGCAACAGTTCATTCACGTCCCCGTCTCTCCTATATTTATCAACATCAGTGCACCGGGGATAACTTATGGTTGTGATATTTAATGAAGCTTTTGGGACCTTTCTCGGGGCCTTTTTCCTGTTCCCAGACGAGTCTTCGGGTTAATCCTTGGCTAGAAAACTTCATCGGAACGACATAGCTGCTCTTTAGACACTGCCGGTCAAAATTTTTGCCGCGTGGAAACGACAAATGCTATATTTTGTCTCATGAAAAAATAATTTTTGGAATGAAAAACAAATTATATGGAATTTTCGTATTGGAAGGAGGTCGGAAAATAAATGTCAAATTGAAAAAGGGGTTTTTGAAATTCCTCAATTTTCAAATTCAATAGAAAAAATTGTATTACAATTGCTAAATGTTGTTTCGACGAATGGTATATTTTGCGTCATGAAAAATAATTTTTGGAATGAAAAAAAAATTTATATGGAATTTTCGTATTGGAAGGAGGTCGGAAAATAAATGTCAAATTGAAAAAGGGGTTTTTTAAAATTCCTCAATTTTCCAGATTTGAATCGAAAATTGTGGTGGTGAAAATCGCGTGGAAACAATTGAGATTGTTCAATTGAAAAAATTGTATTACAATTGCAAAATGTTGTTTTGACAAATAGAATATTTTGTCTTATGAAAAAATTATTTTTGGAATGAAAAAAAAAATTTATATAGAATTTTCGTGTTAGAAAGAGACCGGAAAATAAATGTCAAATTCCAAAGGAGTTTTTTAAAAGTCCTCAATTTTCCAGATTGGAATCGAAAATGTGGAATTGAATCGAAATTTACTTGAAAAATAACATTTCCTTCCCGCTTCTCCTATTCCCCTGAAAAATACGGTTCATTTACTTGAAAGAAGTACACGAAAGTAGCCTTCCAATGGAATTTCATTAGAATTTTAAATTCCAAGGATCTTTTTTTTCGTTTAGTTATTTTTTTCTTTTTTATTGTCTCGTGTTGCTTCTCTCTCTCTCTCTTTTTCCATGCTTTTCACTTTGGAGATATTAGGGTCAAACAATATCCATAATCTCGCCACGTACAAGTACCGTGACAAATGTCTCATGGTAATAAATGGCACGATTATCTTTTCTGAACACCGAAAAAACGAAGGACGAAATTTTTTTCTTTCCCTCTTTTGTCTCGTTTTCGGGGAAAATATGGGAGAGTAGGCAATCTCAATTTTAATACCAAATTTTTGACAGACGCATGATTGCTCTACTAAGCAGTTTAAAAAAAAATTAAATTAATTAAAAGGTATTTTTTGACACCTTCGGTAGAAATAGTGTCGAAATAAAATTGAAACATTGGAACCTCGTGTATTATGAAAAATCTTAGAAACTCCTGTTTCGGTCATCGAAGAAAAGGAAGGTAAATCTTTGAAGACATGACATCATCGATGACCACCTTACTCTCTTTCTCCTCCTCCTCCTCTTTTTTCTCAAAGTCCATTGACATATGAATCATCAAAACCTTTTCGAATTTCTCCCTTTTGTCATGACACACTCTCTCTCTCTCCTTTTCTTTACTGGCTCTCACTCTCTCCCTCTCTTTTTCTCTTTCTCCCTTTTTTCCCTCTCTCTCTTTTTCTCCTTTTCTTTTCTCTCTCTCTCCTTTTTTCTCTTTCTCTCTCTTTCTCTTTTTTTCTCTTTCTGTTCTCTCTCCTCCCTCTCTCTTTCTCTTTTTTTTAATTATTTGTTACACTACCGGTCAAAAGTTTGGGTCCACTTGCTTTTCATTAACATTGTGAAGTGGACCCAAACTTTTGACCGGTAGTGTATGTAACAATATTGTATTGCTTCTATAATTGCCCTACGGAGTAATTTCTCCAGGACATAAATAAAATCTCAATCTCAATCTCAATCTCAGTCTCAGTCTCTCCTTTTCTCTCTTTCTCCCTCTCTCTCGATCTAATGTTTTTCAAGATTTCCAAATCTCTTTCTCTCTCTCTCTTTCTTTTTTCTCCCTCTCTTTCTTCTCTCTCTCTCTCTCTCTCTCTCTCTCTCTCTCTCTCTCTCTCTCTCTCTCTCTCTCCCTCTCTCTCTCTCTGATAGCTTCATGAATTTCTCACAAAATTAATCCGTGTCACGCGTCAAAATCCTTCATGTCAATTGGAACGATCGAAAATGACAAGTATAGACTCGACACTTTTGACAGAAGTCTTTTCTTGGACGTTGTGGTCCAATCGAATGAATGGCCCAAAAGGAAAGAATTTCGAGAGCGTAACTACGTTTCCATTGACGTCACAAAATGACTGGAACGTCGGTGTCGTTCGATTCTTTGCTTTGAAAATAATTCGACATCGCTCAAATGATAAATTTCCCGAGTTCTTGGAAATTCAAAGTATACAAAGTACATACGTACATACACACGTGCATAGGTAAGTGAGGATTTCCCATAGAAACGCCACACGGTATCTATGTATTTACTTAGGAAAAGACGCTAGAGTTTGCGATAACATACGACTCCTCAATTTTTCAAATTCGGATCGAAAATGTATAAAATAAATTACCCAGTAATTGACCGCGTACCAGTGAACGACCATTGCACAAAAAAAAGAACAACATAAATTATAAACTAAGCAATAAACGTAAATAATAAAAATGTGATTATGCATTTTCCATATGTGTGTAGAGCATTCACACATACACACGCAATGTACCATATTTGTACATGTGTAAATCGTGTGTAGACAGTAGTGCCCCAAGATCGATAAGGTTTCCCCCGATAAGGAAGCGTAGAATGAGAAAAAAGTACGATTAAGGATGTTATAGTCGACAGCCAAGAGGAAGGCAAATGGCCGAGGAGAGACTCGCCGGCGTCTTGGAATAGGAAATTCTCCTTTCTTTGGGACAACAACCGATAGTTAGCCCGCGTACTATCTACTTGTCTCTCTCTCTCTCTCTCCTCTCTTCCATTTCCCTTCCTCCTCCATTTTTGTTTTTTGTCTTTTCCGTCATTGACCCGTGCTAATTTCACGGCTGCTCGTTGTTCCGGGCAAACGCTTTTCCCCGACAAAGCTTTGATACCCGCCGATGAATTTGCGTAAAAACAATATATGGGAGATTTTTCAATCGACGAAAATAAAGCACCAGAAAGGAGCTGCAATACAAATTATACAGGCTGTGCCGTGTAAGGCCTCCAAACCGAGAGAGACGGAGATAGGTGGTGAAAAATCGAGAAGAAAAGTCCTTTACCATTTTTCGAAATTCCCGATAATTACCGAGTAATCGATCGAAACGTTCCGGGCCAATGGGAACGTCCAAGAGGCTCGGTGGGCGTGTCCAAAAATGGTAACTCCCAGTCTCCCACCAACGACGACCCTACGTCGTCGGTTAGGACCCGCCCCTCTCCCCTCTCTCGCGACGTAACGCCTCCCTTCAGCCGGTGTGGGTTGGTGGGAGACTCGGGAGACTGGGAGTCTCAATTTTTGGACACGCCCACCGAGCCTCTTCGACCTTCCCATTGGTCGGAACGTTTTAAACGATTACTCGGTAATTATTGGGAATTTTGAAAAATGGTAAAGGACTTTTCTTCTCGATTTTTCATCGTCTCTCGGTTTCGACACCTTACACGGCACAGCCTGTACATATGACGCGCACGACTTTCTGGAAATTCGGCGCTGATGCATTTACGGAAGTGGAGATTCGTGTTAGCCGGGCTAATTTTAAGCCTCGAGTCGAAGTTTTGAGTCAGCGTGAGCTATTGCTGGAATACTCTTCTTTTGACCCCCTACAGCAGCAGACGAAACGTAGGGTGAAGCGTTATACGCCTCGAATGTAAGGCTCGAACCCAAGGGGTGCATGGAGAAAGGGAGGTCCTCTGACTCCATGCACCCTTGGAAACTTGTCACACCCCTTGAATTTTAAGGATCCAACACCGAGTATTCGATTCCCGACTTGTTTTCTAGAATCACAAAGTTTGCATAATTTCAAGATACAATGGAATAAGTAAATTTACCGATGAATGACCGGGTCGTTGAGTTTACGTACATTGGGGGTGGTATTTGAAGAAATTGATTTGCAATAATGAAGCAACTATTGAAATGAATTTATATTATTATTGAAAAAAAATACTTTATAACAAAAAATAACATTGAAAATTCAACCCCAATCAGATTTTTCAAAAAATTACGAAAATAAATAGATATTTTTGTTTTATTGATTATAAATTGATTTAACGGCTATTGATTGATTTTAAACACCTCTTTACCATTATAAATTGTAGAAATTATTCAAAAATAATTAGAAAAATAATTAGAAAAATGATTAATAGAGAAAAAAATTTCAAATTTTCAAAAATCGAAAAAAAATAATAGCTTTGGAGGTCCCACGATCGGACCGGCCTGGAAGGTTATGGAATGAGTAGTAGTTTGCTATAAAAAATTGTGACGAAAATCAAACTATGCACTCACTTTGGAAAATGAGATTAACAATTTAAAACTCAAAAACCTCATTCAAAAATACTTAAAAAATTTTTTTATATTTTTTTCTAAAGAGTACATGGAAGAACAAACATTTTGAAAAAAAAAACGTTTAAATTTGGACCTTTATTGAAAAAGATATCAGCAAAAAACTAAAAAAGAAGCGATTTTTAAAAAAAATTTTATATTTTTTGAACGGATAATCAAAAAAATCTCAAAATTTACCAGGAAGGGTATTTCGGTAGGTACTAAAAAATATCAAAAAATTGAGGAAATCAAAAATCAAAATTTTTCAAACTGTCCGATTTGGCGTGGAATGCCCCATACGTAACACAATATTTGGTTTTACTTGACGCCATATTGCGTCACGAGCCGACTCGCCAACGTCCCACGTTGGTTCGGTCCCGAGTCGCGAAGCTCGAGTCACTTTCCAGTGGAAATATGGTAAATTTTGAAAGTTTTTTCGAACGCCCGGCCCCTGCAAGGGTTGGGAATCCTACGGTAAAAAATTCATAATCGTATTTTGTTTCCAGAGTCGCGAGCGGGTGATCCCAGACTGGCCTGAAGATCCTGACTGGGTTCCGCGGTCGGTGAATATTCAACGGCAGCGCCGGAACACCATGAATATGGAATGACCGAAGACTGCCGAAATTAAATCAGCGCATCTTCCCATCGGGGCGGAAATGAAAAAGGGAATAAACAGGGAGAGGACGGTGGTACGTTGAATTAGTCCATTATGCCTTCGCAAAAGTTTTTAATTAAACAACTGGGTGGCGAAAAGAGAGGGACACGGTTCCCCGAGGGTGGATGGGAAGCAGAGGCTGGATGGGAAGAAGGCACATATCCGGGGAACAAATAACGAGCTTGAATTGGATGTCGGGTCGATTTCAAATATACATTGTGTCGATGAGGCGAAGAGAGACGGAATATCCAATTTTATATATTCCGGCCGTTTCTGTGTAGTTGCTGCTACTGCTACCGCTATCGTCTTCCCCTTTTTCGGTAGGAAGCATATATTAGAGAGTACGAATGAATTCCCCGTGGTGGTAGTAAATTGGGTGTGTTTAGAGCCAGTCTTTCTTTCTGCCCGTTTATATACAGGGTGTGCCGTACTTGAGTTTGAAGCTCGAGAATGCCGCTGGTAGAGGGTGAAAATTTGAGGAAAAAAATAAAAGTATGCACCCCCACGTAAAAAATTTTTATAAAGTTTTATAAAAATTTTATAAAGTCAATTTAATAAAAAATTGGTTTTATAAAATTTTTATAAAAAGTTTATAAAACTAAAATGTTATAATTTAATAGAAATTTTATAAAACAAAATTTTATGATAATTTTAACATACATAAACAATGTAAATCAACTATTTTTTACTTATTTATCTACCTATTTTTATTATAAGCAGTAATATTCACTCTATTCGAATTCAAATGTCTTCATCAATAGTGTGAATATTACTGCGTTCTTCTACAACTATAAATTGTGTGACACTTCAAATTGACATTTGAAAAAGGAGTGAATATTTGAAAAAAACATGAGTAAATATAAAAAATACGCTACAAGTGAAGAACAACTTAGTTAATACTATAGAAATTTCGTAAATATATTTACACGTGATTCATATTTTTATACATAATTTTTCTAATAAACTTTTTATAACAATTTTATAAAACCAATTTTTTATCAAATTGACTTTATATTTTTCGAAATTCGGAATAATTATGAAACCCAAGCAAAATACTAGCAAAATACCAGCAAAACTCTAACAGCAGTAGTAGCTACTGCTGCTGCTGCTATTGCTACTGATACTTCTTCAAATTTTTAAAAGCTACTTCTTCCAGGAGCTTGATTATTTATATTTTATATTTTTTTTCAAGCAAACGAATGTCTTATGTTTCCGAATTTGTACCTATTTTATTTTATAATTTTGTGTACAATAATTTTTGTTTTGCCATACTGAGTGTGTATGAGTTTGAACCCCGAAAAGGTGGTGGTGGTTGTAGAGGGTGAAAATTTGAGAAAAAAAGGTTAGGTACCGTTTGTCGAAATTCCAAACCCCCGACAGTCGAAGTATGGTGGTGGTTGCTAGGAAATTTAGAATCTCAATTTTTTAAAATTCCCATCAAGCTTCTTTCACATTCTGATTGGCCCAAGAAATTGTATTGTAATTAGTTACTTATTGATTATTCGAAATTTCGAAAAATGATACATACCCTTCTTTCTCTCAAATTTTCTCTGGACGGACAAAAAATTCTTGAATTCTTACACCCCCTGTATGGGCAAAAAAATCATTGTATGCAAAATGTAAACAAAAAGTAGATACAAGTTTGAAAATATAACACATCCATTCGTTTAAGAATAATATAAAATATAAATAATCAGGATTCTGGAAAAAGTAGCTTTTCAAAATCTGAAAAAGTAGCAGAAGCAGTAGCAGTAGCTACTACCGCTGTTAGAGTTTTGCTGGTATTTTGCCAGCTTTTTGCTTGGGTTTCGTAATTATTCGGAATTTCGAAAAATGGTACATACTTTTTTTTTCCCCCCAAATTTTCACCCTCCACCGCCACCATCCCTCGGCTTGGAACTGTCACGCCGCACACCCTGTATATTTTGTATTGTACCAATGTATATGCAGATATCACCGAAAATCCAGTACGGTGTTACAACTATATAGGAGGGAAAATTGGTAAAAGGGTGGCAGTGGTAGTTAGTGTAAATATGTACTGGAGTCGCACACGTGTGATGAAGAACTGGTCGATATCCCACGGTTAGCTCGGAACTTCTCCCTTTGCTATCTGATGGGGCTTTTATGTGACGAACAATGGCGACATGCTGGCTATGCACGACAATGAGGAATTAGAACTTTCTTCCTCTCCTTATTCCACACGTCGTATTGTAGCATTATGCACATACCATACGTGTGTGTATGCTCCCTGCCACCAAGGTCGGGGTTCATCATCACGCCTCCGAACACCGGGATCTTCCTCAGCCTCTGAACCTCCTCGTCGTCAATTCCATGGATTCTTGCACCTTTTCCCTGTAGGTACTACATGCAACGATGCAAGGAGGAACGCAGGATCGGTGGCATAGCTTTGCGAAATGGACTTTTCTTTTTTTTTTCCACGAGGTCCCTCCGAAAGGATTTTCTTGCCCATGCCATCCAAGTTCTCGGGTAGGACCCTCGGGTTAGAGCCCCATGTTTAGGATACAGGGGAATTGCGCCTAAAACGGCATATCTGGGCAAAACGGCACATTAAGCCAATATGCCGTTTTCCTGCGATTATTGTTTACCTTAGAAAAACCCTAGACTGACAGCAAAACCCTAGAAAAACCCTAGACTGACAGCAAAACCCTAGAAAAACCCCAGCAAAACCCTAGAAAAACCTAGGAACAGGGTGATTCGTTATTGTCGAAAAAATCGTATTTAATTGTTATCGAGAAATTGAAGAAGAAGAAAATGTTAGTTTTGGATTAACGCTACTTCTACCGCGCTAATTATACGTAATCAAAAATCAAAATCCAAAAATGTAGAATTATAATTGTAATAGATTTTTCTTAAATGATACCAAATTTTGTACAGACGAAATATGTACTTTTTTTTTTTTTTAATTAAGCAATATGCCCTGGAACTCATGGGGCAATATAAGAAAATTTACAATAAATGTTCATAACAGTGTAAAGATATTAGCATGACATGACATACGCAGTAAGAACCGTTCGCATTAACACAATTTACGATGATAAAAAAAAACTTTTGTGTAAATTGAAAATGAAACTTGGTTTATTTTGTAGCAAAATTTTCTTTTAAATTATCGAATTTTAAAAAAAAAAGTCAAATTAAAAATTAATGAAATTTAATGAAGCCCTATTTAAACCCCCCAAAAATGTACTTTTGTATAAATTGAAAATGAAACTTGGTTTGTTTGGTAGCAGAATTTTCTTTGAAATTAAAAAATTTCAAATAAAATCAAATTCAAAAATCAATAAAAATCAATGAAACCCCATTTTCACCCCAAAAAACTATTCTTTTATATCATTTGAAAATGAAACTTGATTCATTTTATAGCAAAATTTTCTTTTAAATTAAAAAATGTCAAATAAAATCAAATTCAAAAACCAATAAAAATCAATGAAACCCTATTTTCACCCCAAAAAACTATTCTTTTATATAATTTGAAAATGAAACTTGCTTTACTTTGTAGCGCAATTTGTAGCGCAAAAAATCACTGAAACCCTATTTTCGCCTTAAAAAACTATTCTTTTACATAAATTGAAAATGAAACTTGGTTTATCTGTACCCTGGTCGAACATTGAACGGTAGCAGAGCTTACCGTCTTTTTTTTTGCCATCGGTCGGATAAAATTTGCTTGAAAGCCATTTCTAATGTCTTTACGAGGGGACTGAAGCCGGCAGATATTGGAAAAGAATCAGATATTGGAGTTTCTCCTTTTCAGGGTTTTACATGTACGTGTGTGCGTGTATACATTTTTTTACACGGCAATAATGCTTCGTCAGAAACAACCCTTGAAGCTTTTTCCACCCTTGCTTCTCCTCTTCTTCTTCTTCTTCGTCTGTTAAGAAAAAGCGAACGTTTGCTTCGCGGCGATATGAAGATTTTCGACGATTTTCATATTTAATCGGACTAAAGATAGACAAGGGTTGCGCTTTTTACTCCTTTTTAAAGAAAATCCGAGGAATAACGATATTTGGATTATCAAAATTCTGGTAGGAAACGAAGGAAAACGGTGACTCAGCCCCCGAGCTTTTGTTACGACATCCCCTTCGGTAAAATCGTTATCGCAACGGTCAGCTCGGTTTTCGTAAGGGAGAAACGAAGGGTTTCTGGTCGTTTGAATTACTTACCGTCAGCGAGCTGCATTTTCCCGTATATTTCGAAAAAACTTGGAATTTTCGGCACTTAAATTCGAATTTTTAGGCATTTTTTTTTTTTTTTATCGAAACGCTCCGATTTCGAAAGGATGAGGGTCCACAAGGCAGGTTTTTGGCCCCAAGGGAGCACCGCGTGGGTCGTATACGACCCACGCTGCACTTTCCGGTCGGGCCACAACTTTTTAAAAAAAACCCCTTTAAAGCGTGGGTCGTATACGCCCCACGCGGCCGAAATAGGAAAATCTTCAAAAATTGCCGTGGCAATCAACGTGTTAACACGTTCCCGTGCCGCGTGGATCGTATACGACCCACGCTGCACACTTTCCGTTCGGGGCACAATTTTAAAAAAAAATAATAATGATGAATTTAAAGCGTGGGTCGTATACGCCCCACGCGGCCCGGATGGAAAATCTTCAAAAATTGCCGTGGCACGGAACGCGTTAACAAAAATGGAAAAAAAATCGACGAATCGATCGATAATTGGTATCCGATCGATACCCGGTGACCGATGTCAAAACTTTACGTTCAGGCCGCGCTGGTTATGACGAATGCGGTAGCGTATACCGTCGCGACCCACGTGGCCTGAATGTGGAGTCACGTGAATTGTTCGTGGCGGTCGGAGTGTTAATAAAAATGGAAAAAAATCGACGAATCGATCAATAATTAGTATCCGATCGATACTAATTACTTTCAAGCTCGGCATCGCTTTCGTTTCCGCTTGGCTACCCTCTATTTCCAAACGACTCCCTCAAGGAGCACCTTAGATTCGTGGAGCGGAAGAAAAGTAACGTATCGCGAGTAGTTAAAAATAATTCTTTCAAGAAAATGTCAAAAGCATTATTGGAAGCAAAAGCCAGTGAGCGAACGGGCGAGCGAGTCGCGCTCCCAATATACCATAGCAGCAGCGGCACTAAAAATCCTCTTCTAAACCTAAGATGGTCTCTTGAGAGGCAGGAGATATTGAGCACGGATACTTTAAGTTCTTTTCCCCCTTCGAATACACTCGATCCTCTTGGTATGATATCTAGTGTTCTTTAAAAAAAAAAGAAGGAGGAAGAAGTAGAAACGAGAGTAAAAGAAGGATTATTGAGAAAAAAAAAGGAGAAATTGTGGAGGGTTTCAAACATTTCCGATGTAATTTATGGTAAAATAATTCCCACTAGGTCTCTGCACCATTAGAATTTATTACTCTCAAGTAGCCACTCGGTTATCGGTGTTAGAAGAAGTCAGAGATACCGGGAAATTTATGGGAGTCAAAAATTGTGGAATTCCGTTAGAAGTGATTTTTTTCGAGTGTTTCAAGGGGCCAAGCCTCGTTAAGGAACAACCTAAAAATGCGTGACATTTGGAAATTCATGAATTTCTAAACGAAAATTCGTGAAAATGCTTCCAATAGAATTTTCAAGTTCCACCGAAAATGGAAATTTTGCCCCCTATCTTTTTTTTGGACACGCATTTGTGAATTTTTGACATTTTCCTAATTTTCTTTTTTTTTAGAGCTAAGAAATGCGAAAATTGATTGACACCAAATCCAGTGCAAATTTTGATTTTTAATCGACAAAATTTGGATTGGTTTCGTAATTTCGTCTGTATTTTTTTTTCCTTATTAATTTTCTGTTAATTAACAATAAAAATTCGCATTTCAAGGGACCAAGCCTCGTTAAAAAAACATAAGTGATATTTGGACATTCATGAATTTATAAACGAAAATTCGTGAAAATGCTCCCAATAGAAATTTTTTGGTTTCTAAGAAATGAGGCAATGTGTCCCATATTTTTTTTTCTTTTGGACACACGTTATTCAATTTTTTTATATTTTTCAAATTTGATTTTTTTTTTAGAGGCAATAAATGAGAAAATTGCTTGACACTAAATACAATGCAAATTTTGATTTTTTATCGACAAAATTTCGATTGGTTTCGTAATTTCGTCTCTATTTTTTTTTCCTTATTAATTTTCTGTTAATTAACAATAAAAATTCGCATTTTAAGGGACCAAGCTTCGTTAAAAAAAACAAAAAAAAATATGTGATATTTGGAAATTCATGAATTCATAAACGAAAATTCGTAAAAATGCTTCCAATAGAATTTTTTTGGTTTCCAAGAAATGAGGTAATTTGTCCCCCTTTTTTTGGACACACGTTATTCAATTTTTTTTATATTTTTTCAAATTTTCTTTTTTTTTTAGTCAAAAATTTGTTTTCCAAATCAAAGATTTGGTTTTTTAATTCGAAAATTTTTGTATTCCGTATTTCAAGAATTTTAATTTTCATGAAAATTTCATTTTGGACACGAGACAGCAGAAAAGCCATCACACCGCTCAAATGAAAAAAATAATACAATAAAAAGAAATGAAAAATATTCATACTCTTGCGAAAATTAAAAATTTGCAGATTCTGGTACAAAAGAGGACTTCCTCCCAATTATTCTACGTTAAATAAAATGCAATGGATTCGTGGCACGAATTCTTCCGCGTGTAACGGAGTAACGAGATATTCGGAGAATGTTTGACCAATTATTCCTGCAAATGAGCAATCGGGAATCGATATGAGCGCAGCTCCGATACTGGCGAAAATGCCGTGGTTGGGGAAAAAAATGGATATCGTCGAATTTTTCAGAGGTTTGCGGGAAACGAGATATTTCATTAGGAATTTCGGGCAAGCAGGACAAGCCATAGGAAGCGGACTTGGAGGTTCAAAAAATGTTTACATTCCAAATTTGTGGCATTTTTCGGGAATTTCCGGAAAATTCCAAGTTGTGAAAAATTCAAAATTGCCGAAAATTCCAAGTGCGGAAAATTTCACATTCGAGAAAAAATTCAAATTGGAATTTCGAATTTGGAACTTCAATTTGAAACATTTCGAATTTTTACTTTAAAATTCAAACAAACTGGACATTTTTTCAAATTCCGAAAAATTCTGATTCGGGATTTTTCAAATTCTAATTTCCGGAAAATTCCAAATTGTGAAAAATTCCAAACATCCGGAAAATTCCGAATTTCGTAAAATTCCAAACATCCGGAAAATTCCAAATTTTGTAAAATTCCAAATTGTGAAAAATTCAAAACACCCGAAAAATTCCACTCGGTGTCAAGATTTTTCAAATAACGACCTCGAAAAGGGTGTGAAAAAAATTCCCTCTTTCTCCCTGGTCACGAAATCGATGTGCAGAAATCTCTGATGTCACTCGGTTGCAAGTAAACAGGGTAATTAATGAACCTCAAGACGTCGTCGCGACGCTGAGTCACGGTAATATCTTCAAAACGAACGAAAAAAAAAAAAAACCCTAACAAAAAAAAAGAATTGACCAAATTAGTCACACTAACTCGGAAGCTTGTCTCTCTCGCGCGCAACAAACGGGACCCCGAATGAGATCCGCGGCTGCAGCTGCAATTTTAAATTTCCTCCCCGCGACTGATCGTCATTTTTCGTCATTTTTTCAAAGTGGACATTTTTCCACTAACTGTAAATTCTTCGAAATTCCGAAAAAAATTCCAATTTGGGCTTTTCCAAATTCTAAATTAACAATTTTTTTTTTTTTTTTCACGTGCAGCGAGGGAGCGGTCTCCGAGCATGAGGCAAGAATCGTCATCCGGTGGATCAGCCTGAAACGGAGCCGCCGCTACCTGCGATTCGAAGTCGAAGGAAATCTTGGAGATGAACGCGAGGACGAATCGATGCCCAATCTCTGAGCGCGGATCGGCTTGAGAGGATTCTCGGGGAAAAAAAAAGAAAAATTGGACCCCCTCTGGGCTCCCTCTCGGGCAAAATGGGCAAGTGTTGCAGCAAACGACAGGAGCCTCAACCGATCGGTGAGAAATTAGCGATTATTACTTTTCCCGGGCCTCGCTGTTGCCGCCCGCGCTGCCGAACGTTCGTTAATTGCGATTTAATTGGACGGAAAGTCATTAACCGTAGCCACCTTGACGAAATTTCAGGTTACAAGAAAGCGGAAACGGGAATAAGCTCGAAACACAGCAATGGAGGTTCCTTGGATCGATACACGGCCGATCCAAATCAAAGAGGAGTTCAAGCCAGGGCGGATATCATCCGACCGAGGCCCACACCTTGTAAGCTACCGATTCCACAACATCAGCTTCCTCGTAAAACAAGCTCGCCTGTCGTTATGTCTGCATGTGTGTAATTTTTTCTTTTTATTTTCCTTTGTTTGAGTTCCACGGATTTTTCTGATCGGCGGGGTACCGGGGTACCCTATTCGCGTGCCCCTCCCAATCGATGTGATTCTATATTTGAATTAAGTCGTAGAGCCATTTACCCTGTAAATTTCACATTCCAGGAAATTTCTATTATTATTCTTATATTATTTTCTTATACATAATTGTATGCATTTTTATGTACAATTACATACATTTTTCTACACATGAATCTGAAATTATAAATCTATCCATAATAGATTTATATAGAGATTTATATAGACAATTATAGAGAATTATACCTAGATAATTAAGGGGGTATACCATTGATGGGATGAAAATTGTCATTTTGCCAGCGAAAAAACGATGATTTTTTGTAAGGAAAAATCGAGAAATTTTTTAAAACTCCGCCATTTTGTCAATTTTCAACATTTTTCGGATATCCTAGTGGATCGTATGGGGAATTTCTTCTAGTTTAAGAGCGTATTTTTCTTTTTTAATTTCAAGCATCCTAGCGACCTGTGGGATGGCAGCAGTTGGGGCACTTTTTTTTTTAGCGTCTCGCGGGATTGCGCCTAACTTGGTCACTGTCACTAATTTCTGTACCAAAAAATTATTTTACACACTTTACATGTTGACAAATACATCCATAAAGTTTGAAAACATTCCATGGAATACTTTTCTTACAAAAAATTCCTAAAAAAACACCTAAATTCTCGACCGTCACACTGGTATACCCCCATAATATGTAAGAATTATATTTACTTTCAACCGCGAGGTTGGTCTAGTGGGTAGAGCGCTGGATTCACGCTCCGGAGGTCTTGGGTTCCAATCCCCACGACTACAATTTGCAATATTTATATTTATTTTCATATGGTAGATTAGTATATTAATTTTAAGAATTAAAAAAAATAACATTTAAATTGTTTTTATGGAAAGTAATTAATTCTATCATTATAGTGTAATTAGTAGATACACATTAATTAATTTTAGTTAAATTATTATTTATTTATAAAATAATTGCTTCAATTAATTAATTTACACACCCACACACCCACACCCACAAACACCCACACGCGCGCGCGCACACACACACATATACAAATTCCAGGAAGAGAATATTTCTTTCCATATTGCACATAGTAACAAATCCCTGGAATACAATTTCTCCTATAAAATTGTCCCAGATTGAAACTCTTGATTTTTGTTTTTTGCCGCTTCCAGTAGAAAAACATTACCCACCTTGTTGTTTATCGAATATATCGCATTAATGCTGCATCAATGTAAAAGATGTTTTGTAGAATTAGACAAAGTACCTAATCTTTCATTGCCAAAGAAAAATTAGGTACAAATGACATTTTAATTGTGGATTTTAATATTTTTTGTTTTTTTTTTCTGTGAAAATAGCTCACTCCCAAAGGGCAAATAAGATCGTAGTTGCTCTGTACAACTACACCGCTCGGGAAAGCACGGATGTCAGTTTCGTGAAAGGGGATCGGATGGAAGTTTTAGACGACTCTGAACCCGACTGGTGGAAAGTATTGCATTTGACAACCCTTCAAGAAGGTCTCATACCCTGGAACTTCGTCGCCGTGGAACGTTCCGTTGAAAGCGAAGAGTGAGTTTTACCAGGCGATTCAATAAACGCTGGAACAAAGAAGGAAATGTAACTCCCGACTTTTTTGGTTCAAGTGCGAAGACGTTAAAACCCCAGCAAAACCCTAGTTTTCTAGCCAAAATTGGTGAATTTGGCTTTTGAACCGAAAATTCCCTAAAATGCCTCCAATAGAATTTTCAAGTTCCACAAAATTTGGAAATTTTGCCTCCTATCTTTTTTTTTTTGGACGCGCATTAATGAATTTTTCAAATTTTCCTAATTTTCTTTTTTTTTTGTTAGAGCTAAGAAATGCGAAAATTGATTGACACCAAATACAAACTTTGCAAATTTTGGTTTTTAATCGACAAAATTTCGATTGGTTTCGTAATTTTCGTCTCTATTTTTTCTTTTCTTATTAATTTTCTGTTAGTTAACAATAAAAATTCGCATTTTAAGGGGCCAAGCCTCTTCAAAAAAAAACAAAAAATATGTGATAATTGGAAATTTTATAAGTAGAAATTTGGAAATTTCAATAAAAAAATTAATTCATACCAGAAATAATGCGAACTTTTATTTTTAATCGACAATATTTAATTTTTCTAAACAAATAATTTGATTACCTTGCAATTGAAGGGCACAAATAGCACCTAGTATATATATATATTTTTTTTTCTGAAAGTACAAATTTGGAAATTCCAATAAAAAAATTAAATCATACCAAAAATAATGCGAACTTTTATTTTTAATCGACAATATTTAATTTTTATAAACAAAAAATTTCGTTACCTTGCAATTGAAGGGTAGAAATAGCACCTAGTATATATATATATTTTTTTTTTCTGAAAGTAAAAATTTGGAAATTCCAATAAAAAAATTAAATCATACCAAAAATAATGCGAACTTTTATTTTTTATCGACAATATTTAATTTTTATAAACAAAAAATTTGGTTACCTTGCAATTGAAGGGTACAAATAGCACCTAGTATACATATATATTTTTTTTTCTGAAAGTAAATATGCAAAGTACAGAATAAAAATTAGCTAAAATACGAAAATCACGAAATTTCGATTGTTTTTTTTCGTAATTTTCGCTAAACCCCTCGATTCCTTTGTTAGGTTTCTCGAAAAAGTTTGAAGATTTACCTTAAATTTCTTTATTTCAGTTGGTTCTTCGAAAACGTCTCGAGGAAGGAAGCGGGCAAGCTGCTGCTGGTGGATGAAAATCCACGGGGCACGTTTTTGGTGAGACCCAGCGAGCACAATCCACGAGGATACAGCTTATCGGTGAAAGATTGGGAAGAGGGTAGAGGACACCATGTTAAACATTACAAAATCAAACCGCTCGATAATGGGGGATTTTTTATTGCGACCAACCAGACATTCCCGACGTTACCCGCTCTCGTTATGGCTTACAGCAGTAAGTATATGGTGTAGAAAAATATTATATAGGCACTCGCACGTACGGGGTCTCGTGATAGGAATCGGATGATTTTTTTTTTTTATTAACGATCCGAACCATGGTTTAAACAGTTTGAAACTTTTTTTCCATGTACGTACATTGGTTTGAAGGAAATAGAAACTATTTTTATTTCATTGTGTGTTATACGACAGTACCTTTCATTGATTAAAAAGTGGATGGAAAATGTCGTTTTTTAAAATAGTAACGTTATTAATAAGTTGGTCTTTTATTAGCCACCAGCGTGATTGTAATGGAAAAGTTTCTGAAAATTAGAATATTTACCAGAAACATTTTTTACAGTTGAGATTTACCAGAAATTTGAATTTTTGCCAGAGGAATCGCTAAAAATTCAAGTTTTTACTTGAAAAAGGTTCCATTACTGAAATTTTTACTCGGGTGAATTCCACAAATATTTTTTTTAATGGTAACAATCCTTAAAATTTGAATTTTCGCGACGACCTTAATTTCCTATTATTTCAATCTTTATGGGAAAAATTTTGTTCACTTTGAATTTCAATTTTTACTGGGAAAATAAGATGAAAATAAGATAATCGCTCTTTAGAATTCGAATTCCGACTCAAAAATTCCCTTACGATTGGAATATTTACTGAGAAAATTCCCCATAATTTTCTAGTATTGGAATCTTTAGTGGACATTTTTTTCAATTTCAATTCTAATTTTTACTGGGAAAATTTCAATTCCGGCTAAAAAATTCAAATTTTCGACTTGAAAAATTGAAATTGTAATAAAAAAAATATACCATAATTTTTTAGTGTTTGAATGTTAACTGAAATTGAGAAACAATTTTCAGTTAACATTTAAACACAAGAAAATTATGGAACATTTTTTTTCAATTACAATTCCAATTTGTCAAGTCCAAAATTTGAATTTTTTAGTCAAAATTGAAATTTTCCCAATGAACATTGGAATTGAAATTGAAAAACAATTTTCAGTTAATATTCAAACACTAGAAAATTATGGAACATTTTTTTCATTACAATTCGAATTTTTCAAGTCGAAAATTTGAATTTTTTAGTCGGAATTGAAATTCTCGCAGTGAAAATTGGAATTGAAATTGAAAAACAATTTTCAGTTAACATTCAAACACAAGAAAATTATGGAACATTTTTTTCAATTACAATTCCAATTTTTCAAGTTGAAAATTTGAATTTTTTAGTCAGAATTGAAATTTTCCCAATGAACATTGGAATTGAAATTGAAAAACAATTTTCAGTTACTATTCAAACAATAGAAAATTGTGGAACATTTTTTTCAATTACAGTTCGAATTTTTCAAGTCCAAAATTTGAATTTTCTAGTCGGAATTGAAATTTTCTCAATAAAAATTGGAATTGAAATTGAAAAAAAATTTCCACTAAAGATTCAAATACCAGAAAATTATGGGGAATTTTCTCAGTAAATATTGCAATCGTAATGAAATTTTTTAGTCAAAATTCGAATTCTAAAGAGCAATTACCTGATTTTCAGAAACCCTGTCCTCTGGTCCAAGGGTTGATTGTACACAATTTCAAAAAATCCCCATTTCTTTGGGAATCCCGTGGATTTTCAATTGTTGAATATTTTCACGAAATTCTTGTAAATTCCCGCAAATTAAGCTTAAAATAGTAATAATAATAATAATAATATTGAATAAACCTTGTTTTTTTTTTCTTTTTACAGAAAACGCATTAGGATTATGTCACGTGTTGTCGAAACCCTGCCCGAAGCCGCAGCCGGACATGTGGGATTTGGGGCCGGAGCTGCGGGACAAATGGGAGATAAACAGGAACGAAATTCAATTAATTCGGAAACTCGGTCACGGCAATTTCGGCGAAGTGTATTACGGAAAATGGAGGAACAAAATCGAAGTCGCCGTGAAAACCCTGCGACCCGGTACCATGTCGACGGAGGCGTTCCTGCAGGAAGCCGCGATCATGAAACAATTCAGACATCGACATTTAGTAGCCTTATACGCCGTTTGTTCCAAGGAAGAACCCATTTATATTGTACAAGAGTATATGTGTAACGGCAGTTTGCTGGATTTCTTGCGCACCGGTGACGGCAAGTACATGCAATTCGAGGATCTCATTTACATAGCGGCTCAAGTCGCGTCCGGCATGGAGCACCTGGAGAGCAAGCAACTGATACACCGCGACTTGGCGGCCAGGAACGTCCTCATCGGGGAGAAGAACAAGGCGAAAATCTGCGACTTCGGCCTCGCCAGGGTCATCGAGGATGACGAATATTGCCCCAAACAGGGCAGCAGGTTCCCGGTCAAATGGACCGCCCCCGAGGCCATCGTTTATGGAAGATTCAGTATTAAGAGTGACGTTTGGTCTTTTGGCATTCTTTTAATGGAACTCTTCACGTATGGACAAGTTCCATATCCTGGTAGGTTTCCCTTTCGAATTTGGTTCGATTGTCCTCGTTATTTTGAATTCCTCCCCCCTCGCTTTATCCTCTAGAATTATTTTTGTTTTTTAAAACGTGTAGATTTCAACCACTAGAACTTTGTAATTTATTGAATGATGATATTGGTCAGCTTTGAATACCATGTGAAAATTTTTTTAAATTAATTTATTTGGAGTTAGAAAGGAAACTTTAATCGCCCTCGATATTTTGGATTTCTTGGTATTATGAAACTCCTCCTTTGGATTAAATTTGGAAAAAATTCTTCTGAATGTTTTTTTAACCTCTCGGTCAGTACCCTGCGGTAATTAATTTTTTTGTTAATGTTTAGATTTCAACAACTGGTGCATTAGAATTTACAGAACAAAATTGTTCAATTTGGAACACCATTTTCTTAATTTTCTATTGTTTGCAAAAATTAATATACCTTCTTTTTTAAATTGCAAAGCAAAGGAAACGTTAAAAGTCCAAAGTATTAATTTCATAAAATTGTTTTTTAACCTCCCGGTCAGTACCCTACGGTAATTTATTTTTTTGTTAATGTTTAGATTTCAATAACTGGTGTATTAGAATTTACAGAACAAAATTGTTCAATTTGGAACACCATTTTGTTAATTTTCTATTGTTTGCAAAAATTAATATACCTTTTTTTTAAAATTACAAAACAAAACAAAACGTTAAAAGCCCAAAGTATTAATTTCATAAAATTTTTTTAACCTCCCGGTCAGTACCCTACGGTAATTTATTTATTTTTTAATGTTCAGATTTCAATAACTGATGCATTAAAATATACAGAACAAAATTGTTCAATTTGGAATACGATCTTCCTAATTTTCTATTAATTTCTAATTTTCTATAAATTTCTAATTTTCTATAAATTTCGAAAAATTAATATACCTTCTTTTTGAAATTACAAAGCAAAACAAAAAAACATTAAAACTCAAAACATTAATTTCATAAATTTTTTTAAACCCTTCGTCCTCGCCATTGACGAAATTACCATTTTATAATTGGCACTTCCGTAGTGTAAAAGCTTACGATAATTTTCCAAAAGATTTTTTTGCAACTATCGACTTACCAAATTGCGTGGTTTCAGGTATGCACGGACGCGAGGTGATAGAGCAAGTCGATAAGGGCTATCGCATGCCAAAACCGGTGAACCATCCCTTACCGGACAGCATCTACCGATTGATGCTGCAATGCTGGGACGGATCGCCGGAGAAGAGACCGACTTTTGAGTTCCTTAATCATTATTTCGAATCGTTTAACGTGACGAGCGAGATACCTTATCTGGAACCGCCAACTGACTGATACGCGGCCCATATGCAAAGTCATATGGTGCCAACTCACGGTCACTTTCATCCCGCGCATATTAATTGTGCCATGGAATTCTACGGTATCTATTGTTGAACCGAGAAGGGAATGTAAAAAAAAACAAAGAAAAACAGTGGAAGTTTCATCTCATATTTGTGATATCAGGATACCACAAATATGTTGTATTCAGGGGACGGGGGGTCTTTGTCTTTGATTAAAAAAACAATGTCGCTCAAAGTCGGAAAATGGTACCCCCGAAATTCTCAGTTGTTTTTGGAAAAGGGCACAAAGTGGATTTTTTTGAAAATTGTAATTCAAAAGGCTGCAAACTTAAAAATTCGAATTTTGAATTTTTAGTCTTGAGATTAGCAATTTTTGCGAATCCCCTTATGTCCCCCAAAAATTTTCTCTTTCGCTGTTTTGCCCTCGAATTCAAAGTCACTCTCAAATTACGAGATTTCTATCGAAATTTATTTTTTACTGGGAAAATCCCTTAAAATAAGATCATTGCTCTTTAGAATTCGAATTCCGACTAAAAAGTTCCCTTACGATTGGAATATTTACTGAGAAAATTCCCTATAATTTTTTAGTATTTGAATCTTTACTGGAAATTTTGTTCAATTTCAACTCCAATTTTGACTGGAAAAATTTCAATTCCGACTAAAAAATTCAAATTTCGGACTTGAAAAATTGAAATTGTAATTGAAAAAAATTGTTCCATAATTTTCAAGTGTTTGAATGTTAACTGTAATTATTTTTCAATTTGAATTCCTATTTTTATTGGGAAAATTTCAATTCCGACTAAAAAAATTCAAATTTTGGACTTGAAAAATTGAAATTGTAATTGAAAAAAATTGTTCCATAATTTTCTAGTGTTTGAATGTTAACTGTAATTATTTTTCAATTTGAATTCCTATTTTTATTGGGAAAATTTCAATTCCGACTGAAAAAATTCAAATTTTGCACTTGAAAAATTGGAATTGTAATTCAAAAAAATGTTCCACATTTTTCTACTATTTAAATGTTAACTGGAAATTTTTTCAATTTCAATTCCAATTTTTACTAAGACATTTTGAATTCTGACCAATAAATTCCCCTATTTTTGGAAAATGTGAAGCTTAGAAATTCTGATTGTGAATTTTTAGTTTTGAGATTAGTAATTTTTACGAATCCCCTTATCCCCCCCCCCCCCCCCCCCAAAAAAAATTTGTTTTCCCCCTCGAATTTAAAGTCACTCTCAAATTCTACCGAAATTTTCAAGTTTTCGTTGTTCAGAGTGAAATTACAAAATTGATGCTGTTCGAAATTTCTCAACTGGACTTTTGAGCCAATGTTCGGTAAAATAGGGCAAACGTCAAGCGAGTTTTGAGAAGACCCAGATACAACTTTTGGTAGAATTTGTGGGACGAATTCAATTTGCACCATTTTGCGATTTTGAGCGACTGGATTTAATGGCTGCCAATTTAATATATCATAATTGTGGAAGACGAGGAGAAAAAAAAGGTCAAACGCTGCCACGAGTGTTGCATTTTATAAATGATTAGTGATCGATATTCTGTTTCCGTGAAATTTTATACTACCACGATGAGAATTTTTACAAAGAAACGAATAACGAGTTCGTGCCATGATTATACTTTGTTCGACGTTAGACGTTTTTCTACTTTTCGATTGGAACGCAATTTACGAGGAAAAATACGAAAAACCTGGAAACTAGTCTTTTTTTTTAGAGAAAAATTCTATTTTTTCACTAAAAGAATTTAGAAAATGTGACTTTTACGCCGTTTCGTCCGCGAATTCAGAGTCACTCTCAAATTTGCAAAATTGATGCCGTTGGAAATTCCTCATTTGGACTTTTTGAGCCAAATTTTCGGTAAAATAGGGCAAACGAATTCGGAAACAAACGGAGAAAGAAATTACGAATCGAGTGACGGTAATCGTAATTTCTTTTTCTTCGTTTTCGTTTAATTTATTTAAAAAATTGGTTTTGACAACAAAAAAAAGTTACGAAAAAGGATTTTTCCAGAATTGCACAATTTTCTTTTGGACCAGTTTTTTTTTTACGGAATCGTCATCGCTCTGAAATTAACGATTCACCTTAATTCCAAAAAATTATAATTTTCAAAAAAAAAATCCCAACAAATTCAGACTCACAGATTTGTTCAATATTGTCCAAAAAAATTAACGATTCACCTTGTCATTGAAAATTCAGACGTTTTTGAAATGCATTTAAGGTTCCGTGTAATGAAAAAAAAGAGAAAAAAAGAATAATGTAGAATAATTAAAAAGAACAAAAAAGAGCCAAGGGCTTGAAAAAGTTACTAGGTGAGAGTGAGTACACTAGGAATGCTTGTAAACGCGCGTGAAAGAGAATTGGAAGAAATTAATGAGAAATGGGTGTGTGTGCGTGAGTAAAGAGGGAATATTAATAATGAAGTATATAGTAAAAACAAGAGTATAAAGAATTTCAAAACACGATTTAATATTTAAAAGTGAAAAGGAAGTAATTAAATAGAAGAAGAAAAAAACGTATAAAGTAAAGTCATGAATCTGTTAAATTTAAATTATTATTATTATACTCGTACAAAGAAAAAAAAAAGAAAGAAATGAAAAACAAATTGTAAATTTTCTACTTGAATGTGAAACCAAGATCGAGTTGAAGGATAGATGAAGAGACAAAACTTAGGATTTAGAGTTATTTAGGAATTTTTCTATAGATACTCCATCTTAGAAACGAACTTTGTCACGTTTTTTTACGATTTTATCTTGCATTTTCTTTTTTTTTTTGTATTTGACGAATTGTGACGTAATTTGGGGTCGAATGTTCCCCCCCAAAAAATGCGAAGGGTTCCATGAGAAATTTATGAACAAAAAACTGCGAGTTTGAAGTTTACATAATTTAAAAAAAAAGGATAAAATGGGGAAAGATTTATTTAGGAGCTTTTTAAAAAATTGGAATTGTTCAGAATTTGGAAAAATTTCACAAAACTTGGATTCGTAAATTCTTTTCTCGAATTATTTCCCTGAAAATTGGAATCCTCGAGACTAAGAAAAACAAAAATATGAGAAAGTTCGCTTCCAAATGGAATTGTCGTCATTGTCGAAACGTCGTATCTTTAGATGTATGATAAAATCTTTTTTTTTTATTTCATAAAACAACACAAATAGACACTAGAGAAAGAGGAGAATTGATTTTTACATCAACTCGCTCGTGTTTCAGCGGAAATTTCATACAATGAGTAAATAGGTGCTCTGGGGGCCACGAAAATTGATAAATCGGTACCTCCCGGTGAATCGGAGGAAATTGGTGTAACAACAAAGCTCTTTTTTTTTATAACGGAACGCAAAGAAAAAAAAAAGGATTTCGTTAAAAATGTTCGTTTGCGAGAATGGAAATAATTTCTTTCTCCTTTATTTTTTGTTCAGTTTCACGATTGAGGCTTAGCAAAAAACGAGCTTTTTTCGAAATTAAAGCGAAAAAAAAAATCAAATCGTCATTGTGATTCCGAGACAAAACGATATTCGACTGAGAACAAAAAATTAGATTTAAGCTTTTTTCGAAATTTTGAATTCCCATAAAGTGCCCAAGTACCGAATTTTTTCGGTACAATCGATTTTTCGAAAATTTCTTTCGTTTGGCGCCGGTATAAATCTTTATGTACGACACCAATGTGGTGCCACCGGCGCTTGCCCGGTAGTTTTCGCTTGGCACCAACGTGGTGTCACCGGCGCTTGTCAGATAGGTTCCGCATGGCACCAACGTGGTGCTGTTAGTTTACCGATGGTCTTGGTGACCGTTATTGCCATTTTTGGGAACAAAATCGCATTAATTTCCGCGGAAACACGTCGAGTCGAAAACAACTAGTTGTTAATACGCTAATTAATTATATACTACGTCCAAAAAAAAAAGGAACTTTTTCTATGACGATTTTATACCGACCAAAATGTTACGATACGTTTTAGGAAAGAAAAAAAAAACAAAGTAAAATGATTCGTATGATGTTTTAAGAAATCTTGCACACTAGGAGTAGTCTTTTAATATTATAAAAGTATACGATTTAGTCGAATCTCATCCTTTTTCCGCTATTTTGTACCGTTTTATGGCTTGACACTTTGCGTTACTTTTTCTGGGACAAACAATTGCCATAACGATCCTGGATAATAGTTACTTGTGCTTCAGGGAGTGGGTAAACGACCGTTTACCTACCCCCTGAAGGTACTTAGCGTACCACGAAATCGCTTTTTGGGTGTTTAAAAAATTCTGCTAATTTTATTTGCACAGCAAATTTAAAAAAAAAAAGATAGAATTTGAGCGATTTGATTTTGACTCCAGCTTTTTGTGTAGGAGTTTCCTCATTTTTTGGCAGCATTTTGGAAATTATTGTTTCATTGTAACTGAATTATTGATGTAATTGGAAATATGAATTTTCAAGGAAATTCATCGATACTCACTTCGATCGTACGATTTCATTCGTACCAGTTTGTATCGATCAACATCTTGTCGATATCGATCGATATTCGAATTTGTATCGACTGGTATTTGTATCGAATGCAATTTTTTCGAAAATATGCCAACAGAATTTAGGAAACTCGCGTGTTTGCTTCCGTGTCGCCGTGAAAAAAGAAACGCACAAAAGACAAACCAATTTTTCAATTCGACCACATCTCAATTTCTGTGCCCCAATTTTTTTTTAAATTATAATTCCAAAAATTATAATTTTACTCAAAAAAACTTGACAAATTTAGACTGAACTGATTTGTTCAATATTGTCCAAAAAAATTATAATTCCAAAAATTATAATTTTTCCAAAAAAAAAACCCGACAAATTCAGACTGAACAGATTTGTTCAATATTGTCCAAAAAATTATAATTTTCCACAAAAAAAAACCCAACAAATTCAGACTGAACAGATTTGTTCAATATTGACCAAAAAAATTATAATTCCAAAAATTATAATTTTCCTAAAAAAAAACCCGACAAGTTCAGACTGAACTGATTCGTTCAATATTGTCCAAAAAAATTATAATTCCAAAAATTATAATTTTCCATTAAAAAAACTCACGAATTCAATCTGGACAGATTTTATCCAATATCGTCCTTCATTTCTACTTATTTTCGATGACTCTTTTGGTTTCTTCCAATTGGATTTTCCGAGTACTCGACTCGAAAGACTGTTCGCATTTGTCTCCGCTCCGATTAATCCCATCGAATGAAAATCCAGCTATTCGAAGTGAATTATAATTTTCAAGTATACGTTTCTGCAATTGAGGTTGCGAAAAAAAGAAGGACTTGAAATGAATGAAGTGACTTTCTAAACTGACCTACTTTTATTGCGACCACTCTTCACAATCATTTTATAAGAATTTGACTGATGACAGATTTCAAGTCTGCCTCCTTTCTTTTCTTATATACAAGAAAAGAAGGAAAGTATTTTATTGTATTTTTGCTTAAAATTCTTCGATCGCCTTCTTTTGGCTCCGATCGAAGAGCGAAGAAGGAAATTTCAAAATAATGGAATCGAAGTTGTCGATTCCAATTAACTATGTAATACACACTTAGAAATTAATACCACGAGATTTGGTTTTCTATTAATATAGAAATAAAAATACAAATTCGCAATTTTGTATTAATAATATACAAAAATTAGGCTTTTGTATTAATTTTATAATATATGAAAATCAGCAACTTCTTCGACACTCGCTGTCGAGGAATTTTGGAATTTCCCTCTTGGCTTCGCTCGATCGAACAATAATTTTATACTCTCTTAAAATATTTTGTGTCCTGTCGTGGCTCCGCTAGAAAATTCGAAGAAGAAAAAGATACCTGTGATATAGCGACAGACCTCAAAAAAAATAAAGAAAAAGAAAAAGTTAACGTAAAAAAAGATTACAGAAAAAGAAAAAAAAACCCTAACGCGGGACTGCGACTCAATTTTTTATACGTTATTGTATACATATATATATATAAACAAAAAGCATAAGTAAACGAATGAATTAATTGCTTTCAGTTGCTATCCGATTTGTGTGAATATCGATAAAGGTAATATTGATAACGATCATTCTTTTTACTTTATTATGAGTACCGATTAACGATTAAGGTGGAGCGAAGAGAGAAAAAAAATTGTAATTTTGACGATGAAGTGGCATGAAATTTCCGAGTGTAAGGTAAAAGAATGACTAAAAGAGGCGAAGGAGCTGACGAGAGATTATCATTGATGTAAACTGTCGTCATTGTTTATGTACCAAAGCTTAGTATCATGAGGAATAACTTTAAGAATTACTTTGTATTATTGTATTAATTATTGTAAGCCTATACAGATAAAAATATATTATGTATCATAATATTATACATACAAAGAAACGTGTACATTTATGTATTCGTGGGTTTTTCTTCCTTTGATTATCTATAGATTGCATTATAGAAATTACCCTACGAATGGCAACCCAGTGTAGATTGCCAAGCAGCATTGCCATGCGTAGGGTAATTTTTATAGAACAGCCTATATACTGCAGTAAAGAAATTACTCCACGCTTGGTAACGCTGCTTGGCAGCCTAGACTGCGCTATAGAAATTACCCTACGCATGGTAACGCAGTGTAGACTGCCAAGCAGCGTTGCCAAGCGTAGGGTAATTTTTATAAAGCAGCAAATACTGCAGTAAGGAAATTAATTACCCCACGCATGGTAACGCAGCTTGGCAGCCTATACCGCGCTACAGAAATTACCCCACGCATGGCAACGCCGTGTAAACTGCCAAGCAGCGTTGCCAAGCGTAGGGTAACTTTCATAAAGCAGCCTATACTGCACTAAAAAAATTACCCCACGCATGGTAACGCTGCTTGGCAGTCTATACCGCACTATATAAATTACCCTACGCATGGCAACGCAGTGTAGATTGCCAAGCAGCATTGCCAAGCGTAGGGTAATTTTTATAGAGCAGCCAATATGGCACTAAAAAAATTACCCCACGCTTGGTAACGCTGCTTGGCAGTCTATACCGCACTATAGACCTTACCCTACGAATGGCAACGCTGGAGTAACCAAAGAAAATGGAACTAAAATTTTTCTTGTCGACACAATTGCTAAAAGAGAAAATTAGAAAATCTTTGATCTCAGCAAACGTTTATTAAGATCCTTCTTTCCTACTGCGATACAAAAAGAAACGTATTTCTCGTCTACATACTGTCAGACATAAAGACCGTCAGTCTTTCTTTGCGAAAAAAAAAAAAAAAATCCAGAAAACGAATTGACAAATTCACGTTCATCAAACCAAATTCTGACGCAGACAGACTGAGAGAATTACAACGATGACGTTGAAGTTACAAACTTCCTTACCAAACATTTCCTTCGATATCTCCAATTATTATCTTCCAACAAAGCACACGATTCGAGTTACATTTATCGAAATGCAAATAGAAATATATTTATTAAAAAAAAGTCCGTAATAAAATTTGGAACTCGATTGAATTTAAATGAGTCGAAGCTGAAGTTTCGTTTATTCTCACACAGTTTCTATGCATTTCGTTATCCCCAACTATCGAGAAAAATTGTCTTCGAAACTTCAGAGCCCAAAATCGTTCGAGGTTTCCGAGCCCAAAAAACAAATTTCTTTCGAAGCTCTAAGAATCTCGAAAGCAATTTCTCTTGATCGTTCCTCGCTCGCTCGCTTCGAATCTTGAAAACTTTTTATATTCGGTTCCATTCGATTTCATAATAATTTCTTTAACAATTTAATATAATAGTTGTTATATTAGATTATTAAATATTAGGATATTATTTATTTCAAGCGATTCGATTAATAACATCCAGTCGATGCATAATTTGTGTCGATCTCTTATTAATATTTTCAATATTCCAAAATTCTCGAGATATTTATTAATTTATCGATGTGTCGACCACCGATGCTCGATGATAAACAAAGCTCGAATCAGTTTAGCTTCCGTTAGGAAGTATCGAAGATGTTAAAAACAAATACGATAGAAATTATACATCGATCAAAAATTTTTAAGTCGACTCGCCAAAAATAAATAACATTTTGAAATTTCCTTAGCTTCAAATCTGTTCGAAGTATGGGAGAAGAAACCAATGCGAGACTTCATCTTCGATACCAAACATACAGTGAGACACGAAACGAGACTGTTCGACCTAAAAAAAAAGGACTTTTTAATTTCCAAGTAACCGAAGTCACCGAAAAGAAAAATCATCCGCCCGAAGTTCGAATGAAAAAAGAATTTACATAATTTTCTCGTTACTTTAATACCTTCGACGATACATTTTGTATACTTGACTCGCGCAAACATGAATAATTTAATTTAATAGTAAGAAAAGAAAAACGGTTATTAATCGTTAAAAAGAAAATTCCAAAGAAATGAATTCCCGTTCCAGCAAGATCGCCCGTCTCTCTCTGCCCCTTCGATTTCCTTTCGAAAAAATCCATTTCAAATGTACATCATCTCCGCCATGTGTGACATTTTCTTTGGAATATGCACAAACTCCTCGAAGTAACTCGCAAGTTCATCGATAGTAACGTCGCAGGGCGGAGGCGATATCCTTGCCTGCACCGAACACGTGTTCGACGAGTTGCTACTGGAATTGCTATTGTTCGCAGAGTTACCGGAGGACGAGGGCGAGTTGTTGCCCTCCGAGGTCCCACCTCCCGGGCCGGGGCCCCTTTTTAAACTGGGCATGGTGTTGCTGCGAGCTCGTTGGAAACTGCTCGCCTGGAAGTTCTCCCCCGAGATACTCGTGTCGTCCTTGATCGCCCTCTTGCACTGGTGGTTAAGCGTTTTAAAGTCTTTTGTGATTAAACAACAGCCGTGGCCGAAGGTCCTGGAGCTCTTGTTGGAGATGCTGAGCTTGCAGGCTTCCTCCAGCAGGGTGCTCGCGAGATTCTCGCTAAGGCAATTGGATCCGGAGGAGGCACCGGCGCTCGAGTTCAGCTTGAACACGGCCTCCTTGATGATCGAGTTCTTCTTGGACTTGTCGAATATTCTCTCGTTCCTAGACGGTTTGAAGTTCGTTGTACTCTTGATGCCTCGAGGGCTGATCATCGATGTCGTCGGTCGATTAGGCATTGATCTCCTGGGTGGAAACGGAACGCTATCGATATCGCTGACACGACTGCCGCAACCGGTGCTGCTTTTCCTTCCGAATGGGTTCGAAATCTTCTCGTTCGTGTCGCTGGACGAAATACTGCAAAATCAGGGATATCTGTTTATTTGTGCATTTATTTATTATCCAGGATTGTCGCATTATGCATGAATTATTATACGAATAGCTTAGATACGCCCTTATAATCGTGGGATAACGATTTGTAACTAAACGCTAAACTTGCTTATTAACCCTCGGAGTACCGGTGCGAGGATTTTAGGCGTCACAGGGACGACTCGCCGACATCGATCTATAGTTTAGTCCTGATTAGGGGATCGCGTAACTCATTTCGGTAATAATTCATTCTTACAATTTTGAAAGATTTACTTTTTTCCTTGGTTTGTTTTATTAATTGGTTTCCTTGGTTCGTTAATAATTCTTGGTTTCGACATTTTGGTCTAATATTACAATTATCATAATATTGTATAAATAATAAATAATATTTGTCATTTTCATATTTTACAACCACTCTTACAATTTTTGAAACGCCACGGGCTCTAAAAGTGAACTATTAACCCCCGAAGTTTCGCAACCTAGTTCTTATGCTATCGTCAAATATTAGGTCGTCAAGGATGAAACTTGTAAAGTTATCAACAAACTTTGCCTTCTTTTTTTTTACAAATTTCATCTTTGGCGACGTTATATAATTACACGTATGTTTCGATTCCATTGAAAGGAATTTTTTGTGGTAAGTAGTCATTCGTTTGAATCGTTAGACCACAAAAAGATGCAGAAATTAGTACTTTTTTTCGAAAAACAGGGTAATCGTACCCTTCGGGAAGAAGCGAAAGGGTAGGTCACGAAAACCATAAATAACCATAGTCCCTTGGATATTTTATAATCGATACCTCGTCTAGATTCGTTATCGCCAAGGGTATTCAACCCTTAACAAACCACATGGGGGTAACATTAACCCCACCGATTTTTTAAAAAATTCTACCGTATATGTGATACTCATTCGATCTACGATATAATTAATTCTTCATTTTCGATCCGATGGTATCGATATCGATAATTTTATTTTTAACACACAAACAAATATTCTCGTTATTATTTCTACCAATTTAAGAACCTTCTTACGTTAATAAACCATAGAATCGATCTATTTCCATCGAATCTTTTAGTCTCGATATCATTTTCTCTCAAAATTTCTCTCGAAAACCCAGAATTTTGCCTTTTGGCATTCAGCGAACACCGAAAAGTGCACAATTCCCATGTTTATCAGGCACACCGGCGTCAGGATTCCGGTAGGATGGGAACTACTCCACGTACTTACATACTTCAGCCGCACTTCATTCCCCCGAAAGAAGCAAAAAGGGAGAGACAGAAGGACCGTGGAAGAATCTTCCAGAACGATTCGTGGCCGGTGTCTGGCCGGGACTATCGGTGACTCGAGGGTGTAGAAAAATCGGGGAAAATTCGGAAAATCGACGAGAATCGCGAGGCTCGGAACGGAACGCGAAAAGGACGGAGGAACGGGTCAAGATCATCGCGTTGGATCACAAAGGCGGTAGTCTTCAAGGGCAAGGAGGGAGAACGCACAGGCGCGATGGCAGTGGAATGAATGTTCCAGTCCTTGGAAATCGAAGCGGGTGCGATAATAACGAGGAAGAGCCCGAGTTTCGTCCACTTTTGTTTACAGACGAAATTGCGCGAGAGAATTCGAGCGAAATCGCAAGGAAATCCAAGAAAATGCGCAAAAATGCGAGAAATTGCAAAAAAATTGCAAAAAATGCTAAAAAAAAATGAAATAAAAATCAGTCAAAGCCGTCTTTTTTTGACTTCTTACCGCGGACAGGAAGTTGTTAGACGGTCGATTTCTAATTTCTCCAAACTGGCCGGCAGAACTTCGTCTGCCATACTCGTGAGCTTCCTCAAGGCGCAAGATACCGTCATCCCTTGCGGAAACATGGCATCTTGACGGTATCCTTGTTGACAAACAATGGATTCTGGTAGCCCCCCTTACTCGCGAAACATAAACACTCGACGTATACACGTATACACGATGTATATATGTATATATGTATGTATGTTGTGTGTGTGAATGTATATCACCCACAGGCACAGTCTCGGAATATGTATATTATAGGTTATGTTCGATACGTTCTGTCCTCTGTGTTGTTGACTGGGCGATACGTTAAGACGCAAAAGTCATCCTCCTCGTAGTCGTAGTCATCGTCATCGTCATCGGCCTCTTCCGTGGAACAACGATCATCGCATTCTACATTTTCCCTCCACTCGTGGGAACGACCGTCGTTTTCGCGACGATGGCTGGCACCTGGCTGATAATCGACACTCGGTTCGCGTTGTATCTCATCAAGGGACACGGTTTCCAATCAATTACGAAATTAATCGATCAATCATCAATCGCACGTACGTAAATAAACACGGCGGGACACACTTCTCGCGTTACGCGCAAGCTCCGCCATTTTATTTTCAACCGAAGGTCTCCCCCCACCCGAGTTTCCCACTCCCCCACCCGGTTTGGGTTTGTTTGGGAATTGGAACTGAGCGGTTGAGCTGCCGTGTTGTTGTATTATTGTTGTTGTTGTAATTGTAGTTGCGATGCTGTCGTTGTTACAGGAAACGACGACACGTCGACGACGGCAATAATAATGGCTACCCCGTTTCCGCCAACCTCGGCAGTTTCAATTTCTAACGATTGAAATTCCGCCAAGAAGGAATATCGAAGAGAAATTGTTTAGTTTTGAGGGATACAGGTGGATTAACCCTTAGAGGTCACCAGGGGTCAAAATGACCCTAAGCGCAGAAATGGTTCTTTTACCCATTGCCTCCTTGTTGATTTTTTTTCCGCCATTTTGAAAATTTGATAAACATTTTTTGCCATGATATCCTCATTTCAAAAAGGTTCAAACCATTATCCTGAATTTTTATGAGTCGTTCGGAACGAAACTGGCAACGCGGCAATCGTTTAAACACGGCTGGGGTCATTGCGACCCCGTGCGACCGGCGCGTTATTTCCAGAACGTGTGACCTCTTAGGGTTAATTAAGGAATAGGAGGTTCGAGGAATTGGGAAGATATGTAGAAGAAGGAATATGAGTTCAAATCGATTAAGGGGGCGGTTTTTTTTTAGAATGTTGGTGGTACCATGATAGGAAGACCAAAATCAGGGTTTAACCGTTTGAGTGCCAGAATTCTTTTTTGTTTCCAAATAAAAAATTGCCAAGCTGCGCAATAGCGCTCTTTTCATTCCTTATTTAAAAAATGCTGGCATTTTGGGACATGGAACGGAAGAAGCGCGATCGCGCCGCTAGGCACTAATTGTAAAACGGTTAACCTTTAGAGCGCCGGGAAGCGTAAGGGGTCTGACTTTAACTTATTGTTAGTTTGGCCCTAACTTAGGGACCTTAGACCACATTTCTATAGAAAAATGCGATTTGCAAATTTTTCAAAACCCCGGCGCTCTAAAGGTTAAGGGTAACTCTAGAGATAAAAAAATAGGTATATTTTGCGATTTTTTTTTCAGCAAAACCATAAAATAAATGGGAATGACAAAATAGGGTTATTATTATACACGCAATTGACTATACAAAATCATTTTTCGAAAGCGATACGTCTCGAAATAGTGATTTTTTCGATGACGCTTTTATTTCTGGAAGGCCAATGGCTGGACCAACAGCTCCTGTAAATTTTAGTTACAATGAGACACCAAAGAAGATCTTATTTGTAATTTCAAGGCACTCAATACAAAAGATGGAATAAGTCCATCGAAGGATTTTGAAAAATGCAAAAGAATCCTTCCACGTTATTCATTAGTTTGATGAAGTTCGAGGATCATGCGAAATACAAGGGATCCTTCGATCTTACCTGGTGTCCGATACCTTATGGAAGCCTCGGACGTGTATTCACGATTCGATACTTACTTTTTTCAAATATGTTAAGTTCCCTAAGAAGACGTCCTTTGTCGCACACTTGGATTCGTGCTAAACGCTATCCTGACGACATAGTTAAACGAATAGTGGAATGTTAATCGATACTCCTGAGTAACTTACCTTCCTTGGAGTTTCCTTGATACCTTTCGTTTTACTTTTTCAACAATTTAAGCTCTTTCGATATTACAATGCTTTTGGGTACGATATCAATTGCGTAAACTTTTGAAATTAATAATTGCAATCGATCGTAATTATAAAAAACGTCCGATCCGTTGCAGGACCAGGATCCGATGTGCAAAAAAAAACATATCCTGCATCCACTCATCGCTAAAGTGGCACTATAGTGGTTTTACTAGGGTTTTGTATGTTTTTTATGCACATCGGATCCTGGTCCTGCAACAAATCACACGATTTTCATAATTATGATCGATTCCAATTATTAATTTCAAAAGTTTATTTAAATTATATCGTACCCAGAACCTTTGTAATATTGAAAGAACTTACGATGTTGAAAAAGAAAAACGAAAAGTACCGCATCATTCATCCTGCATCCACTCTTTGCTATAGTCGTACTTTTAGTGGTACTATAGCGACGAGTGGATGCAGGATCAATAATTGGAATCGATCATAATTATAAAAATCGTGCGATTCCTTGCAGGACCATGATCCGATATACATAAAAAACATACATTCTGCATCCACTCATCACTATATAGTGGTATTATAGTGGTTTTGTGGGTTTTTGTCGGATGTTTTTTATCGAATTCTGGTCCTGCGAACGAATCGCACAATTTTTCTAATTACGATCGATTCCAATTATTTATTTCAAAAATTTATTTACTTAATATCGTACCCAGAAGCTTTATAATATTGAAAGAGCTTATAATGTTGAAAAAGTAAAAGGAAACGTACTGCATCATTCATCCTGCATCCTGCATCCTGCACTCATCACTGTACTACCACTATAGTGATGAGTGGACGCAGGATACATGTTTTTTATAAATATGTGGCGCGAATTCACTGGGAATTAACGTAGAACAAAAAAATGTCCAGCAGCTTTATGCCGTTATCTGCCAGCAGAAGATGGTATCCATACTTTGAGTCTCACACGCACACTTATATACGTTATACCTACACACATTTTAAACATATATATATATGTGTATATATATATACATATAATACACCTACCCATGTATATATATGTATATCGCATCTACTCACCAGATCCGGATAAATAAATAAATACAACAACACCGTGGCAGAAATTCCTGGTTTCGGGATTCGGGAGTTCGTCGACTTCCGGCTTGCGGACTAGGACTCTTCGCTCGGGACGGACTCCGCGGCTGTTCATGGACAAAAACGCTAACAGGCAAGTGCAAACAACTGGCAATATCTCGGAATCGCTCCGTTCGATTTGAGGTTATGTTGACACGCTTAAACATAAAGCTCGCCGAGGTCTTAGACCCGTCAAGGATGTTTTTCTTTTCCTTCTTCCTCGAAGTTCGAGTTTCGAAGTCATTAATAGGCGAACCGGAAGAATCCGAATTCGACCGGAATCGGGAACGAGTGAGGTAGAAGGTCGATTGGTTTTTCGCTGTCAAAAGGATGGACGTAGTTTATTTATCCAGCGGTCGGGGACCTAACCTCAAAGTTGGGACGTGATTGCGGCCGGATGGGTGTTGCAAGGATCGTGCCCCGTTTTTGCAAGCAATGGGATGGCAAGGAAAAAGAAAAGAAGGGGAAATAATTGCAATTGCAATTAGTAATTGGTAATTTGTAATTTTCAATTGCGACTCGACAGTGACTCGGTTCGACTCGATCGTTGACGTCGAAGTGAAGAAAAACAATTGCAATTGAGAATTTTTCTTTTATCGTCGATGGCAAAGCAAAATGAGTGCAATTGCGATTTGTAATTCGTTGTCCTACAATCGCAATTGCTATTCGTTATCCTACAATTGCAATTCGATATCTTGCAATTGCAATTGGTAATTTGTAATTTTCAATTACGACTCGAAATTGACTTGATTCGACTCGATGGTTGAGATCGAAGCGGAGAAAAACAATTGCAATTGTCAATTTTGTTTATCATTAATGGCAAAGAAAACTAATGCAATTGCTTTTTGTAATTCGTTATCCTTTAATTGCATTTGCAATTAGTAATTGATAATATTTAATTGCGACTTGAAATTGACTCGATTTGACTCGATCATTGATACCGAAGTGGAGAGAAACAATTGCAATTGAGAATTCTTTTTATCATCGGTGACAAAGCAAACTCATGCAATTGCGATTTGTAATTCGTTATTCTTAAATTGTAATTGCGATCACAATTGGTACTGAGATTCCATCCACGATCGTCGAGAGCGAAGCAAACCACAACAATTGCGATATGTAATTTGTTACTCGTGAAAATGCAATAGCGATCGTAATTGCAATTTTTGTTTCGATTTCGTGATCTTCGATGTATCGCCAATGTTAACATGTAATATAATATTCCAGGACTAATTCGGTCATGAAGACGTCGTCGAAGTTGAGAAGGACCAGCGGAAAACCCTATAGCGCCTTATCGGCGCGCCAACAACGAAGACTCAAAGACTCTTTCATGATTCACGATCTACCCCCTAACATGGAGGTGAATAAAATATGCAGATTCATTTATTTCTCATCCTCGAATGTAAGGTGGAAAAATGATCGGCGTCCGTGTTTTTAGGATAACAACGAGGCTCCGGTGGAGCCGATACACCTTGCTTGTGCCGAATTATCCGAACCCGTATATCCCAAAGAAGAAATTATCACCCCCATCACCGAGAACACCTTCCAGGAACAAGTTCTCGAAGAACTTAGGTAAACTTTATTTTAATTACAGTCAAATTATTTATCTTACTCGTGCGACTCTGAGAAAATGAAGAGAAGTTTGGAGCGAAGAAATAAACTGAAATCTTTCTTTCGGACGCGGGAGAAATTAAATTTCTAATAAATTAGAATACATGTTTTTTTAAAATTAATTGCAAGTTTAAATATTATATGTTCAAAGTTTAACCCGATAAATTTCAACTAATGATAAAATTTATCGGGATATTTTAATTTCTATTTTTTACTTATATTTTTTTCTATTTTTATTTAATATTTTAATTTATTATAATAATTTAATAAAATATTGAAACTGATCAAAAATATTATATTAGATTTATGTAAACGCGAAACTGGTTTTGGTAATTTAGAAATTTACAAAAAGTAAAATCTTGGTGAGAATAAATTCCGCTATTTTTCAGGAAAATGAACGAACGACTGTTCCAAGTGGAACAGAGATTAGCTCGAATGGAACCAAAATTAGAACAACATCGGCCACGAACCGCGGCGCCTACCAAACCATCCAACGTCCCAGTAAGGACCATGGAAGATGTCTTAAATTTTAACAAAGCCGAAGAGGAGGAATATTCTAATGTGGTAAATATAAAAACTTCATTTAATATATACATATATATTTTTTAAATAAAATAACGGGGACGTGGTTGACAATTTCCCGGTCTCTCGTGGGACAGGGTATCCGATCTATTGAATGGCTTTTCCAATTTCAGGTGCGTTACTTGGAACACTTAGGAGGATTCAATTTACGCGAAGCTGTGAGTTTGTGCGTGAAAGAGCTCCTGTCCGACGACGTGGCTTACCAGTTCACGTGGTGGGGAAAAGACACGGGACACCGGCCGCAGTGCATGCCATTGCACAACACCAGACTGGCGCAATCCATTTACGGTTCGCTTGGAATTTTTTCTCCTTTCTTGTTTTTCGAGAGGCACTTTTTAAATTGAATTGACGAAAATTGAGCATAATTCTTCATTTCGCTGCATTTTCCAAATTTTTCGAAAATATTACGTCACGCGACTACGATTTTCTTCTTTTTCTTTAATTGCCCAATGGATGGATCGAATTTCGGGACAAAAGGAGTGAAACTTCTTCTTTTTTTTTTTCATCAGCGTTCCAATTTGGATCCTCTTCTTCTTTTTTATTCGTGACGCGACGAACCGATTCACTCGGAAATCGACGGATTCATATTTTCCCTCCCGACGCTTCGCGCACGCGTGGTTTCCCTTTGCCTCGTCCCTTCCGTGACGCACTTTCGTTGCACATTCGTCACGAACGAAGTTACAATTAGATTTTCGCAACGAATTGATCCACTCGGAAACCGACGGATTCGTAATTTCCCTCCCGACGCTTCGCGCACGCGTGGTTTCCCTTTCCTCTTTCCTTCCCTGACGCACTTTCGTTGCACATTCGTCACGAACGAAGTTACAATTAGATTTTCGCGACGAATTGATCCACTCGGAAACCGACGGATTCGTAATTTCCCTCCCGACGCTTCGCGCACGCGTGGTTTCCCTTTCCTCTTTCCTTCCGTGACGCACTTTCGTTGCACATTCGTCACGAACGAAGTTACAATTTGATTTTCGCGACGAATCGATCCACTCGGAAACCGACGGATTCGTATTTTCCCTCCCGACGCTTCGCGCATGCGTGGTTTCCCTTTACTTTTTCCTTCCGTGACTCACTTTCGTTGCACATTCGTCACGAACGAAGTTACAATTTGATTTTCGCGACGAATTGACCCACTCGGAAACCGACGGATTCGTATTTTCCCTCCCGACGCTTCGCGCAAGCGTGGTTTCTTTTTTCTCGTCCCTTTCGTGACGCACTTTCGTTGCAGATTCGTCACGAACGAAATTACAATTTTGATTTTTCGCGACGAAATGCGATTCAAAAGAAGTTTCACTTCGAAACAAAACGGAAACGCAAAAATACCGAATACGAAGGATGAAAAAATACCATTCGGCTAAAGAGATTTTCGAAAATTGCAGAAGCGGTGTCCTCCAATGTACATTTCCCACCTCCCACGCGTACCGAGTTTCAAGCGGCGATGCAGGAGGCTTTGCGAGTCGCAAAGCAACGTAAACGGAACGCCGCCCGCAAAGTTGGACCCACTCCGACCAAGGGAGAGAGACCAGAAGACTCGGAATAAAAGTTTAAGGATAACATTATTATTATTATTATTATTATTACTATTACTATTATGACAAAAGCAAATCGGTGACACGAAAAAAAAAGAGTACCAATCAATTCTTGGCGGGGCGGGACCCGAAAATGCCCCGAAAGTCGAAAAAATGCGTAATGAAATTGTTAAATTGATGATTTTTTGTTTTAATTGGATCAATTTGTAAGTCATTTTGTGGGTTGATTGATTAATTAATTGATTAATTAGTCAATCGATCGATCGATCAACGATTATTCGATTTCGTTAATTATTCACACCTGGATTAACACTTTGCCGTCCGCGCGTCCGATCGGGATTCTTTCGTTTGGCGCCGGTATAAATTTTTATGTACGACACCAACGTGGTGCCACCGGCGCTTGCCCGAAGGTTTTCACATGGCACCAACGTGGTGCCACCGGAGCTTGCCCGATAGTTTTCGCACGGCACCAACGTGGTGCCACCGGAGCTTGCCCGATAGTTTTCGCACGGCACCAACGTGGTGCCACCGGACGGCATAGCGTTAATTAACCAATCAATAAATTAATCCGGTCGTACGCCTTGATCGATCGATTGATCGATCGATCGATTGATCGATCGATCGATTGATCGATCGATCGATCGATCGATTTTTGTGATGATGATTCTTTTGAACGAAACAAAAAATGCATAACGCCGTTCATTTCCGTTTGAAATGCATAAAAATGCATATTACCCCTGTAAAATATGTACTAAAAATAATAAGAGCGTTTGAAATAAAGAGGAAGACAGCGTAGCTTTTTCTAATCGTTCTTTTTTCATCATTATCGTGATCTCTGATTGTTGTTATGTATCCATCAAAGAAATAACTTTTACGAAAAAATCTTTTAGCTTCGTCGTAATAGTATTATTATGATCATTATTGTTGTTCATTCTTGTTAATACGAAAAAATTAATATAAATACGAAACATGTAGATAAGAATAAAAAATGCGTTTTTTTAAATGACAAATACGAACATGAAAAAAAATAATTGTGCAGCAGAGACGAGAGGCAGCAGTCCAAGAAACGAAAAATGTCGATGAAGGGAGAAAATAACCGGTACTTTGAAAATAAAATGAATGTGATAAGAAGAATTGCAAGCGCTTTGTTAATTAACTTGTTTTTTTTTCTCGCGAGATAACACTGACTTTTATTCTTTCGTACATTTTCCAAATTTCTCGGGTTTCTTTGGATCTCGATTATTTGTGTTTCAATCCTTGGACTCGATGCTTTCTATTTTTTTTTTTACAACAATCGTGGAGACTTTTCAGTTTTAAAAAAGATAATAATTAGAAATAAAAGTTAAAAAAGAAAGAAATTATTCGAAAATTAAAAAGAAAAAATAAACGAGGAATTGAGAATTTTTGGAATATTATGGAAAGGCATTTGATTCCAAGAATTTAATATTCTTCAAGAATTTCCAGGTTTGGGCAAAGAATACTGAAAAAGAAAAAAAAATTTCCAGAAATTAAAGAGAAAAACAATAATTGAGAAATTATAAATTTTTGAATTTCATAAAAATGCACCTGCTTCCAATATTATGGAAATGCATTTGACTCCAAAAATTTGATATTCGTCGAGAACTTCCAGAATCAAACGAAGAATATTGAAATAGAAAAAAAATTTTCTGGAAATTAAAGAAATAACAATAATTGAGAAATTATAAACTTTTGAATTTCCTAAAAATTGCACTTGCTGCCAAAATTCAAGAAGGCACCGAGTTCCCGAAGGTTTGAATTTGAAATCCATCAAATTCTAAAGCAACGTCACATGCACGTGGTCGGTTAATTCGATTGTTACGAAATCTATTTTTTGTTTGTTTCCTTGTTTCATTGTTGTTTTTCTTTTTTTAGTAAAGAACATTTAAGTCTATTTCTCAAAATAACACTATTTCAAAATTTTCTATCTATTTTTTTTTTCTTAACCATTATTTGTATTTTTTGTCCAGGGTTTCGATGAAATTATTTGTCTTGAATTAGGCTTGATAATGATAACATTTCTTTTTTTGTTCTTCTTTCTCCCTCTTTTTCAATTGCATTTTCCTTTTCTTTTCGTGAAAACGATGAAATCCGACGATTACACAGTCTCTATTTTCTACACAACATGAAGTAACTTATTACATAGTGTTTTTTTGTCGTTTTCAATATTACAGATCGTAGCAATAATAATAATTATTATTTACAGTTGTAATAATATTATTTAATAATAATAATAATTAATAATTAATAATTAATAGTCATAATAATAAACATTAATAAACTATACTTTCTTTTCTGGGAAGTATTTATACGTAGCTTTTTTTTTTATAATAATAACAAAAAGACAAGACGATTGATACTTCATATATATATATAATTATTATGTATATATATGTATATATATATATATATATATATATATATATATATATGTATAATTTTTTGTTATTTCGTTTTATCTTTCATTCTCTCTCTTCCTTCCTATATATATATATTTTTTTAAATATATATATGTATTATTTTTATCATTATATCGCGACTTTTTTTTTCCTTTCTTCCTTTTACGTCAATTGATATGCAAAAAAATTTTTTGAATTCTTCTTTTAACAATTCTTATTACATAATATATACTTGTTTCGCATTATCATCTCCTTCGCTCGCAGTATATTATTTTTCGTAATTAGATTAGACAGTATTTTACTCTTCGCTTAAAATAGTACGTTTAATAATGCTAACGATGTTTGTGCCACAATTAGAGATGCGAACTTTTTTTTTATTTTCTACAATTACCATTTATTTTCCATCCCGTTTCCCTTAATTATCTCAATTCGCTCGTTATCGGGTCGACAATGTGATGTTATTATTTTTTTTTTGTAATTTCTATAGGTAACAACAAAAGCAATGAAATTAATTTCCTGCAAAATAGATTTCTTAATGATTTCGAAATTTTTTCATACCTTTTTTTTATCCCAAAAGCCTCGAAAATTTGATCTTTACTTTTGAAATTTAGTATCGAAGCGAAAATATCATTGAACTTGACAGAATTTAATAAACGTTAAATTGAAGTTTCTCAAAAAATCTGAGAAGAGGGACAATTTTTCTGAAAAATCGAAAATCCGATAAATATCGGCTGTTTTAATAAATTAGGAAATTCGAAAATTCTGAATCACTAATTTTCGAAATAATTGCAGTAAAAAAATGTCACATCCCTAATCGTTGATTTAAAAAAGAAAAGCCTACGTTTTCGTAGGATCTAATTAGAGCCGTGATTTTTTTTTATAAGTAAATCATTTATTCCCGAATTTCTGGTGTTCGAGTTACTCCGAGAATTATTTCCCTTATTTTTTTTTTTCAATTTAGTTTAATACCTTTTTTTTAAGTAGTAGCTAACATTAATTTGGCATCGAATAAAATAATCGTAATCGAAAATAATTTGATAATTAATAATTTGACAAAATAGAAAACCTAGAGAAATCCCCCCTCTTTTTTTAAAAATAAATAAATAAAGATTCATCAAATCTTGCCAAACAACAACGAAAAATAAGGTAAAAATCGAGGAACTTTTCCGTGGAAATTCAATTCTTGGAGATTTCGAAAACCCGAAATTGAAAATAAATACGTCATCAGTACAGAAATTTCCCTATCGAATACAGCTTTCGCTTTTCCGTAACGTTCGTTTCCGTGCACAAAATAATAATTGTTCGTTCGTTCAATTTTGTTTATACACCAAACAACGGATCCTTCTCTTTCCGAACCAATTGAAGCACCTTAAAGGAAAAAAGTTTGCTCTAAAACGAACAGAACTTTTTTTTTTATTATTCGTTCAAATGAGTGTCTTTCCAAACAAAATCTTATTTTGTTTCCCTTTTTTTTTTCTTTTTAATTCTAAATGTCAACTATTTCAACAAAGCTACCGAAGCTGATAACACTTTTTATCGCACTGCGCAATATCGACTTGGCTTATACCTAGCAGCTAACACGAAAGGGGAGAACGGAGTATACATTTCTTTTTTATTCTTTTAATTTCTGCCGAATTAATTAAGAGTTGACATTCAGCCGTTAAAAAAAAAATTACTTTCTTTACTTGTAGCTTCGTTACAATACGTAGTTCTTAAAGTGGTGCCAGCCACTAAATTTGTAACTCTTACATCGAATAAATTGATTTCCAAGCAAATGATTCCAAATAGTGATTACTTTTTCTATTTTTCTTAGACATTTTTCGGACAGTTTTTATCAATTTCTTAATTACGTTAATTTTTTTTTCTTAATTTACCAAAAATGAAGTTTCCGTGAATGTTGCAAACATGATTCCTCAAATTCTCAAAATAATTTTTTCAAGCATTTCAAAAATTTGTAGGATTCTAAGGGACACTTTGAAATGAGATATTTTTTTTGTAATTAATTAATTTCCAAAACAACTGTCACTAATTGTATCATTGATATGCCAAAATCCTTCAAAAGTCCAAAATTAGAGAGAGAGAACAGGAGTTGCTAAAAAATGGCACGAAAATTCGAAAAATTTTATCGGAAGAAAATTTAGATTCGATAAATTGGAATTTTGAAAATGAAAAAAAAAAATAAATATATTTTCTTCGTACGAGTAACCACCATGTGCAACCAATTTTCTTTCCACCTATAATTACAATATATTCGTCTTCGATCTGGCGCTTTTTCTTTGCTCCTTCGCTTGGTATAATAATTATTATTTTAATTATATTTTTTTTTATATTCGCATTCTAACAATTATTGAACAAAAAAATCATAACAAGTTACTAAACACAGAAGCAGGTACACTAAGAGTTTTTTTTATAATCATCACATACTTTTTTTTCTTCCTTCAATATATATATATATAGCAATCAATGTGTTTTTTTTTTCAGAAAGATACCTCTTTGAAAAAAAAAGAAAAAATTTACATTTCTTCGAATTTTCGGGGAATAAAAAATACTTCGACCTCCACATCGGTATTGGCAATTATCGAACAAAAGGACTGAGTTTTTCCGAAGATGGCATCTTTCTTAAAATAAAGAAACGATATTCGCTCGAATCACGAATTTCGTTTCTTTCCCTTTTTTTTTTATACGAATAATCAAAGAATTATTACTATTCCTTATTTTCTTTATACATTCATTGAAAATAGTTACTTATAAAAAAGGTCGTTTTGAACATTTACAAAAGAGAAGGAACGAGCCTGAATTTTCCATGAAATTTTCAACTTCCTCTTTTTTTTTCTTCATTTCGAAAAATATAATAGCAAATCTTACGATTTCCTGCTATTCCCATTTTTTTTTTTGCATCGCATTTTGAGACTCGGCGATGGAATAACGATAGACTTCATGATTCATTTTATGAAAACTATGCATGAAATTATTACAAAAAAAAGCAGACGGATTTAAATTTTTTATCGAATTCAATCCGTTTCCAATTTTTTTTCTTTTCTGTCCTTCGACACAAACTTCTTCGCCTTGGGACTTCGCAATTTCGTTGCCAAGTAAAAGTAACGTGTACATTATTTAACTGTAACTGTTTTTTGGGTTTTTAATAAATACGGGGTGAATTTTCTTCCTTAATTGCCACCTTCTAGCTTTCGATGACCGATGCGAAAATCTATTGTCGAGACGAAGGTACGGCAGGAAATTCCATTCGCTGGGATTTCTAACATGGCAGTAGGGAATTCAAAAGAAAGAATGGCTGCAATAATAATGAGAAAGAAAACGTGTAAAACGATGAATGTATCCCATCAAGCACCGGCGAATCCATAAACTTCCAGTACTCTAATCTCAAAGTCACCACTTGCGCATAAAGGTGGATTGTTAAATGTTGAACAACGATCCGTTTTGCCGAATCTTATGTTTTCGTCCATCCAGATTGCTTGTCCATCCCTGAATTAACAAATTTTTTTAAATTATTTTTCATTTGTAACAGAAAGGCAAAATAATTATAAGAATGTAAAGTTATCGATAACGAAATTGGAAATAACAATTCTTGGAGGCTCGAAGTGATATACAATTTAAAGAAAAATTAATTCGAGTAGTAATTCGTGGATAAAAATATTAGTCGATATTGAAAATTCATCGACAAGAAAGTTTCCATAAATTATAAAATTCATCGACAAGAAAGTTTCCATAAATTATAAAATTGATCGATTAATCAATTGCTCGATACAGTAAATTATTCTTTTTTGTACGAGTTCCATATTTTGACTATTTATTCGAAAGGTAATTCTAAGGAATATTTCTTTCGAAGCATTAATTAGTATTCGAGAAAAATATGTGTACGAAATACCATTAATAAAATCGATTTCCTGGATTCAGATTTTGTGTATAAAAATATTAGTCGATATTGAAAATTCATTGACAAGAAAGTTTCCATAAATTATAAAATTCTTCGATTAACCGATTCCTCGATACAGTAAATTATACTTTCTTGTAAGAATTCCATATATTTACAATTTATTTAAAAGATAATCATAAAGAATATTTTTTCCAAGCACAATTTAGCATTCGACAAAAATTCATGTATGAAAATACCATCGATGAAAGTGATTTGTCGGATTCAAATTTTGTGAATCAAAATATTGCTCGATAATCGATATCGAAACTCATCGATATCAATATTTATATGGACTATAGGATTATTCGACGAATCGAAAGAATAATGATGTCAACTAAATTTGGAGAACTCGATCCCTCCAACTCATGGAAATGTTGTATAATGGCAGAGAAATGTTGGTAAATGATATTCTGATGTAATCGAATGACTTACCCTCCACCAATGGTTATCATTTTAGCATCAGCAGCCATGAATAATTCAGCTGAATGATGCACTCTCGAGTCATTGTGTGAAGAATCCATACCCACCCAAGGATACTTAGCTCGTTCTGGATACAAGCTAAACAGGAATGTTTCGCCCGTCCCAAAATACGCTTGTCTTTGTCCTTTGTCATCTTTTAAATTACGTTCGCACCATCTTGTTGAACAATATGCACCGAATACCTGAGGAAAATCATCAAATGTTAATTATCAACATTTTTCTTTGGAAAAATTCAAGATTCACGTGTATCTCGAGATCAAGAAAATTCAAATTTTTGCTGAGAGCAAATTTCAATCACGTTACATATTAATTTCTCTGTGCTTGGATCTCGCTATTAATTAATAGCAGTTTTAATTAACAAAAATTATAATAACCAAGATTTTTATTTGGAAAAATTCAAAATTCAGATAATCTTGAGATTAAGAAAATTCCAATTTCTGCTGAGAGGAAATTTCAATCACGTTACATATTAATTTCTCCGTGCTTGGACCTCGCTATTAATTAATGGCACTTCGGATTAACGCAAATTAAATATTGAGAGGTAGTAATTATTTAACGAACGATGAAATATAAATTATTCCATGCGGCTCGACTTAGGCTGGAGTATCTTAATTAATGAATTACCTCATTATTGCAGGTTTTAATCATCAAAAGCGTTGGCTCGTGTTGCTCGACACGAACGTAGAAAGTTGTAAGGGAACATCCATGTTCTTCGGTGGTATACAGCAAAATTGGCTGATACATTGTTATTCGTACCGGTAGCCAAGACCAAAGAGTAAACAACTGTTGGAAAAAGAACAAAGACAAAAATATATTAATGATCAAAATCATTTTTCATTGCGTTACTCAACGGTTCGTCCATTTTCATGGACTTTTTTTTTGTGTCATCACTTCAATGAAGTATTGGCATAATTTATTGTTACAATCCTTAATACGGTGGCAATATTTTATTGGATTCGATAGGAGACAATTTTCCGTCAATCTTTACGTCCTATTTGAATTCAAATGCAAGTGAATCATCAAAAATATTTTTTTCCCGAATTTGAGAAATTGATTATACACATTTGTGGAATATTTTTGACAATTCACTTCCAGAAGATTGGATTTCACAACCATGCACACAAAATTCTATGCAAGTAACGGTTCGGGTTTATCGGCATGCAAGAAAATGGTTGCAATTTCTTTTCCTGCCAAAATGCGACAAAAATGTAATATCCAAAAAGTGGAATCGAAATATTCGTAAATTTGAAAATTGAAAATTCACGTAATTTCGGGAACGTGAAATTTGCAATTTTCTATTTAATGGAAATTTTTTCGGCAATTGCATAATTCTGCAACTGCATGGAAAAAAATAGTATTTGGAAACAGAAAGTTGCAATTTCTGCTTCAGGAAATTTTTATGCAGTTGCATAATTCTGTAACCGTATAGAAAAAATCTTCGGATACACAAAAATTCCAATTTCTGCTTAAAGAGAATTTTTTTCTAATTGCACAATTCTGCAACTGCATGGAAAAAAAATAATATTCGCGAACGGAAAATTGCAATTTTTGCTTATAGGGAAATTTTTTCCAGTTGCCTAATTCTGCAACTGCATAAAAAAATAATATTTGGATACAGAAAACTGCAATTTTTGCTTCAGGAAATTTTTATGCAGCTGCATAATTTTGTAACCGTCTAGAAAAAATATTCGGACACAGAAAACTGCAATTTCTGCTTAAAGAAATTTTTGTTCTAATTGCACAATTCTGCAACTGCATGGAAAAAAATAATATTCGAGGATAGAAAATTGCAATTTTTGCTTATTGAGATTTTTTTTCTCCAATCGCGTAATTCTGCAACTGCATGGAAAAAAAATATATTATTTGGATACAGAAAATTGGTAATTTTCAAGGAAAATGGGTAATTCCTGTAAAATCAAATCACGTCATTTTGTTAAAATGCAAACAAGCAACACCAAAAGTACCAAAACATGCTGAAACATAAAAAAATCAAATATGCGAAAAAAGAAAAAAACCTTTTCATGCCGAAAACTGACAAATACGTGTAAAACTAAACAAATCGTTAACTATAAACGTATCGTTTATTATTTTCCAAAACATACTGTGTAAAAATGAACAATTGCACTACCGGTAAAGGTGCCGTTGGAAAACAAAGTTACGATTCGTGGTAGAATTTAGTTGTGGATAGATATGCAGTGTGAATTAAAAACGGAAGCGACGATTTCAAGCGATAATGATCGTATGATTCCTCTCTATCTTTCAGATGAACGATGATGATCGCGATAATCACGAAAATGATGACGATAAGTGCGTTACGCATTTTAATGAATTACGAAACGTTATCATTTCACAGCGAAATTATGAGACCACTATATACTGTGCTATTGAATTGGACGCAAAATTCCAAATTGTTCGTTTACGTCCAATTGCTTGAAATTCGTGTCCCCGCTACTACCAAAAAAAAAAAAAAAATGTTCCTTTGAAATTTCATGCAAGGAAATCCTCCTTTTTTTCCCCCAAATGCGACAACTCCAAATGTGCGATATAGGCCAGAGACAACAACAACAAGATATATTTTTATCTCAACACTAACACTTTGAGGGTGACGATGACGGTGATAATATTTATGGACGATAAAACTTGTTAATAAGTCGCTAATAAATACGTGTGTGGTACAAGTAAACGCAAGCGTTTGATAAAAACAAGACGCTATTATGAATATTGGAGAAGATACAATAATCAAGGAACACAAAAATAGCGAATACAGGAACCAACTAATTGTAAGTAAATCTACTCGTTGAATTTTTTTTTTTCTATTTTTTTTTTGGCGTCTTTTATTCCGAATTTCCTTGATTCCAGTGACTCGTGTCAATTCGAATTGAATGTGCAATTACATTTGCAAGAAAAAAGCTACTCGGTCGCCAAGTGATAGAGACATTTGTGCCCATAATTATGAAAGTGGTCTAAGTCATGTATTTTTTTGTGTCGATAAATTTAAAGGATTCGCCTTAAATAAAATAAAAAATGTTTTTACATTCTGCAATATTGAAAGTTGGAGTTTTATTGGTCCTTTTATTGATAAAGAAAAAAATGTATTGCAAGATACAATGATCTGACCTTTTTCAAACCTCGACTTAGACCACTTTCATAATTACGGGCACATTTTTAAATCCTCCCGGAAAAATCAGGATACCTGACAAAAAATTATTCGCCTTTTGAAATTTGTTTAAATTTCATTGAAGCAATTCTTTTTTTAATTTTAACCCTTGGAGGTCATTGGGGGTCGAAATGACCCCAAGCAATTTTGGATTGTTGCTCAACTTTACGTCGCATTGCCTCCTTCCCGATTTTTTTCGCCATTTTGAAAATTTGATAACAATTTTTTGCCATGATATTCTCATTCTAAAAGGTCCAAAGTAGCATCCTGAATTTTTTAGAGTCGTTCGGAACGATATTGGCAACGCGGCAATTGTTTAAACATGGATGGGGTTATTCTGACCCCGTGTGACCGGCACGTTATTTTTAAAAAAGGGTTAAAAAAGAAAAAAATGTCATAGCAATGGTAATTATCGGCCGAAAAATAGAAAATTTTATATTTTTTTTAGGTTCATGTTGGAATTTCTTCTGGTTTTAAAATGACTTGTCAGGAAACGAAATATTAGAACATACTGAAAGGAAAAAAAAAAATTTGTTTTAATTTTCCTACACAGGATGGACCCACAATTTGGGTATAACAAATCTTTCACTGGTTCACTAACTGCTTCAATTTTAGCCGGCTTCGCTTGAATTTGAAGCATTCATTTCCAGAATTAAGTCCAATTGAAGTAATTAGAGAACAGGGTCGATAGAAAAAAGGAAAATTTCACTATTAATATCAATTACGAGCTTTTTCAAGCTTCCTACGGAATCGCGTCTTTAGAAAACATTTTTAAACTTCCCTACTGGAAAAATCAGGACAACTAATAAAAAATTATTCGCTTTTTGAAATTTATTTAAATTAAGTTTGAACAATTGTTTTTTGAATTTTAAAAAAGAACAAAATATCAAAGCAATAGTAATTGTCGGCAGAAGAACAGAAAATTGTACAATTAATATTAATTACAAATTTTTTCCAAGTCCCTATGGAATTTTGAGTTTTCCAAATTAAAATTCTAGAACGCTAAAAACAAATTTCAAAATTATTCGTTCAAAAAATATTAAAATTCTACCAAAAAACTTAGGATATCTAATAAAAAATTATACACTTTTTTAATTGGAAAAATAGAGAGTTTTGCTAATAATATCAATTACAATTTTTTTCAAAGTTCCTACAGAACCGCCAATTTATAAAAATGTATCCCAGATGTTGAAAAATAAATATTAAAATCCCCTAGAAAAATCAAAACACCTTTTGTTCTTTCTAAAAATCGATGGAGAAAATTCAAATCAATATTAAATCCAATCTCTGGCAAAAATTTATCTCATTCTTCGAGTGGTCCCACTTTCTCCCAGTCGCAAAATCTTAATAATCCCTGATAGTGAGGAAACTAGTACCAATCGAGAATTTCTAGTTTCCCTTCAATAAGTCGGGGAACATTTAAAGGGAAAAATAATTGTACCGTCCTAAATTCTGTGCGTTTTCTTCGTTGTCGCTAATACAACTTTACATGTAACAACACCGACATGCCATAGATGCGACAAATCAATGGCAAAGAGAGCGAAAACCCGAGGCAAAAAATGAACAACGTGGAAATATATAAATTTTTTGTATGTCAAGAGCACATCAAAATAATCGTAACGAAATTCGGTACTGAAACCAATAAGAAAAATTCAAGCATGCCCAAAATAATCAGCTTTTTTCGGGAAAGGAGAAACGATAAGTTCACTGAAAAGGAACAATAATCAACAAAGTCATTAAAAAAAAAAATAAATAAATATCGTATAAAAAGTAGAAGAAAACGCCAAAATAAAAATTTGGAAGGTACTTCGGTATCAATAATCTTACAGGAAAGTTAAAAACGCTGAGGATTAGTGAAAAAGATACGTTTGGCTGTATGTAGTATGTGAATACTTACATCAGGCATATCTAGGATCTGTGAGCATATGCTTTGAATGGGATAAACGCCCATTGAAAGAGCGCGTGGTCCAGGGCTGTGTGCTCCCTACACCCATCATCATTTTAAATCCATCATCATCCCAGAAAAAACGCAGCGTAACACACAAGAGACAAGACACGGACCCATCAGTTACAATCGCATGCTTACAGTCCCGTACTTCTTTTTTTTTACCACTTTTATCTTCCTTTTTTCCGTTTTAATACGCCTTTTTTTTTTTGAAATTACACTCAAGGGCCATGGACTAAATCGGTACTTATAGGATCAACACACACCGATCGAGTTTTTGGTCGAACGAACAAATCGCTAACCGATACCATTTCGATGGACAGCGAAAGAAAGAAAAGAGGTTTTTTTTCTTTGGAATCTTCGATTGTTAGACATTTGTTAAGACCACATTCAACAGACAGGAATTCAATATCACTATCCTACAAAAGGGCCTGAATTGTTTTTCAAATTAACATTTCATCGACTAAAAATCAGTGAAAGTTTTAATCGAAGAAGAAACTGGAAACAAATTTTTTATCGATTCGAATGGATTGAATTTGAAGTATCGGTCTAAGACTGCATTCAACAGGATGGAATTAAATTTAATATCCTACTAAGACCCGAATTTGTTTTCCGATTAAAATTTCATCGACTAAAAATCAGTGGAAGTTTTAATCGAAGAAGAAACTGGAAATTTCCAATTAAAATTTCATCGACTAAAAATCAGTGAATGTTTTAATCGAAGAAGAATCCGGAAACAAATTTCTATCGATTCGAACGGATTATATTTATTGTATCGGTTTAAAACTCCATTCAACGGGAAAGAATTAAATTTAATATCCTACTAGGACCCGAATTTGTTTTCCGATTAAAATTTCATCGACTAAAAATCAGTGAAAGTTTTAATCGAAGAAGAATCTGGAAACAAATTTTTTATCGATTCGAACGGATTGAATTTGTGGTATCGGTCTAAAATTGCATTCAACAGGAAGGAATTAAATTTAATATCTTACTAGGACCCGAATTTGTGTTTCAATTAAAATTTCATCGACTAAAAATCTGTGAAAGTTTTAATCGAAGAAGAATCTGGAAACAAATTTCTACCGATTCGAACAGATTGAATTTGTGGTATCGGTCTAAGTCTGTATTCAACAGGAAAGAATTAAATTTAATATCCTACTAGAACCCGAATTTGTTTTCCGATTAAAATTTCACCGACTAAAAATCAGTGAAAGTTTTATTCGAAGAAGAAACTGGAAAAAAATTTCTCTCGATTCGAACGGATTGAATTCGTTGTATGAATTTTTTTTTTCTATTTTCGAAGAAAAGGACTCAATGGTACTCGAAATTGAATGACTAAGTACCGGCATTTGCGGAATCATTAATATTGTTTTAATTCACAAAATGAGTCTCTAAACATCGACTTTTTTGCCAACGCAATGAAAACACTTAAATGAATGGAATCTCAGGATTGGATTTTTTTAAGGAATTGAAAATGGTTGAATTCTAAATTCATTGTTTTTTTTTTAGTTAAAAGGAAAAGAATCTAATTTTAGAGGCACCAGGATGCTTGGAAAAATAATACTTTCTGTGTTTATCGACTGAAATCATGTCGAACACCAATTTCAAATCCTTAGAAAAAATATGCAGTCGATAAATAGCTGCGAAACACAATGAAAAACTGTACAAAGATGATGAGCTTCGGATGATAGCAGAAAAAATATGGTACTTGTCTTTTTTTTCAGCGAAAGCCACTAGAAAAATGAATTCGATCGATGGATTGTTTGGTTTCGACAAAATTAATACATGAGAATTTCACGATCCTGGAAATATCTGCACCCGCAGCAAAAATTTCGCATATTTTTTTGGTGGGAAATATCGAGGCTTTCAACCAAAAGCAAAATATAAACATTGTGAAGTTTCAGAAAAATTGAAAATATACCAAATGTTGTGAAAACGAAGTTTCTAAAATGCTTTAAAAATAAAAAGAGGAGAGTTAATATAAAAATAAATAGTCTTCGAACCGACGCTTTCCTCGAATTCTTCAAACTCTTTGAATACCTCCAGAAAAATATTTGCAAAATTTTTTGACTCGCGGATAGACTTTCCCAGGATCATAGGAAATTGGTAGTTCGGTTTAAAAAAATACTACTTCGTTTTAGTGTCGAAAGGAGAGACGTAAATTCACAAACAATGAATGAATCGATTGTATTCGATCGAAGCGATCGATCGGAAAGGAAATATGAAAATAGAGAAAATAAATGGCGGCATTTGCAAATGGAGAAGTAAGTACAAAATGAATGTCGCAATTTTATTGGCGAATAAAGCTGCTGCTGCTGCTGCTGAGATTTTTTAGTAAAAATTGTTGAAACAAAGGAGCGAAAGAAAACAAAACGAACGCAAGAATGTAAAAACTTTAGCAAATGTTGTTCTGCTAAACGGTGAAGAGTGAGTATGTAATAAAGTCAGAAAAACTGAGTTAAACAAATTTCGTTGCATGTAAAAAAAAGAAATAAAAATATTAAAAAAGAACAGAAAGAAAAATAAAATTAAAATTGAAAGAAAAAATAGGTTTAAATTGTTTGTGGCACATGAAACTAAACAACACATTTTCCAAAAAGTTTAATCATACAATACCCTGTCTTTGTACGTGTCTTCACACTCTTTCTGAAAACAAATTTACTTGCTGTAAATTTTCGGCTTTTTTTTTTATGCATCATCTGTTTCAATATATTTTATTTTAAATTGTCTATATATTTATCTAAACTTTCAAGGCAAAGTAGATCGAAGTAAAAGACCTGATCTGTCTTCGAGAGGATAAATCGAAAAATTGGAATTTTTCTTCCGATCGAGTTCGAAAGAAAATCCTTAATCGAATAACATCGAATTAATTATTATGTGTCTAAAAACGGAATATTTCCAATAAAAGTTCGCTCGTAAAATTCCTTGAGACTTAAAGGTAACCGGGGAAATTAAAATGTTTGTCCGAAATTCTAAAATTGTCCGATCGAATAATTTCTGCTTTATTTCAGACCGAACTGAATTTCCACTCTCGAACAATCATGGCAGAACGATTATAAAGCAAACAACAATAGAAAAAAATTGTCTATATACTTATTTTAAATTGTCTATATACTTATCTAAACTTTCAAGGCAAAGTAGATCTAAGTAAAAGACCTGATCTGTCTTCGAGAGGATAAATCGAAAAATTGGAATTTTTCTTCCGATCGAGTTCGAAAGAAAATCCTTAATCGAATAACATCAAATTAATTATCATTTATCTAAAAACGGAATATTTCCAGTAAAAGTTCGCTCGTAAAATTCCCTGAGACTTAAAGGTAACCGGGGAAATTAAAATGTTTGTCCAAAATTCTAAAATTGCCCGATCGAATAATTTCTGCTTCATTTCAGATCGAAACTGAATTTCCACTCTCGAACAATCATGACAGAAGATTATAAAGCAAACAACAATAGAAAGAAAAAAAAAAAAAGAATTAACAAGAGGGAGAGAAAAGAATAGAAAAAATTGAATACAAAGACCCTCGATACCAGAAAATACGTAGTCAGTTAGTAAACTTGCGTAATAGAAATTTCCTTGACACTGACATATATTATGGAAATTTATACTTCCTAAATGATATAAAACCGGAGCCAATTTTCTCATTTGACACATTTAAACAGAAAATATTACGAGAGTCGAAGTAGAAGAAGAATGGGAAGAATAAGAAGAAGAACAAGTGGTACAAGAGGAAGGTAAGTACTCAAGATCCTGCTCTTGATAATTCGAAACCTTTCCTACACTTTGTCGGGAACCTTGAACATTCTTTCGGGATCGAAAGAATTTTCGAAAACGACCGAATTCCAGGAATCGTAATTTAACGTCGATATAACGGAGGTACACTTACCTCTCGAATGGTGAGTGTATGTGACATCATTTGTATGTTGACTTGCGATTGACTTGTTGGCAAATTATCCGTTGATCTTGATCTTGCCAATGATCTCGTTCCTGTTAAAACGGTTCGACTTTTTAATGCCATTTCAGTTCGTAAAAATACTCTTGATATGTAAGCTGAACTCAAACCGCGAATGCCAAATGCTGTACGTAGAAATTTCGCTGGCGTTACCTGGAACAAAGTTTCTTTCATTAGTTCGTGGTAATTAATAAATTAACGACGCAATCAAGATCGCAAATTATAACTTTGTGACGTCAGAAGAAAAATAATTAAACAAAAAAAAGAAGAATCAGTTTATTATTATTTTTTGTTCTTTCTTTTTTTGCATTTTTTTCCTTAATTTTCCTACTCATGAATAAATAAAATAGATCAAAGTCATAAATGAAACTGATTTTACCGGAATTTGCCTGCAGAATTTCGAGAGAGCCGCGTCGACACCGTTTTTGGAAATTTCGCCCATCCACTCGGAAGTTTGTGAGGATGAATGTTTATAAAACAATAAAACTATGGCCATAGCTACCCGGTAGAAGACCTGCGAAGTAAAAAAAAAAGGTTTATTTCTCAATTGTAAGAAAAAAAGCAAAGTAAATGGGGAAAATATAACGAGACACAAGCTGAAATGGGATTTTAGTAGAATTTTTCCTCTTTGCAACGTGCTTCTGAAAATAAAATATATAGTCATACTCGATCCCTGGTAAAAATAACACGTTTTTGAATCATCAAATTCGCAAAACCGGCTACGTCGTTTTTCATTTGTCGCTGAAACGTGACGAAGCAAAAAATGCAATTTAATCCTCAAAAGGCGTCATGGATCAATTAAATATGAAACCCCCATGGAAATTTTTACTCTTATTTTAATGAAAACCCGCACTTTTGGTAACAACGGAATATTATTTGCAATAAATTAAATTCAATTGAACGATTATTCAGAATCTCTCAGAAATTCTGGAATCAAAATAAAAAATCTCTCAGAAATTTTAGAATCAAAATTAAATTATATAATTTTTCTGAAATGATGAATTCTTAAATTATATTCAATTTCTTTCACAAATTTTTTTTTTATTGAATGTATAAAATTGAAATTTATTTACTAGGGTGAAATTACATCTATAATATCGTTATCATGATTTTTTTCTTAGATGGTACCATTTAGGGAGTTCTAAATTTAAATAAACTAAAAAAACGTTGTTTCTTTGCTTGTTTGGCGAAATTTACCTTAATGCCTTCGTGCAAAAAACAGTCCATTACCCTGACTAGATGTTGGAATGGGAGTAACTGAAGAATCCACCACATCCAATCCATGTAGATCCTTTCAGCTCTCGATCCGGAACAATGCCTCGCTAAATGTACCGCTGCTGATTTCTGGACAAACAGGAAACGAGTGAATAATTTGAAATTTCCGTCCTATTACTGAACATTATCTTGAAATTCAAGACGTCGGAAATATTTACGAGATTTTACGAAACATGAATTTTTTTTATAAACATAAACTCTAATTCTGAACTATTTTCCCTTCAAAGAATTTACATGATTTTTTTCTAAAGCGTTTAAATTCGTAATTTTGAAGCTGATTATATTATAATTTTGATTATATTATAATTTCTGATTATATTATAATTTTATAGCTCAATTAAAAATTCAAGTAGCAGAGTCTCCCTGAATCTCTGTAATTTAGACTGCGAATTTAATTAAAAATCGAATTCTATAATACCCAATTCAATTCTTTTTTTCTGAGAATTTTAAAGGATAAGGGAAAAGTAAGGACACGTTATTTTGAAAATACTGTTACTTACAACATGTTTCTTTGTGATTTGTTCGACAGTCTTCCACGTGACTTCGTAAAGAAGTTTCGTTTGTGTGATAAACATTTTGTCTTTAGCCGCCACTAAGGTTGCCATACAATGGTAGCACTCTTCCTCTGTAAAGTAGCAACAAACGTGTTACATAAAGGAAGGAGAAAAATATGTCATTTGAAAATTTTTACAAGTTTTTACCCAAAAATCGAAAAAATACCAAATATTGCTTTAATTCATTGACAAAAATAAAAAAGTAACGATCCCCCAAGTGGCAAGAGTTGGGAAATTATCGTCAAAATTATTTTTTTTTAGCCACTTAGGGATTCCAAGTACCCCAAAAAAAATATTTCTTCAAATTTGGTGCAAACAATTTTCCGTACAATTAAATTTTGTACAATAAGAGAAAACGAAGTCTCGTTTGCAGCAAAATCTTGCTCATAAATAACGACACCACCAATATTATAACAATAAAAATCTCAATTTGGTATTTGATTATTTTTTTTGTCAATATTTTGTTTGGCAATATTTTGCCAGCGATTATTAATATTCTGATGGGCTGGGATACACAATTGTTCCAGAGATACTTAAAAGGTTCAATGATTTACTACAATTGCGTATGACTTATTATAATAATAATAATAAAAATAATAAGTAACAATTGAACAAACCTGGCATAAAATGCAAGAGAAGTGCAGTAATGGGATAAAGGGAAGGACTATATGTTATATCCGGACAAGCATATCCGAGTACAGATACAACTCTGTCAGCAACGCTTCTTCCTTTTCTCGTCAAGTTGTACGACAAACAGTGTGTGCTATCGACAAAAGGTGGTAACATGATCGATTTCTCCGGTAACTCTACAAGCAGAAAATAGACAACGGGAATTAATTATGCGATAATGAGTAACGTTTAGCGATTGACGGGGGAGCTAGCGACCTAATAATATGCGCTATAAAAATTATAAATAACAATCCATTCACAATAGACATTTTCTCATGCAACCCCTGTCTCGATATTTTATTTTTCATATGATTTTTGAGACGTTGGAAAATATCTGAATCTAAAAAAAAAATTCTGAATGGTTTCGAATTTTTTCTCTATTTCTTTCAATTTATTACATATTTTTTTACAAGAATTGTAATTTTTTTCGGCATTTCTTTAAAAATCGCCTTTTCCCTAAATTTTTCTAAACGGAGGATTTTGAGCTTCAACGTGAAACCAATTTTTGAAATCTTCTAATTGCGAAATTCTTAATTAAATTATCTAAACTATTTTACTTTCTAATATTGAAAATCGAGATTTTTTTCTCTATGTCTTTTATTTTATTATACAGTTTTTATAAGGATTCTAATTTCTAATTGTACACCTTTAAAATTGCCCCAAGGGCTCCAGGGCATAAAAAAACCAGTAAAAAAAAAGAGAATCTGTGACAAAAGTTCCCCTAAGAACTAAAAAATACTAACCAGTGGTACCAAAAACTTGGTTGACCATGTCCCAGTAGAAACCGTCCAACATGCTTTTCCCATGAGCATGTTGGTTGCACAAAGCTGGCCACAATTGCGCCCTGATACCATTATTAAGTGGCCAAGCATTGTCCCTGATGATGAGCTTGACTTCCCTTTTTCTTCCTGCTTGCAATAAAGCATCGACTTCATTGAAAGTCTTAAGCGTTTGTTTCTTCGAGGTCGGTGACTCTGGTTGTATAACGATGTTGGTTGTGTCTACATGCGGTGGGAATACATCATCGATATCTGCATTTGTTTCTTCATCTTGTAACACCGTTGACGGCATATTCGGCATATTGTCCATTAGAGAAGGTGTTTGTGTCACTAACATGACCAGCAACTATTCTATGCACTACTGTACCTCTTCTTCCTTTTCTCTCTCTCTCTCTCTCTTTCTGCCTTTCTCTCCCTTTTTTTTTCAAAAAATATAATTTCTTTCCTTTGGGTGTCACTTTTTTTTTATTCTTGATTAATAAATACTTCCGTCTTATCGATAAGTTCTCTGTGTATGAATGAAAAAAGGGAGCCTACGGCACAGGACAGTCCATCTTGTATTTCATTTCTTGCATCATGAGAAGATCTTCAATTACGTCATGTCTTGTGATGTCTCAATTTTCATCTGAAACAAATTCAACGGCAAGGATTAGATTTTTGAAAAAAAAAAATTATTAGCTGTTTAGTAGCGGTAAGAGAAAATTTAGGGTTTGTTGGGGGTTTTTTTAAATATTTTTTTTCTTGACTAATTATAGGCGCAAATTGATCTTCAATTACGTCATGTCTTGTGACGTCTCAATTTTCATCTGAAACAAATTCAACGGCAAGGATTAGATTTTTGAAAAAAAAAATTATTAGCTGTTTAGTAGCGGTAAGAGAAAATTTAGGGTTTGTTGGGGGTTTTTTTAAATATTTTTTTTTTTGACTAATTATAGGCGCAAATTTATCGACAATTACGTCATGTCTTGTGACGTCTCAATTTTCATCTGAAACAAATTCGACGGTAAGGATTAGATTTTTGGAGAAAAAAAAAAAAAATTAGTTGTTTAGTGACGATAAGAGAAAATTTAGGGTTTGTTGGATTTTTTTTTAAATATTTTTTTCTTGACTAATTATAGGTGCAAATTTATCGATAATCCTCCGAAATTGATTTCTCTTGATCCCTGATTAGAAAATATAGAAGAAAAAACCAGTGGATAGAAAATATCGTGAATTCTTCTCATATAAAAGAAATTAAAATTATGGAAAAAAAAAAATTAAAGTTCATTATCCGCGATACGAAAGAGATAAAAAAAAATGAGAAAACAAAAAAATTCGTTAATCGTCTAAAATGTTCAGCTTGGGCAAAATCAACATCAAGATTGACGGTACAGACGGCAAGAAGAAAAGCAGTGGTAATTAATAAATTATCGCTATAATCCGATTAATTACTACTGTTCGAATCGGATACCGATATGATCAAATTCTTATCTGTTTACACGCTTTTCAATGAAAACTTGAGATCGGATTTGTTTACAATGTGTTTACAATGTCTTTTCAATTATTTCAGCTTTCCTTTGAATTCTGATTGTTGTGAAAAATACCCAAAAAAAAAATTTCAAGATCCGAGTAATTGAGAAAAATTTGAAAATGGACCCAGTCCATTTTTTGCATTTATTGCGAATTCATTAAAAACATAAATTTTCCAATAATTTGTGACTATTTTAATTTGTTTTTCTTCAGAAAATCTAAAAAATTCTAGAAATTCTAAAAAATCTGAAATTGTAAAAAGACGTAATTGAATGTCCAGAAAAAATAGCGTTAGAACCATAATTTTATTATTGGTGATAATAGAAGGTGGTTTTGTATTTTTGAATCATGCAAAATCTAAAAATACAAATGACCGGGATTTGATGGAATTCCAGCCAAAAAATAATGACACCAAGTCTAAGACCAAATTTTCTGGGAAATAAAAAAGCTAAATTTCCAGATAAAATCCTAGAAATTAAAAAAAAATCTAAAATTGTAAAAAGCAAATATTAAATGTCTAGGAAAAATAATATTAAAATCATTATTTTGTTATTGGCGATAATAGAAGGTGGTGTTGTACTTTTAGAAGCAACAGCTTAATTTTGGGATCCTTTTCTAAGTTTGCAATATTTTTGGTCGTTGCTAGTTATTCATAAAGCAATAAACTGCAAGACTCTATCGAGTTTATTAGACGTAAACAATACCGAATGATATGAAAAAGACTCTCATGATAAATTTTAATCGGCGTCTTTTGTATAATGAGATCTTCTGTACTTTGACCATTCTGAGATCTGAACTGGGGTGACATGTATGACTTACTGTTAATCAATGTTATTACTGGAAGGAAGTTTAAAGAAAAACAGAAACCAACCAAGGAAAAGGCCTTTATCTAGTTTCTTGGACAGGAAAGATTTACAATTGGTGGGACTGTTTATTTTTATGGAAATTCCTGGTGATATTTAATATTGAAAACAATAAGTCTGAGATCAAATTTTCTAGGAAATTAAAAGTTCTAAAAAGTCTAAAATTGTAAAAATAAAAAATTAAATGTCCAGAAAAAATAGCGTTAGAACCATAATTTTGTTATTGGTGATAATAAAAGGTGGTATTTTTGAATTGTATTTTTGAATTATGCAAAATCTGAAAATGCAAATGACCTGGATTTGATGGAATTCCAGCCAAAAAATAATGACACCAAGTCTAAGACCAAATTTTTTAGGAAATAAAAAAGTTAAATGTCCGGATAAAATCCTAGAAATTCTGAAAAAATCTAAAATTGTAAAAAGCAAATATTAAATGTCTAGGAAAAATAATATTAAAATCATTATTTTGTTATTGCTGACAATACAAGGTGGTATTGTACTTTTGAATTATACAAAATCTAAAAACACAACTTATGTGGATTTGATGGAATTCCAGCTAAAAAATGACGGTGATAATAAATTGAAAAGTGGGAAATTATGATTTTATTGAAAATCCCGGGGAAATTGGGCCAACTCTAAAAATCCATAACTTCTTTTTCCATAAAAAAAAAGAGATAAATAATTGAAAGCAATAAATCTGAAGGAGTTAAAACCTAGGGAGAGGAGTAGTCTTTGTAGTATCTTTATTGACGGTTGAATGCAATAAAATATTCCATAATAACAGTGGGAATATAGGAGAGCAGCCACGACTGCTGCCACTGTTAATACTGATAATGACTAAATGTCCAGATGCTCTGCTATAAACAGCAATAATCTTATTTGGTACACTTGTAGCGTATTAATAAAATATAGTATAAAACAATTATTTTTAAATCGTTTGAAAGTCAAAAAAATCGCAAATTTATAAGCGAATGCAAGAAAAATGTACAGCACAATTCAGGATCCGAATTTAAAAATGCAGTAACTTCCTTTTTTAATATTATTGATGTTAATAAAAAGAAATAAAATTTGTATTCAATAAATTCCTGAAAATAAATTTCTTTTTTGCGTTTTTGGACAAATCCCTGTTTAGAGATTTTTCAGGTCATGATAAAAAAAGATAAAAAAATAGGAAAAAATAAATAAACATTAGAAGGAAGCTCTTTCTTTTCTGTGGGAGAAAATCTCTGCGGTTTAAGCGGATGGAAAAACATATGTTTTCGCCATTCGTTGGTAATTAATTAAATTATGATAATAAATGCTATTATTAGAGGAGCGATGGTTTGGAATTAAACTAAAAGGATAAAATATGTAAAGTGGATGCTTAAATCTATTTTTAACGCAAAAGTTAATAAACGCAGTTCATAAATATGTATCCAGACATTCTCCACTAGGTGATAATTATAATATGGATAATTTCAAGCGATTCTTTCAATGTTTCTCCCATGTCAACAGAGATAAAGCGCTTCCTGAAGCTCGTGCCTCTGACGGAACAAATCCGACAAACTTTTGCTCATTTTCAACACTCCACTCAATCTCTCACGAGGTTTCAAACGAATTTGGGTCGAAGTTACAAATTTAGATCCTTTCGTGTGATTGAAGTTTGCGATTTTTTTTGTGATTAGAAAATTAAAAAAAAAATATCTTCCCTCAAATTCCATCGTTTTCAAGAGAGAAATGAAATTTTTGTCCCAGTGGAATGGAAAATCCCATCTTAGGGTGTTTGAAAATCTGGAAATTCGAAGGTTGCTCTAAAAAATTTGTTAGAAATCTTTGAAAATGTAACTCTGTATTTTTTTAAATAAAATTACGCTTGTGGCAAATTTGAAATTCGCATTTTCCAACTTCTCAACATCCTTAATTTTATGGAATTGAAGTTTGAAATGTTATTGTAGCAAATTTTGGAAGAAAAGAAAAAACATAGAAAGATTTTAAAAATTCATTAGAATTTAAAATATTTTTGTAACAAATTTTTCAAGAAAAGAAAAAAAAACAGAAAAAGATTTTATAAATTCTTGAATTTTCTGACATTTGCTTTGCCTCGAATATAAGTTGAAAATTGCAATATTTATAAATTACGCTTGACAGAAAATTGAAAATAGTATTTTCCAATTTCTCAACATCCTTAATTTTATACAATTGAATTTTGAAATGTTTTTGTAACAAATTGTTGAAGAAGAGAAAAAAACAGAAGAAGATTTTATAAATTCTTGAATTTTCTGCATTTGCTTTATCGCAAATACGAGTCGAAAATTGCAATATTTATAAATTACGACTGACAGAAAATGTAAATTAGCATTCATAAATTTCTCAACGTCCTAAATTTGATGATACACTTGAAATTTGGAATTGAATCTCAAATTTTGTTTTTTGTGTTAAATTTTTCAAGGGAAGCCTATTGAGGAAATGAAAAATGATTTAGCCTCAAACTGATTTTCGAACAACCACTGAACCTTCCTGATTCTCAAAAATCCAATTTTGATTTGTCCACTTTTGAGATCGTCACCTTGTATACACATAAATTCACATGCGATTAATGATACGTTCATATTTATATCCATTTGCATCGTTGGTACATACGAAACGAGCAAAGAAAGTGAATATTTGCATAATGAATAATTGTTGCTAATAATAACAAACGCATATATCGAACACATGTTTGTAGTGGTTTAGTAGATGTCGTAAAATAATCCTTTCCACCTTTGATGTTTCTCGTGTGTATGTACATCTATAATTTATATACGTACATATGTAAGCACCTACAATATATCTCTCTTCCTTATCTCCTTTAGTTAATAATTATAGTACAAACTGATTAAGATAACAGAAGATATAGTAGTAGCTGGCAGATTTTACTTCGTTGCACTTCACTTTCTTTTCCTCTGATGAACTTTGACAAAATTCTTAATGCTTCCAGAGCTTCTCTGGTTAATCCAAGGGATCTTTTTGTTAACAGAAGGGACTCTTAAAAATAGATCATCTGTTTTTGCTCAAAATAGGGATTTTTGAAATTTGAGCCTCTGCTTTTACTAAACAAAATTCGGATTTTCTTGAAAAATCCACATTCGTTGGAATTGTAATGGAACCTTAGACTTTTTTGTTCCTTTAATTTTAGTGCATATTTTTTTTTATTTTTTGCCAAGCAAAATTTAGATTGCAATGAATAAATTTTTTTTTGTATGTTACGTAACATCGACAATTTTTACTGTAATCCTCCAAGAGGTTTTCCGAATTTTCCAAGGAATTTCGAAAAATAGGGATTTTTCAAATTCGAGCCTCTGCTTTTACTACAAAAATTCGGATTTTCTTGAAAAATCCACATTCGTTGGAATTGTAATGGAACCTTAGACTTTTTTGTTCTTTTAATTTTAGTGCATATTTTTTTTTATTATTTGCCAAGCTTCAGATTGCAATGAATACATTTTTTTTTGTATGTTATGCAACAACGACAATTTTTACTCTACTAAAAAAAATTTTTTTTTGTTCTATTAATTTCAGTGCATATTTTTTTTTATTTTTTGCCAAGCAAAATTTCGATTGCAATAAATAAATATTTTTTTATGTTACGTAACAACGTCAAATTTTACTGCAATCACTTTATTTTATTGTAACTATCATTTTCCATATGTAAAATTTAAAAAAAATATATTTGTACATGAAGTTTCATATTTTCAATTGAAATTCCCTGCTGGTGTGCGTTAATAATTGTGTCATTTTTTTAAACGACCCTAAAATAAATCCACCAAGGAAAAAATGTAAGGTGAAAAAAGGGTAAAAGTGGCAGTTCTTCTCTTCTCCTCGCAGAAGGTTTATTTTAGATGTTCAACCGGCGATTATTCCTTTATAGCTATTGAAAGCAGCTTCACGTACGCTCTTCTGCCCACTTGATAATATAAATATATCGCAAGGAACGCATCAGTGCATAGGCATGATCATCTTGCTGTTAGCCATGCTACTATATGCCGTATCATTACTATTAAAGCTACTACATCGCATATGTAATAATCGTATACTTGGAATATTCAAATACCGAAGTTCCATCGCGGTGGAGTCGTACGTTACTGATTCGTACCAAAGAGACTGACTTCCTCTTGCATATTAGTAGAGCCATTCCAAAACGTACGGTGAATTTTAGGAATCCGAAAGTGGACATTTGAAATTCCAGCAATCGGAATATTTTTTTTTACATTTTTCCTGAATTGAAAAATCAAATGCTAAAACTTTTCTAATTTGAATTTTTTAAATGTTGTTGGAAAAATTTATCTGCAGAAACTGGACCATTCACAGATTCCTATATACACGAATCCTATATACATGAACCTATATACATGAGATCCTATATACATAAATAAATAAATAAATAAATAAATATACAGATAGGAAGAGTGACAAATTTTTCCACCAACATTTAGGCAATTCAAATTTGAAAAGTTTTGGGTTTTCAAGCCAAATTTGTGCAACTCAAATTTGAAAGTTTTGGCATTTCGTTTTTCCAAGAAGGAAAAATGTAAAACAGAAATATCCAAATTATTTCAATTTCAATTTCAATCACAATTTTTCAAATTTGAATTGCACAAAGTTTCTTTGAAAAATTTCTCTAGAGGAATCAGATCTAGAAAAAAGAAAGTTACACTGAAAGATGCATCCTCCAATCTCGGACTGAAATTTCTAAAAGCCCCAAATTAGTTCCCCAATTGAGGAATTTTTCTAGAGTTTTTCTAGGGTTTTGCCAATTTAGTAAATTAATTCCTCAACTGAGCCATTAATTTTCTGGGATTTGGAAAATGGGGGAGGGAGAGAAAGAGATTTCGAAAATAGTCAAAAAATTGTTCACGAATCCAAAGACACCGAATTAATCGGAAACCCCAAATTGGAGTTTACTCCAACTGCAATTTCCGGATGATGCAATTTCCAATGTACCTCTGAGGCAATTTCTAAATTCGACTGTTTCGTTAGAATTTCCTAAAGGAACCCCTTCGTTTGAGGAAATTCCAACGGTTCGTTTCTAGAAAATTGCCCAACCTCGTGTATTTTTGCACGACGACAAGTTCCGCTGACTCATATTTTGTCAATTTCTCGTAACCGTTCGATACAAATTACACATCTCGATACGTGCCGGTGTGCAGCAGATACTGCAAAAAAAAAAATAATAAAGGTTGCCTAAAAAACATTGCTCGTTGTTTTCCTTTAAATAATATGTTCCATGAAACCGAGGCACTGTCATCCCACAAATACTTGGCAAAGAAGCGAAGTTTCTACGTGGAAATAATTAGGTGTAGGTAATACAGCAGATTATATTGCATATATATATACCTTCTTTGTGTTATTATTGACCCGTTTGTTCTTGCATTTAGAAAGCCAAAAACAACTCCCCACCGAAAATTAGAACATATCAATAGCAATGTGATAAATAACAAAATATAGAGAGTGTGTGTGTGTGTTTGTGTGTGTGTGTGCAATTTATGCAAGCAAAGCATCGACTCGATGGATGAAACGCATGAAATGTTAATAAAAATTAATAAAACACGAATTTATTAAAAATTGTATTCCTAAATTATTTTTTTTTTGCCGCTGATAATTCGCAAAATCGAGTTGCAACCGGATTTTGAAAATTGCAATATTTTGTCATTGCACAAGAATTCACTAATAATATCTCTGTATTAAAGGATTGACAAATATTTGGATCAGAAAGTTATTAAAATGTGATTTTAAAAAATTGGAAAAGGAAGAAACCAAAAAATGCTAAAATTGACGCAAAAAATATTCGAATCGGAAATTTATGAAAATTGATCCTAAAAAAGAAAATTGCTAAAATTGATGTAAAGAATAATTGAATTGGAAAATAATAAAAAAATTATTCTTGAAAAACTTGAAGAAGAAAATTACAAAAATTGAAATTGGCGAAAACGAAAGTCGAATTCGAAAATCACGTAACAACGAAAGTTTCACTCTCGTGTAATTTATTATCTTTCATCGTTCCGCTACAAATAATGCCTGAAATTCTTATTATGAAAAATACAAACTTTCTCAAACAATTGCGAAATTCGGAAATTCGCATACTCGGTGGATGCAATCGAATCGTTGCAATTTTCGGATTGAAAATCTCTTTATTTTTTCATGAATTTTGTTTTATAGGAAATTTCTATAATTTTTGGAATTCAATTTTTCTTCGTCAATTTCAATAATTCTGGGATTTTAATTTTTTACTCCAATATTTTTGACAATGAATTATCCAATATTTTATAATAAAAGCAATTTTCCGATTGGAACCTGTGTTACATAATTTTTAAGAATTCTGTGGAATCAAATTTTTCGAGGCCTTCTTTTTTTTTTGAGTGACTCAAAAAAATGAAAAGATACGCGAGTTCATAAGTCGGTAGTTGGTTTATTTGCGGCGGGATAAGAAGAAGAAGTTTAGTGAACGTTTTCGAGTAAGAAAGATCTTAAAGTTTGCCAAGCTATAAATTCACAGTATTAGGAATGCATTTCTACATTTGTGGCTACCGCCGCCGCGGCCTTCGTTGCGATATATTTACATTGTCAAGTAGACAGTTTCCAAGCTGTAACAATATTCATTTTCATTCGTTTTAATGCAATTTTCTTGAGTTAAGTTGCTCTCGCGTTTATCCTCTTCGTACACAACTTCATTAGAAATTCTGCGTTGAAATAAAAGAAACCTTAATTTTTTTTTTCATTTCCAACAAAACCTCCTTTTTTTCCTTCATCCCAATTTTTGTTTATTGTTTTTTATTTATTTATTATATTTTTCTTCCTCATTTATTTATTACATATTTATTTCGCCGTTAGTCGATTTATATATTTTTTATATTTATATATTTTATATTTAGAATTTTTTTTTTGAGGAGTTGATCATTATGGAATTATTAATTATTTATGTTATAAATAATTTCTATATATTTATATTTTATTTTCACACTTTAGGAAACTTGTAAAAAAAGCGTTAAATAAATAATTATAATTTTAACACTAATCTGCAACTTTGACTAATTTTTGATTTTCATAAAAAATAATGATGCAATTTCCAGAGGATGGATTCGAAAACTAAAATAATAGAAATTGCAATTTTCAATATTGTTATTAGGTTTCCAATTTTTTTATATTTTTACCTGAAAATTTGTAGCATTAGAATTTATTTTTATGGAAAATCTTCAACCTATCAATCAAAGTTGAAAATTGTCGTTACTTTAGCCACAGTAGGTACAATATGATTTTTTGAATTTCATTTTCGAAAATTTCAATCGTGAAAAATTGCAAAACGACAGTGGATAAATTTCATACATTTTTACGGGAATTCATTGAAAGTCGAAATTCTGCCAGAAGAGGAAAGAAAACCCATCCAATTTGTTTGTCCCAGTAGGAATTCAAATAATTTCAGACTCGGCATCGATTCTTCAGAAATTAGATGTTGACATACAACTGTATACGTAACATAGATTTTGAAATATATGATATTACGACTTCGCACACTTTCAACGGCCAAAATTACGAGTTACAGTATTTTTAGATAACAAAGGTAAAAATATCTTGCCGAGATACAAAATCTCAAAATATTGTACATGAGTCTTCTCACAAATTTACGTCAATAAGAAGGAAATTAAAATTGAGAATTTTTTGTAATTTTGAAAAGTAACAAAATTCGAATTTTTGCCAACAAAGAGATTCGAAATTACGCAATTACAAAGCGTTTCCAATTTCCCCCAAAAAATGCCCAAAATGGATTTCTCGGGATTGTGTGAATTTCTGATAAATCTCAATTTTAAGGGTTTCGTCTGAAAAAGTTGCTGTATAAATTCCGATACATTAAAAATAAGCAAAATTACAAATAATAATTTGATTTTAATTCGGATAATTTTATTTATTCTAAATAATTATATTTTATAGAATTCTTCAAAAATCTCAATTTCGTCTCAAAATAAATTCAACACATTTTAAAAAATGTTAATAGTCAAATTGATTAATTGAAAAATCTCGATTTCGAGAATTCCATTTCAAGAAATGCAAAAAAATTTCCAAAATTAAATGGGATTAATTAAGAGTCTCAAAATTTCCTTTGGATCTTTGGAAGCTCCTAACCGGACGGATGATAATTTTTTATTTATAAAATTCAACGTCAGGAGCCAGAAAGGTTCCTTTTTTTTCTCGGGCGTTTCTGGCTCGTCTAATTTTGAGTGATTTTTCAAGATACTTTTCGGGTAGAAAAAAAACAAGTCTTTCCCTTAATGCGAAGACATCAGGTGTTTAGATGGCACCTTTCCAGATCACATGATGCTTTAAATCCATACATATAAGTGACTATATTTTTTTTCGTACACCGCTGATGCCACTTTAATGAGATCTGTATACAGGGTTTATATAGGTACAGCGGTTATTTTCATGCATGCAAACTGGCAGAAGTTTTCAACAAATTTTTGAATATATATACACGACATTTACGTTATACTATATATATATATATACACGTCAAAAATCTAGTCAGGTGTGCGCGAATATGCTTTTACCGAGTGAATAATCGTTCTTTCGCCTTTTGTCTTTTTGGAGTCCTAGAATTTTGTTTTTCTTATTTTATTCTATTTTATTTTACTATGTTTTACTTGATTATATTTTATTGTACTATATTTTACTTTATTGCACTTTGTTGTCCCACATTTTACTGCATTATATTTGATTTTATAACATTTTACTTTATTATATTTTATTTTTCTGGATTTTGTGTTATTACATTTGATCAATATGCTTCAAAAATGATTTGACGTTATTCGAAAATTTACCGAAATGAAGAAATTAACTGAATAAACCTACTTTCGAAATAATTAAACTTTTAAGATTTTTACATTTTAATATCGAACCCAAATTGACCCAGTTTCTATTTTTACAAACTTTTTTTATTTACGATAAAATCTTTTTCCCGTTTTCATTCGAGTTTATTAATTTCGAAACAATTATAGGAAAAACGATAATTAGATTCCTTGAAAACCACAATTTCCTTGGCTTGCAATAATTATAATGATCCAATAAATTTGAGGAAAAAGAAAAAGAATTCTTAATAGATGTGAGCATTCAAGTACAGAATTTATTTTAATTTGAATATTGAAGTTTTTGCAAAGAAAAAAATTGTATTTATATAAATTTGCAATTAAAAATGGACAATCTACAATAATTGAAAATTCTATTTTCTCTTATTTTGGTTCCGCAATTTTCGAATTAAAAAAAATAACAATTTTTAATGGATGTTAATCTCCTGCAAAAAAAAAACGAAATTTCGTAATTATATAAATTTGCAATTAAAAAATGGACAATCCACAAAAATTGAAAATTCCAATTTCTAATATTTGCGGTTATAAAAATTTGCAATTAAAAACGGGCCGTGAATAACAATTTGCAAATTTGAAAGTACCTATCTTCCAAGATTTCGAATCCATCCTTTTCCAGGATTCCAACACGGAAACGTTTAAACGTTCCATCATCGCATTTTATGAAAGCAAAAATCACGCCAGCTTGTTTTCTCACTGATCTTGGAGACTATTAATAATAAACATGCGTATCGGCACAGGCGTCGTTATCACAACTCCATTAATATTACCTTCAATAGTTAATTCTATCGCTTATTGCTTTCACATTACGCTTCTAGATAGTAAAGAAAAGGAGCATCGACATCAATTACATTGGTGTTATGCAAACAGAGCGTTGCGTGCAGAAAGCATTGTTTAAATAATGCATTCTCTCCCCGCTAGATTATTATTTCTCTAACTTATCATATTATTCCTTTGCACATATGCATCTATGCACCTACACATGTACGTGGGATACATTTAAATATTACACAAAGGTGAAGTTTCCAACGTTTTGTTTCACTAAAAGTGAAATACTGCCGATAATAAAATTCAAAACCGATTGCAAAAATCATCAACCGTGGAAATATTTGTGGGGATAAATTTCAAATGAATGTCCAGAAGGAAAATAGACAACAGAAAATGAAAATCTTTGGGTTTTCTTGCAGCTGGAGTCTGGGATGCTTCTGGACCAAGTTTGGAAATTAAAATATAATTGGATTCAAAATATGAAAAATGAGGTTGATATTAAATTGTAAAAATGCAATTTATTTTGTTCCGACAGACCAAATTTGGAAGTTTGAGGATCGAGCTGAAAAATGAAGTTGACAAATGTTGAAAAAAATAAGTGGAAATGGGAAAAATTAGAATTCAACTAAATTGAAATTTCTAAAATATTAGAATTTTCTCAATAGTAATAATAAATAGTAAATACGTGGCAATTGGCAGCTTATTTGTTCCAAAAACATCAGGAGTTTGGTCCACATGTGCCAGAAATTGGGGTTTCGACGATTCAGACTTTTTGCAACTATCGCAACAAATTTGTTGGAATGGAAGATTCGCTAGAAACTTGAGGAAATGCGAATTTATGGTTCCTAAGATTCGCGAGTGTTCCCAGAAAAACACGTTTCTTCCAAACTTCGATAAATAACGACTCAGAAGTAGGGAAATGAAATCAAAGATAAAGTTACAAAATTCTGAAAAGACGGAAATCCCAATTCTGGGATTTAATGGAAACTTTCTATTTTTACTAATAAATTCATAAAATCTCTTTTCACTACATTTTCAAAATATTGAAATTTCCAGAATTTCCAGAAGTAATGGAATCAAATACAAGATGAAGCTGCAAAATTCTGAAAAAAATGGAAATCCCAATCCCGAGATTTCATGAAAATTTCAATTTATTCTTAAAATTTCTTTTTATTACATTTCAAAAATATTAAAATTCCCATAATTTCATCGTCAGCCTATTTCTTCTAAAAACATTGGGAACTCGACCTAGATGTGCTAGAAATTGGGATTTAAATAATTCCGGCTTTCTGCAACTATTGCAACTAATTCGTTTGAATAGAAGATTCGCTAGAAACTTGACGAAGTGGGATATTTCAATAGAATTTATGGTTTCTAAGATTCGCGAGTGTTCTCAGAAAAACAGACTTCTTTCAAACTTCAATAAATAACAAGTAGTAAGACAAGAAGCAAAGAAATTAAATCATAAGGAGAGAAAGAGAGGGAGAATGTAGAGATAGAATGACAAAAAGTGATCTTCAAAAGTCCCTGAAGTGAGAATGACTCCTTCCTCGTTTAATAAAGTCAATGACGTTATTAGTGTGATTTAAGATTAATCGCGTTCACGAGGTCGATCGTGAGATTTTCATTTTTCTCTGCCTTTTTTTTCTATATAAATAAAATGTAATAAATACAAGATTTTATATTTATGCTCGTATATACATTTCTAAGAGGAATCCGGAGACGCACGTACTCCACTAAGAAAAAAGTCCATTCACAAAACCGTGCTAAAAATAACGTATTTCTTGCTTCTTTTTACTGTGAATTTAATTCGAATTAACTTTAAATGTTCGATTAATCTCTATTAGCCTTGACTACGGGGAGACAAAAAAAGTAAATACGATTCGTCCATTCACAAGTTTGTGGGGAATAATAGTAACACATTTCCCCTTGATTTCAACTTTCTTTTCTCTGGTGATCGATTTTACATGAACCGATGAATTGGGATTTTTTGATTTTCATCGTTCCGGACCGATATTCAATATTTGGAATCTTGGAAGCTCGAACTTGAAAAATTAGATCACAACTTTTGAGCAAGTAGAGATAAGATTATTTCGTTCCTCGAACACAGGAAATCATAAGCTTTCCTTCGAATTTATTTTTGGGAAATTCCCAAAACTGGAGAAATTTGTGTTGAGAAATTCATCGAATCCATTTTCAATATTTATAAAATGCAAAAATTCTAATTTCGAACAATATTAGCAATGGCCTTGAAATGTTTCAGAATTCGAGGCTTATCGATACTAATTTTTTTTCGATTGGTGAATTTTTATTTTTACTAATAGAGAATCGCAATTTTTTTGACCGACAATTGGTGTCTTAGTTTCAAAATACTTGACTGTAATAATATAAAAAAGAATTTTTGTAAAAGAATATTGTAGGAATCGAAATTATTTTGATCCATTCCTGGAAATTAGAAAAATTCAAGTTTTCATTGTATCGGTTATTGAGAAATTCCCAAAACTCGACGAACCGAGGAATTTAGAAATTTTAATTTTCCACCGGGTAAGCGATGAAATTTAAAACTTGTAAAATTCAGACTTTTTTTTTATATCAGGATTTTTGTAATTTCGTATTGAATTCATATACGTCAAAATCTTTGAAGTGAAACGCGAATGAATTTTACGTCTCCCCTTGTTCGATGGAAGTCGGACATTTATTATTATTGGGTCGCTCGTAAATAATACGCAAAAATTGTTGCGTATTTTTAAATATAAAATGCATTAAAAGTTCTTTCTCTCTCCCCTTTGGACATTAATTCTTCTGTTCCCTTTCAGCACGTTGTAATTTCAAACAATCCTAACGCCGACTATTTTGAGACCACAAATGTTCTTAAAATATTTGGCGAAGACAACAAAATGGGAAAGAAAAATATGCGCTTGAAATCTTACCATATTTATCGACGGAATAATTAAAACTTGTTGTTTCAAATATTAATCAAGAATATTCTCGAATATTTTAAGTGGTATTCAAATTAAATTAATTTCTATCGTTAAATTTTTAGAAATTTGTTTCCTTTTAAAAATCATTTTTGTGATTTTGTTGTGAATAAATTATAATCCCGACTTTTGGAATTTTCAATAATTCCAAATAGAAATATTTAAAATTACTCAAGTTTCAACGTTTCTCTTTTTCAAAATGTAAATTTATATTATATATTAGTTAATATATACGTCGATAAATTGCAAAAATATATGTATCGATCACAGAGAGAAAATAGCCGAACCCAACGAGAGCAAAATTATAATGGAACGTATCCTGAAGATTCGATAACCCGTTTCAATTTCATTAAAACTACCCAAACCATGCGCTATTATGTTCATTGCCCAGAAAGTCGCTTTAATTATTCATATCGGGATGAATCAATACATCCAGTTTTCACGGTAACCTTTTCACAATTTCCAATATTTTAATGGCAAAAAGCTCGATTCAGATATTCCATACAACAAAAACGATTAACTCGATACGCGTTTGACAAATACTGAACTCAACTTCTACTGTCCAATAATTTGTTCTTTTTTCAAAACATCTGAATTTGCAAAAGTTCGATTCTGTTCACATAGAAGTCTCGAGAATTTCATTGTGATTCCTAAAATTCTATAGAAACAGTTTATAACAATCTTAACTGAACACACGTTATACTAATTTTCATCCTTTCTTTGAAAAACCAATTGTACGTTAATTCGTCCATTTTTTTCAATTTTAGTCAATTAAAATTGGTAATTTAAAATAAATCAAAGAATTAATAGAAAAAAGTTAGATTCGATTGTTTAAAATAAATTGAACAATCGGAGCAAGTAAATTTGCATTCTATATATTAATTATAAACAATTAGAATAATAATTAATTCCGAATAATTGCTACTAATTGCTCGAGCCAAAAAAAATAGAGAGAATTGGAAAATAATAGAAATTTGGGTAAAGGGAAGAAAGGAAAGATACAATTTTCTGTCGGGAACGATTAATTTCGAATGTATTATTACTTTTACTTTCGATCTTCGTGAAATTAATAACAGACTCGGCAAATTTGGGAAAAAGGAAATCGAGATCTATGAAAAGTTAATGGATCGCTAATTTATACGAAATTTGTGTGTAATAAATTGTGCAATCCGAAAATGGATTTCCTCATATTCCCCAACCGAGGGTTCCAGCAAATTCCGCAAGTGGAAGTTGGCCAGCCATTATTCCCTGCTCCAGAAGATCTTATCCCCCCGAGGGAGGTAAATAGGTCAGGGAAAAAATTGAAATTGCTTAGGGTGGTGAGGGGCAGAAAAATTTCAGATACACCAATATCGCGCACGTATGAGGTGCAAGAGGTCAACGTGTAACACTGCCTTAGAGGGTAAGACGATCGATCGATATTATACGTGACAAGTGTTTCAAACAATCTTGTAAAAAAAGATCACGATAATGATAATAGTGCCGCCAGCAAGTAGGAAAATCTTCGTTATGTGTGTATTTCCACCATCTTTTTCTTCCATATTTACAGCTGTAGGACACAAGAAATACACATACACATGTATATGTATTTCTTCCGAATATCATTAGTATTTCCCAAATCCAACATATATACATACTCGTGTGCGCCCTATCGCATATATATACTGCATTTCCATTGCGTACACGGATACACTACCAATACACATACAATTCCCACGGTAAATACATTCGGGAACTATTCCATAGCGAAATCATGTGGGTGAAGAGGCAGGGCACGAAAAATGAAACGTAATGAAGAAAAAAAAGGTACATAAATTTAAAGGGACTCACTGCCAATCGTCTTAGATCCACGGGGAAGCGGAGAAGATTCCCACTGGAATCCACTTCGAAGTGTCCAAAGGTTCGAAAGCTCGGAAAGCTCCTGTTGGAAGATTCTCTTTGGCTCATGCAATCGTTTGAAAGAATCTTCGGGAGAAGAAGAGGAACCAAAAAAAAAATGACACTCCTTCCTTTCTCGTTCCTCTGTCGCTCGGGTCCGAATAACAACAGACCTCGGGGTGGCCCGATTATGGGCAACTGTGAGAAAAAACGGCCACTTTCGGACCAACCGATCCACGGAATGGAAAATAACGGCCACAGAACGGCACTGGATCGCTCGCGGTATTTGACACACACATATTCTTCCTTTTTCTCTCAGAACATCGCCAGTGTTCCTCTCCCGACTGCGTTACACGGCGAGCCGAAATAATTGGCTGCGCTTTGCACTACTCTATCCCGACTGACACGTATTTCGACTATATATCGCTTTTCGGATACCTCGGTAATCCTCGCTCGCTAACAACCCCGTTACGCACGCTGGCCGACTCCCGGATGCTTTTCGAAAGATGCCCGAGCAGAGGCGAAGTCATACGCGATTTTAAATCGCGGTAAAAAGAAGCAATAGATCCGTTCCGAGTGCTGCTCGACTACATCCTCGGGTCTACATGTATACGCGTATCGAGAGTGTATTGTGCCTTCCTCTACTTTGCTTTGCTTTGCATTACTTTGCTTTGCTTTGCTTTACTTTATGTTCTATGTTCTGTGTTGTAGAGAGCAGAAGGCTCTGCCTTCTGCCTTTCCGACTTATGGCCCGTGATCAATCCGGTAGAGTGCGCTTGTGCGGTATAGTGACATTCTCTCTTTTTAGTTACTTTTCTTTGGTTTCATTTTTAAAAAAGCGAAACTCTTATAAATATTCGGAGGATCCTTATTTTGCTAGGGTTCAATTAATTTCCTCCTTTTTCTAGTTTTCATTTTGTCTTTGTTCTAATCTCGATTTATAATACATCCTTTATTACATATATTTTTTTTGATAATGGAAGGATTATAGTATTGAACTTATTGATAATATACTTTTTTGGATGTTCGTTTTTTTGTCAATAAAGGTCCTTTGGTCTTTTCTTTTCTTTTTTTTCAGTCGTAATGCACTTACGGCTAATATACTTTAGAAAATATAACTATATATAACGACATAACTATAATATAACTATATATATGATATTATAACTATAAAATACAATATAAAGTGTAATATAGAAAAAAAGGGGGAAATAAAAAATAAATGAACAAAATTTGGCGAACACATGTATACATATATACATATAAATACATTCAAGAAAAGTTAGAAGTGCTCATATTCTTAATTATATTTCAACATTGCAATTTTAATGAATTTGCAAATACTCTCTAAACAGTTAAACCTGTTTTAGTGCGGTCTTTTATTATGCGATTTTATTTTTGTGCGATATTTTCTTTTTCCGCGGAATGCGAATATCGAGAAAAAAATCGCACAGAAGAAAAACGCATAGAAAAAGATCGCACAAAAACATATTTGACTCTAAATAATTTTTTCTTACAATTAATTTTTCTTTACTTTGCTTTGCTTCATTTTTATTTTGAGCCACGCAGTGCGCGTATACGAGACGTTCAATTGCGACGCGAAAAAATCCCCCACACGCGCTGAGTTTGGTCTTTCACGTACAGAGGTCGCGTCGGTCATCCGGCATGTCGGAACCCGAAACCCACGGAAAACGAACCCACATAAGAGAATTGAGATGGGTTTTCACCGATTTTCTATGCCGAATTCAACCGAAGTGAGAAGGTTCAGGTGAGTTTTTGAATTGCACGGCTCAGCCTTTGGCAATATTTCGTTGGTACTTGGTCAAATTGCGCAGGCGCGATTTTACGTGAGGCGGGTGATTTTTCGCGCTTGGAAGGAATTTATGAAATGTTTGAAATCGCAACTTTTGACATGGAGAGTCACAAAAAGATGGGAATGCCGACATGGACTGGGTTAATATTAATTATTATAATTGCAATAAAACCACAATGCGCACATTTCGAAAAAAATTCTTAAAGTTTTATAGTAAATAAATTTAATAAATGGATTATTTCCAAAACAACTATTATCATTGTTAGATTATAAGGACTTAGTCAATTTCATTAACTTTCGTTTAATAACGAGCAATTACATCGCGTATACTTGCATTGAAATCAAGGCGGAAAACAAGCCATTGTGGACTGCGCGGCGGGAAATGAACCGCGAGATTTCAAATTTCAAATTCGAAATTGTTTAAAAACAACGGCCAACTTCAAAAAATTATTTTTTTTCTCTTTATTAAAAAGAAAATCGCCATTCTAGAAATTGACGCTGTTTATTACCAGCGAAAATTGACATTTTTTGATATTTCAAAAAGAAAAAAAATCAAAAAATGTTTGTCCACGACGAGGCGTATTACGAAAGTCGAAAACCATTACCGAATTTGGGAGCGTATCGAAATTTTCTCAGATTTATTTACGACAAAGACAGAAAGGCTTTCTTAGACAGGACTTGCAAGGATTGGGGTAAATTTGAATTTTAGCTTTTTTTGATACAATTTAGTAGTTTTTTTTAATTATTAGTATTATTTTTTTTTACGCTCTTTTTTTTCCTTTTCACTGCACTTTCCTTTCCTTTTCACTGCAATTAATTGATTAACACGTTCCGTGCCGTGTGGGTCGTATACGATCCCCGCTGCACTTTCCGTTCGGGCCACAACTTTTTTGAATCTTTAAAGTGTGGGTCGCATACGCCCCACGCGGCCTGAATGGAAAATCTTCAAAAATTCCCGTGGCACAATTGTCTCCCACGGTCAATGCGCTTGATCTAAACAAATGAAAGCTCGAATTCCAACAGGAACCGTCCTATTCTTCTACTTGTGTTTCTTCGGAGGGCTCTTTGGCATTTTCTCGCTGCAAATGTGGCTGTCGATGAATTACGTGTCGAAATTCGAAACACCCGCGGTCGTACACCATACTTTGCTGCATCGGACCATGGGTGACAGCAAAATCCGGGTGCACAGGTCACCTCTCATGGGATTTTCATGTCCAGGTAGATTGTTTCCGTCGTATTACCCTCAATCGACACACTCTCTAATTTCTTGTATCAATTCTTTACGTACAAATTGAACGTTTATTTTCCAATTATTGGGTATGCCTTTTTTTTAAATAATTTCACATCGGTTCTTTTATATATGTATATATTTTGAACATTTGATATTTCATTGCGTTATTCAAATGTATAAAATAATTATATTATATTATATTAATATTACAATAATAATATTAATAATATATATTTAATGTATAATTATGATATATATAATAATACATATAGTATATAATATATTATTATATATTATATATTAATATATATTAAAATATAATTTGTATTAATATAAATTATATTAAATAATTGTAGAAAAAAACATTTTTAATTGTTCATTTAATATGATTTTCAAAGGTATGGGATTTAAACCAAATATACTTTTGCAATCCAGTTCCCCGGTAATTTGGATAAATTCTAATAGAAATTCCGCTAAACCACAAAGATACATCGACGCTATTGATCAGTTTTTGGCAGGTAGTTATTACAAAATAATAATAATAATAATAATAATAATAATAATAATAATAAGAATAATAATAAGAATGAGAATAATAATAACTAAATAATTAAACAATGCTAATAGTAACAAAAAATAGTAGTAGTAGGAGTAATAGTAATAATTGTTATCATTATTGTTAAAATTGAAAAGAGGAAAAATAATTAAAATATTGAAAAATTCTTTAAAAAATTTCCAAAATTCAATAATTGAAGTTTGTAAGAGAAATTAACTCGTTTATTTAAAATGAAACGACAAACGGGAAATTTTCAGATTATACAAAAAATGCATCCTTCTACACGGATTGCATTGAAGGACACTCGAGACCCAACATTAATGCCAAACCCTGTTCCTTTGATATCAATGCACTTGGTGTTTGCGGAAAACCACCTTACGGATATTCCAATCCTGTGCAACCTTGCGTTTATATTAAGTTCAACAAGGTACTTATTTACTCGTTGTATGGATTCATAAACAGAGAACGAGTTACTTGCACTTGTATTGTGGAAATGTTTTGAAACAATCATGAAAATTTGATTTTGGTAATTTGTGCAATTAGAAGTTCAACTGGATCCCCATGCATTATAATGAAACCTCGGAGTTACCCAAAGAGGTCCCCAAAGTGCTCAAGGAGATGATCGGGTCATCGTCCAAAGTAATTATAATTGTTATAAATATTCCGTTATACAATTCCAAATTTACTTGAAATATTGATATATCCAAAATTGAAAAGAAAAATCATTAGTTTGTCAATATTTTATTTAATTATAAATACTTTATGTATCAATAATAAATTTATTTATTATTAATTGTTATTTTTTAAAATCATATTAAATTTTGATTATTATGTAAATTATTTCATTTTCCTCTAACTCCCAATTCATTGCTTTTCATTGCTTTCTCATTGAATCGTTATTGATTTGGAAAAAATAAATTATGACAATTGACACATTTTGTAATAAACAAAATACTAAAATTATTTCCCACTTTTTTGTAACAGCATTACATTTGGCTATCTTGTGACGGAGTGAGTAACCTCGACAAGGAGTATATTGGCAAAATCCAATATTTACCCCAACCCGGGTTTGGAATCCAATATTTCCCGTTTTTCGGGCAAGAGAATTATGTCTCTCCAATTGTTGCTCTTCAGTTTGAAAATTTAACTGGTAAGAATAATTGTCATCGTTGTCCCTTTTTTAATTTTTATTTTTACCACCACGCACCACCTTAATAATAAAATACGATACTATAATTTATTTTTATTATTTATTTTTTATTATTTTTATAATATTTCGCTCTATCATATTTATTTTTTATATTATATTCCTTATTTTAATCTACCAAGAAAGAAAAAAGATACATTCCCCCACTTTTTAATTAAATTTTTCTGAAACGAATATGTTAAAATATTTGGGAACCCCAAATTTATCTGAAAACCAACGAAGTGTAATTAAATGAAACTCCTTTCCTTCATTTGAATATTCAAATGACGTCCGCAGCGCCGTAGGTGGCCGAAACTACGAAAGCGCGCGCAGAGCATTTGAATTCGAAAATTCTCAGAATTGTAATTTGTTAAGTAAGCGCTTAACTGGCGTTTTTTCGTTATCAGTTAACCGGTTGATCACGATAGAATGCACACTTTGGGCCCAGAACGTGGATAACAGCCCACAGCATCGCTTGAACTTCCAAATTTTAATCGGTGACTGACTTTAATTATCGAAGCAACATTTAGAATCGATAAATTAGAATATCAAAGATAATTGTGAGTCAATAATGATCTTTTTCGTTACAGATCAGGAGAGCACTTGAATTCAATCGATCACAGCTTTATTTAAATAATTGTAAGTGATTTTTCTTCATTTTTACATTAATTACAATTTTACTTGAATTGAAATTTTGGAATTGTAAAAATGAATAATAATGTTTACGGTTGCAGGTCAAGGGACAACTTGACTTCAATCCACTGCAGCGTTTCCAGATTGTAAGTAAACTTTTCTCATTTTCATATTATTTATAAATATTATTCTGTGTTCCCGAATTAATCTCCGTCGATCCCAACACCAGAACCGTTGTGTTCAATTTTTTCTAACGAACTAGAGTTAATTAATTAGCTCTCCATAAAAATCCATTATTTCCCAATTAAATTTCAATTTTTCCGCCACTTGCGGGTGTTCGACATTCTTTTGCAATAATTTTCACCCAATTCTGACGATTTTAGTACACATCAATTTTATCTCCAAATTTACCATAAATTTCGCAAAATGAAAAATAATGCAACCATTAAGTGTCCACAAATCACGCGTTGAAAGCAGCACCCCAATTTCGCAATTAATTAATTGCTCAAAGTTAAAGAAATCCAATCGCAAAAGATGTGCTTTTGATCACGTGATCTCTCATGATGGCGGTTCCCTTCGGGGCCTACGTATATATTTACTTTTCCCCCAAAATCCGCCATTCGAAATTCTGTTTACAAACAAAACAACTATCTTTCATCAAACTGCAGAGGAAAATCATAGAAGTCCCATAAATTAAAAAAAAGAAAATTCGCGTGGTAATTAATAATGTCCAACCACGCGATAAGACACCGGAAGTGGCTTGAAGCCCAAAACGAGATAAGAAGACAACGACGACGAGCGATAATTGTGTTTATGAGGTTTACGTTTAAGTGTCCCCTCGCTTCTTTCTTCTTCTTCTTCTTCTTCTTTTTCTTTCTCACTCTCTCGTCTCGTAACGGAGATTCTTCCGTCTAATAATTTCTTCTCTTCCCTCGGCACCCCCTTCCCTTCCTTTCCCTACGAATCTACGATACGGAATATACGGCAATGACACTAATGTCATACGACACATGGACGACGTTGGACAGGATGTGGTCAATTCAGATCAGTACCATCTATGAGTCACATTATGCGACTGGCCTATACAGCTAAACCCTTCTATCATCATCCACACGGAACACACGCTTCTAGTGCAGTTTTATACCACGTTTCTATACATCTCCGGAGGTATATAAACCATGTGGTACATATATGTATGCGTGTGCAGCGGTTACACGAGGCATTGTTACAGACGCGACTCGCTAGGATGCACTGTGCGATTCACATGTCGTGCCTATGCGTTTGCTCTAAGTTAAGGTCGTATTGCGTGACCTTAGCCCCTGATTTATCGACTTGCATCGAACCTATATGCGCTTATCTCCCTCCGTCTCTTATCGCTCAGTCGCATCTTTAATTAGGTCGACGCCTTCTTTCGTACTCTCGCACCCGGTAGGCTCGGGCTTATTCGTGTTTCGAGGTAATAATGCAATGGACGTAACTAGGGGGAGTTACAGGTGCCCTCATCCAATAACATACAAAGTATCCATAATTCAACAAAAGTTGTTGTTATATTTTTATCTTTTGTTTATGTTATATTTTTTACTATTTTCTTTTATTACACTTATTGCATTTAATTTTATTTTTAATTTAATCCGTTAATTCAAAATGGGGGAGTAGTTCGTTTTCATGAAATTTATATTGTCTTCCTCCGCGCTTCAGGGTTAATGGATATTGGGGAATTATAGGGACTCTGAAGAAAAGTCCCAACAAATTGTAATTGAGGATGTGTCTCTCCGATCTCGCAGGTTAGGAGGTAGTACCGAAAGTGCAGTAAAGTCCGTAAATGAGATCGCCTACACCTATATGCGTCATACATGACACACACACACAACCGCCCATGGAATAAAGTGAGAAACAGAGACATCCTGGACAATTCAACCTTTATGTTTATTTCCGGTTTAAAAAGAAGAAGAGTTTCTGCCAGGGTTTCATTCCGTTCAATCTTTTGGTCATTTGCTCATAACGATAAGGTTGCATTATTTTATACGTTTTCGTTTTAGCATTGGAAGGAACAATAACTAATAGCGTTTATTTAATTATTAATTTCAACTATTGATACTGCATTTTTATTGTTGCTTAGGTAGAAAATTGTATCGAGAATTGAAAAATGAGGTCAGCAAACCCGTGATTAAATAAATATCATGTATTTATTATTAGAGCGTTAGCGAGTACAAGTGCACTCGAACTTTCTTCTTTGAATTGGCCATATTACGGTTACCCTTTTCTAGTTCGGCGCGGAGAGTGCGCGAGCACTCACCTGCTCCACGGGGAAAGTATCTCCCCGAAACACCAACAGGTAGCGCCATAAGGCGGTCCCAACTTGTATTTATTTACATGCTATGGACTTCGATCAGTTTGAAACTTTGACGAAGGTGTCCCATAAGTTTCTTCCTTTCCGGCTCGAGGTCATACATAGCGTGGCGCGGAAAAAACTTATGGGACACCCTAATACATGTTGATTTTATCACTATCCAGAGAGCTTGTTATTCACAGTGGCTTTGAACAAAAAAGTTGTTCTTGCCAGACTGAAAATATATTATTGTAATTTTATATATCGCACATTTACGCGTTTCCTATTTATAATATTATTGATACTCGATCGTTTATGCTTCTATTTGTCATTTTTGAATCGTTAATATTTTATTCCCGTGGAATATACGTCTCATGAATTGTAATTTCATTCGTGACGGGGATGTAACGGAAGTAACGAAAAAAGGAATACAGCGCATGCGCTGAGAATTGGGGGGCGGGGTTTTGTCTTGGGGGGGGGGGTAGGTGTATTCGTCGCGTCATGTGTTACGTCACCAGTGGAAAATTTAGAATATATACATATATATATATATAATTCGAAAAAAATTAAAGGGTAACTTCATACCAGAAAATATAACTGTTGAAAAATCGATTAATTAGAAGGTACAAAATAATAATATACAATTATATTTTTAATCGAGAGAAAGTAATGAACTTTACAGATGTTTTTAGCTGTAATTTCGTTCGTGACGACACGCAACGTCAATTAAATATCATAAATAAAATGGAGAAAGAAAATTTCGAAATTGAATAAATAAATTAGATATCCATTAAATAAAATGGATTGTTTAAATGTTACAAACAATTTTTCTACTTCAACTATATCTTTTTACCTACAATGTATGTACCTTTTAATTATGGAAAAAAATATACCTGGTATATGAAGGTCGTGAACTTAAGAAAAAAATGTAAACGAAGAAAAAAGACATCTCACTTTATATCATTAGCCCTTTATTATTATTAATTTCTTACTATTATTATTTTTCAAAGTCTTATTCGTTATATCAGGGGGCTCACAATTAACCCAAAGCTCTGCTCGAGAATATTAACCCTCGACATCATGTAACTATTGGTGCCATGTCTGTTTCTATGGTTATACATAAAATGAATCATGGTATGTAGGAATTGCGATCGATATTGTTTGATGTTTACATGTTGTATTATAATTCCAGGTAGGACATTTTATTTTTGTCCGATAGCTCAACGACTGTAAAGAATATTTTATTGGCAAATATGTATGCATATAACTCACTCTCTCTCTCTCTCTCTCTCTCTCTCATTAGGTTCATCGCCGAAATCTCGCAGATCCGTAGAACCGGATACGCAAAAGCCTATTCGCGAAGAAAAAAAACAAACTAAACAAAAATGGAAGATAGGCATATTTTCGTGTTTCAATAATTCATGGAATTTTTTTCGATTCTGTAACGACTTTAAATTTTATTAAGTTCCGCATAACATCGCACCATCTTTTACATCGTCCTTCCAGAAACGCGACTTTCGATGTTATGACGCGACTTCGACCTTCCGCTCTTCTCCTTTCGTTCCAAAACTCCGACCAAAAAAAGAGGAAGACTTCGATTCGTAAGGGTCAATTCATGGCGGGCGATGCTTTTCTTCATCCTGCTTCGAGTGAATCGGCGACGAGATCGTTGACGAGTACCTTCTGACAAAAAAAAAGGCAGAATCGAAGTTTAACATGTACAGAACCAAGCGCCAAGCAGGTACCCGTCCATCGAGAGCCGTGCAATGGACAAACTACAAACACCGAAACACGTCATGTCATTGGAACGGCAAACTACGGCTGGACGTAGAACGTAGAGGCAGTGGGAAGCCTTTCGTTGTTGAAGAAAAGAGGGGAACTGCGTGAAGGGGATCCTTCCACAAACCATACCATCTCCTCCAGTCAACCTGGCGGCACGAAAGACTGTTCGCGTTTGCCCTGTGCCCAGTGTGAACTCCGACGACTCCTAACGCTGTGGTACCAAGTGCAGGAGGCGCGTTTCCAATAAAACAATTAAACGAGAAAAGAACAAAATCGAAAACCACTAACCTCACATATACCTACGAAACTTATATATATATAATATATGTACACCAAGGAACGTATGGTGTAGTAATGAAATTCTAAAGGATACCAATTGATTCCGTCCACGTTGTTTACCTGAAACCTCAAGAACCAAAAAACAAAAAAAGCTAACAATTGTGTTCCGCTTCGACACTTGTTCTCGTTGTATTTAAAAACAAGGGAGTGTTACAGATACATAAATAATATATCCACGCGTATAAACATAGAAATTGGAAATTCGCGTCGATAGGAAACCACCGGATTACAAAATAACCGAAAATGGTCGCGAAGGACAGCAAGAACGTTGTCGTAGAGCAACTGGCCAATCCTTATGAGAAACCGCCGAGCATGTCCATCAAGCAGTCGCTCAGGACTTTCATGTACAACCCCGAGACCGGGGCCGTTATGGGGAGGACTATCGGCAGTTGGGGTAAGTTCGCCCTTTCTGTATGTAGGCTTTGTTGTTTTCGGGGACTCATGGTGCTCGATTGGGACCGACTGACAATGAGTTCCTCGTTTGCGGGGACCCACGAGGTGCTTGATGGGTTTGTTTGTGGCCCGAAGTGTCCCCGAGCTGAGATAAGGAGTGCAAGGTCCGCTAGGGACAGGTTGCACGGAAAAAAGTTGAATCGGTGGAAGGAAAGAGAAAACAAAACACGCCCAGGGAGATTTCCAATGTGGCATGCAACGTACCGCGATGAGACACCAATGGCAGCGGGAGCGGTAGTGGATCTACCAACACAGAGATACATATTACACACACATATACACACATATGAAATGTATATAGGGATATAGGAGCGTGAAAGCATAGGTGTGTGTTAGGGGCCATTCAACTACGCGTACCCACCCAACGGTTCCGTTGTTATTTGGGAATCAAAACAGACGAAATTTTGAAACGTGTGAAGTTAGGATTCGAAATTGGGAAACGATGTTGATTGCGAAGTTGAGTCGAGAGAAGAGTTGATGAAATTGGAGGGAAATCCTTGGGTACAATTGCGCAGGAAATCGGAAAATACCAAACGATCGCAGAAATGTAACGTTGCAGGTTCCAAGTCACAGCGTTACGGGAGTTACCGACTGAGCAGAGAGAGCAGTTGTAACGTACATCGTGTTGGATAATTTGACTTTTCCAAGACGAGTCTTTATTTATGTTGGAAATTTAACATTTTCCTTGCAGCAAATTAATAGATAAACATTCATTTTCAATATCAAGATCGAATAAAGCGATTATTTTAGATACAACTGTCAATATTTGAAAACCGATAGAATTTTGATTGATATTTTTTTTAATTTTCACTGTATTAAGGTTATATTAGGAAAATAATTTTTATCCAAATTTAATATAATAAGCGGATACATTTGTTTGAATAACATAGAATCCTTGTTTTCGTGAATCAATGTGAACAATGTTTCTCGTTTTTTACAGTTTTTATAGTTACTGCTTGAATCGCTACAATTTTACTTAATAGAAAATGAGAAACAATCAATTTTACCAAAAGCCAATAACTCGTTACCTCTTTATGCCAAAACAATTATCGAACCAATCGAGTCGGAGTCCCTTATCGGGTAAAAACAATACTTTGTACAAAACAATAGCTGTCGATAATACAAACAATATTAACTATAGTACATTAATTAATACCAGGCGTTGTTTGTTTATAACAAGGGATAGAATTACCTTCTTATATCGCAAAAGCTAATTTTCAATGGCATCTCATAATTTACCTGTAATGGAACATAAACTTCTTCATTTTAATCTACTTCGACTTGAGATTGAAAATAGGAAACAAATGAAAATGAAAGGAGCACTTTGTTTTGAAAATACCCATTTATTATTATATTTCTTGATAACAAACTTCAAAATCGTATTGCCTTCGAGTAATTCTTATAGAAAATTTCTTAAAATTGTCACACGAAACTTGGAAGAGTCGATTGTACTCGAAATCGAAATTGATCCCATATTTTGCAATTTTCCATTTCAATCGCATCGAAACTCCCATGTTCCATACCTCTCGGTTCTTGCGAAGAATAACATTATCGGTCTTTAACAAAATTGTTTAAACGAGGAACGGAAGTCGACCTACTCTCGGTAACTTTTTGTCTAGACTTTTGTCATTAACTGATGGATTCGATACTTTTGAGATAAAATTATTACTATTATTATTATTAATACTATTATTACTGCTTTCGCAAACAATTTTTTTTCACATGCGAACCACTCATTTAAATTAAACAGAGTTAATGGAATAAGAAAATGGGGGTTGGTAAAATTTGTAAACGTGTTTTTGGAAACATCCACTCTTTCCCCCAAATTGTTAGGTTGGCGCATAATTAATGACGATTATTATCAAAGCAACCATGCAAAGTAATCGTCGTTAATTATGCACCAGCCTAATACGACACATCTGACATTTTTTTAAATAAAAAAATTCAACCAGTAACTGTGATCCATCCTAACGTTTAACACCTAATTTCTACTTACTACAAATAATTTAAAAACTATTGTATTTGGAATTATCCAGTTGTTAGAATTATTTAATATCTAATTTTAAGTAATTAGTCTCGGCATCTAATCGTACAATTATTTGGACAACTTGATTTTATTTGCGACGACTTCTGAGATAAACATTTTTATCCGAAGAAGGCTTCCACATTGCAAACCGAAACGTTATGTAACATTAAGAATATCCTTATACATATACAATCGCTTACAACCAAAAAAATACACGAAATATAAAAAAATGCAACATTTGTCCAGTTTCTGGATTGGAATGCATCACTTTTAATTGTGAAAATTAAAGTGTCAAGAAAGCAAAGGGCTGCACATGTATATATGCAGGTGCACTTAACAATGTGGAATGCAATAAAGGAGTTGAACGTGTCAGGCTTCTTCTGAGCTAATGATCCCTTTGAAATCTCGAAATAAAATTATCTCATTTAATCCTCTTGGTACTTGAATTTGTGGGTTTTCTTGTTTATGCTATAAGCATACCTGTACATATGTCTCCAGGTGATAGGTTTAAGCCTAGACTTGGCGAAACATGAGATTACGACAAATAGAAAGTGTCAAGAAGGATTTTCCTCTAAGAACCGGGGGCTGAAAACACATGGGACATTTTTAGTTCAATTTATTGTTTATTGTTTACTGTTGTTAATGACTATGTCCTTGTTGCCATGGGGCAAGGTCGAGGAATACAAAATTGCAGTGGATAAGTAATGTAAGTGATTTACAATATTGAGAGCACTCATCCATGGGAAATTGCATAGTTTTGGGAATCAGTATTTTTTGTGAGACTTGGATTTTGAATTTTTACCAAAAATTTCGAAAGAAAATTGACTTTCGGCAAATATTTCAAGCAATTAAGGCTCTCGAATGGGATAAATGGGGCGGAAGGATGTACAAATTTGACCTATTTCTGAGCTCCCAAGTCCCACGACCAAAATTACATAACTCTCGAAGCCTGAAATTAATCTACGTCTAGCTTTCTCACGTGTTCGTATTTTTAATAAAAAAGGGAAAAAAAAGTTCGAGGCTTTTTCAATATTAACAAGCTGATACAGGAAATTTAATGAGACTTTATAATTGGACGTAACGTAATTCCGTCACACGAGTGAATGTCAAGAGCGTTGAAATGTTTCAAAAGATGTGCAACATATTTTTATTTTTAAATACAGTATTAATACAAATATTTTATTTTTATATTCTTTGATTATTTTCGCATGGATAAGAAAAAATTTTGAATCTCTCACGAGTTGAGGAAATTGGGCAGGTTAAAGGAAAATTAATAGAAATTTTGAGGAAACTTAATAGAAAATCGAAAATTGTCAGCAAACGATTTTGTTAATTTAAAGGAATTTTCAAATTTGCTAATTTTTAGTTTCTACAAAAAAATTCGAAAGTATTTGAAATTTAACAATTTTCTGAATCCCACGTTTTTGGAAATCAACTGAACGAAAATCATTGAAATATTTTTTTTTTATTTTTCCAGGGGGAAATTGAAATATTTGAAATCGCAGAATTGTTTGAACTTTTGCTTTTTTGAAATTAAATAATTATTTTGCAATTATTTTCGTTTGCGAAATTTTCATGAATTAAATATTTTTTATTTGTCTTGGTGAAGTAAAAAAATTTGTTACTTTTATTTGGACAAAGGAAAATGAAAGAAAAAATTCTTCCGTATTACGAAAATATCGAAACGCAAAAGAAAAATGAAAATTTTGATTTTTTTTGTCCAGCATATAGATATTATGCCAATGCGTACAAAGTTCTAATTCGAGACGATTGAACGAATCTATGAGCTATACAACTCAAACAGAAAAGAAGATGTATGCAGTTAAAGTAATAACGCTTTGTGATTGGATAACAGCTAATTATTCCATAAAAAATTGTTATCATGGAGACCTTCGTCTACCATGAAAATGATTCATCTCCGGATTAATTTAGTACTTTTCGTTTGAAAAATCAAATTATGTCTTTCGTCACGACGATTTATAATTCGTGGTTTTATATTAATTTCCTCGTTTGTTACTATTAATAATTAAGCTTTAATTTTTCTGAAAACACTCCCGGACGTAAAAATTCTGAAAAAAATACAAAATTACCCGATAGTGAATAAAAAATTATAAATTATCACTAAAGTGCCGTTAATGGCTGTTAGATATGAATATATCAATTACAAAACCAAATTTTGAAAATACTAGCTTTCTATTTTATATCAAAAATTAAAAAAGAAAATTAAAAAAATTTATTTATATTTTTTTTTTCAACTACAGAAAACTACAGCAAACATTTTTTTTTTAAATTTACTTATTATTTTTTCTTTACATTTTTACTGTTTACCATTAATTATTTATTATTAATTTACAAGTCTCCGGTTATCGCCCAAATAATTATCGAATCGCTGTAACTTGAGAATAAGCAATCCTTGGTGCTTCTGATAGTGGCAATGAACTTGACAACATTTTATTTTGTAATACAACTTTATCGGGGTATTAAACCGTGGGATGAAATTCAAGTGGATCCGAACATTAACATTTCTAATGGGGTGACGTTTTAATCGATTTTACGTTGAAATTAATACAGACAAAAATTCTTCGTTTATTGGCAAAATTAGCAAAATAAAAAAAAACCCTATATTTGAAAAATGTGGATTTTATTTTAATTCGTTGACAAAATAAAAATAAATATTTATGCTAAATTTGGTGGCTCATTCGGTTCAAACCTGCGAGATATAGAATTTTCGCGCTTTTTCCAATAAGAAAAATTGTGAAAAATTTCGATATTTGGAATTTATGTTTGAAATTTAATATAAATTAATTTTGTTCTTATTTAATTGCAATATTTACATTTAAATATATTACAAATATTAGAAATCCACACAATTGCAACTTCAACTGAATTTTATGAAAAATCATTTAATTCGGGAACTTGAATTTCCATTTTACAGCAAATTATAATTATTCGAAATTTAAATATTAAATCAAAAAATAGGAAATTTGATTTTTATATTAATTCGGTTACAATTTAACTAAAGAAAATTATTCGAAAATAACGAACGATAATATTTAAATACCAGCGTAATTAAAATTGTTACTAATTATTTTGTTAAAAAAATTGTTATTAATACAATCGAAACAAATTCTGACTGAGCAGTGGCTTGAAAAATTCGCTCTGCTAAATTCGTTCCACTGCAGTTCATTCAATTTCAACTTTTTTCCTTTTATAACTAATTGTAAGTATATTCAGTGGAATTAAATGAACAAAGAATTTACGCGGTTGACGTTGACATGAATTGCCGTACAGGAAGGAAATTATCCAAACACGTAACAGAACCACGGTTGACGCCCTTTTTTGCCTTTATAATGTAGGTAGAATGGAATTAGCAAGTGAGCAATTACATAAAGAAGAAGAGTCCAAATGCATTCGAGTAGGTAGAAGCAAGAGAAAAACCAAAAAAAAAAAATTGTCTTCTTATTTATAATTATAAGAATGTGTGGAAGAACGCATAATTTGGAAATGTTTTGTTCGAGGGTAATATTTAATTATAATTGCAATATTTCGTTTTTATTTATTTGCAAAAGTACCATTTTCTTACAAGATTTCATTTCACTCAATTTTCTAATTTCTGTTTTTTCGATAGAAATTTCGTTTTTAATTAGCGACTTGAAAGAATTTGCCGGAAAAAGTGCATTCGTCACAAGAAAGTTTGGAGTGAGCCAAAATGGAAAATCATAGCCATTGAGAACTGTGAAATTGCATTTCTCCCACGAGAAAAAGCAGGGAAGGGTGGAAAGTTCCATGAAAAGGTGACGAGCACCAAGTGTAAAGCACGTATATACATGTACAATGTACATGAAACATTCGTGGAGAAAAAGACGGAAGTACTTTGCACGTGGTTTGCGCTTATATGTGTATAGAATACTGTATAGTAGAATAGAGTATGGTAGCGCGTTACTGAATGGCAATTGTTAAACTTCCCTTAGTACAAACGTCTACAACGAGGTCAATTGGCATTAAATGGAAGCATTTACGGTATTACGTAACTTAGGGCCATTCCGAAGGGTACACCCACGCAACCATGTGGTTGTCGTCATCATCATCGTCGACGACGTCGTCGTCATCATCACCGTCATCATCATCATCATCATCATCCTGATCATCATCGTCAGCAGCATCAGCATCTTCAACAGCATCAGCATCAGCATCAACATCTGCATCAGCATGAACATTAGCATCTGCGTTATTAGCCCCAGCATCATCAACAGCATCTACTCTATCGTAATCATTAACATCAGTACCAGTATCAGTATCAGCAAGACCATCAGACCATCATTAATAATTTAATCAGCATGAATACCGTCCAGAAAATCAGCATCACGAACACTAATATCAACAGCGGTACCAAAATCAGCATCAGTGTGAGAATTTGCATCGACATTGGCGTCAGCATCAGCATTATGAGAATTAGCATCAGCATCATCTAAAACCGCCAGCATCACGATCACATCGGGATCAATCTTCGGTATGAGTACCATCATCAACGGGATCCTCGGTATCGGTCATCAATCCTTAATATCAGGATCGGTATCAATTATGAGTAATTGCTCAGTAATTGTACCGGAAAAAGTATCGGTATCAGTACCAGTATCGATCATAAGCTTCAGTAATTGTGTCAGTATCACTAACAGTACCAGTATCGATCATCAATCATCAATCATCAAGATCAGGGTCAAGATCAGGGTCAAGATCAGGATCAGGATCAATCAGAAGCATCAGTATTTGCATCAGCATCAACATCAGCACCAGCTTTAAGATCAGTAAGGCCCTATCAGTATCAATCATCAATCAGTATCAGCATCAATCAGAAGCACCAGTATTTGCATCAGCGTTAACATGAATCATCAACACCAACATCAGCACTAGCTTTAAGATCAGTATCAGCATCAATCAGAAGCACCAGTATTTGCATCAGAAAGGCTATAGTAGCGTAGCGGTAGCGTGAGTGGACCTTCACTCGGGGGTCCTGGGTTCGATTCTCGGTACCGGCAATGATCAGTATTTGCATCAGCATCAACATGAGTCATCAACATCAGCATCAGCATGAGCTTTTACCATCAATACCAGCATCAATCAGAAGCATCAGTATCAACGTTCCCTATCAGCATGAGTCATCAACATCTGCATTAACATCAGCATATCAGCATCATCAGTATCAACATCAGATTGAAAATCAGCACCAGCATCATCAGAGTCAGCATCAGCATCATCAGAGTCAGCATCAGCATCAACATCCGATTTCTTTACATACAAATGCAAATCCAAAAAAAAGGGAAATTCTGAGTGTCCCAAAAAAACCCATAATTCGGAAATAATCGAATTTCGAAAAATCCCACGTGGGAGTGGAAAATTTGGAAGCTCATAAATATCGTAGACTCAAAGGAGAAAGGAAGAGAAGGGCCTTCTGAAAAGAATATATTATAACGATAACAAGAATCGCCTCCATCAGAGTCTCGAATCAAAGTTTAATTGAATTGTTGGCAGTTGTGGAGAGGCATCGCTTTGATCTTCTTTTAAATTGTTGAAACGAGTAATACACTTAACCCGTATTGTCCCTTGTTGTAATTTAGAACACCATGATTTCACTTCTGTCGATCAGATTTGAGGTACAAAGATGCCGGGAGGGATCTTTGGGAGGATCTTTCCGGTGCTAGAATTTGGAATTTCGAAATTTGTATCATTAAGTGACAAACACGCAACATTTGCGATAATAGTAACCCTTTTGATGGAGTATCAACAGCATGGGTTTGAAATTTTGGTTCGATATAACTAATTTTGTTTCTTTTTTTTTTGCTTTCAGGTAAAATTGGGCTCTTTTATCTGATATTTTATGGAGTATTGGCAGCCCATTGCGCGATTTGTTTCTGGGGATTCTTCCAGACTTTGGATCCAAGGATACCGAAATGGCAATTGAATCGTTCGATCATTGGGACCAATCCTGGTATTATACTATTTTTGTATATAATTATATGTTTATTTATATATTTTTTATTTTGATATTGGGTTGGCAACTAAGTAATTGCGGGTTTTGTCATTTATTTGCATTGAAAATTCGACAATTACTTAGTTGCCAACCCAATATTTTCTATTTTGGTACTTCATATTTTTATTTGTATATTTTTTCTTATATAATTTTAAGACATATAGATTTTTTTCTTTTTCTCTCATAACTCAAACCTAATTTTCACGAGCCTTCATTGAAAATTAATTTTTTTATTCAAATTCAGTTATTTATTTATTATAATTATATTAATATATTTATCAAAGATATATATATCAGGGTGTCCCATAAGTTTCTTCCTTTCCGGCTCGAGGTCATACATAGCGTGGCGCGGAAAAAACTTATGGGACACCCTAATATATATTGCAGCATATTATTTATTAACCCTCCCTTTTGGGGCTGGACGAGTTCCAATGTTTATTTTTATATTATTATTTTTTATAATACACAATAACAATAATTTGTATTTATTTGTAATTATAATGAAAAATATTGTAATTTTTTTAACTTGCCTCGTTTCAGGTTTGGGATTCAGACCAATGCCTCCAATGGAAAACGTCGAAAGTACATTAATTTGGTACAAAGCAACCGACAAGAAAAACTACGAATATTGGGTGAAATCCTTGACGGAATTCGTTGAAAGTGAGGGATCTAATTTTTCTTTTCTCATTCATGTTCGGTTAACACTATGCCGTCCGGTGGCACCACCTTGGTGCCATGCGAAAACTACCGGGCAAGCGCCGGTGGCACCACTTTGGTGCCATGCGAAAACTACCGGGCAAGCGCCGTTGGCACCACGTTGGTGCCATGCGAGAACTACCCGGCAAGCGCCGGTGGCACCACGTTGGTGCCATGCGAAAACTACCGGGCAAGTGCCGGTGGCACCACGTTGGTGTCATGCGAAAACTACCGGGCAAGCGCCGGTGACACCACGTTGGTGTCGTACATAAAGATTCATACCGGCGCCAAACGGAAGAACCTTTCCCGATCGGACGCGCGGACGGCAAAGTGTTAATCGTATGGTTGGTTCTTATAATAACAATAATTGACTCGTATTGAATTTCAGTCTACAAACGACCCGGTTTGACACCCGGTGTGGGTGAAAACAGCATCACTTGCAATTACGACAAGTATCCGGCCAAAGGGAAAGTTTGCAAAGTCGATATGCAAAATTACCACGAATGCGATGTGAGGCGTTTGTTCAGTTACGACAAATCATCGCCCTGTATTTTCTTGAAACTCAACAAGGTAATTATGGAGAAACGTTAAGAAAAGTTGTTTTTTTTTCTTCCGAATATTCATATTTTCGATTTACGTGAAAACGATGATTCCATTGAAATTTATTTTATAAAAAATATATAAATTTATAAAATATAAAAATGTACAAAAAATAAATAAATATATAAAATATATAATATTTGATTTTGTGATTCCAGATTTACGGATGGGTGCCGGAATACTACGAGCCCACGGAAGAGTTACCCGAAAACATGCCTCAAAGTATCCGAGATTTGGTGAACACAACCGGCTCGTCGAGAAAAACGATTTGGGTCTCGTGCGAAGGAGAAACACCGGCTGACCAGGAAAATATCGGACCGGTCAAATATTTCCCAATGCAAGGCTTCCCCGGCTATTATTTCCCCTACGAAAACTCGCAAGGATACCAGAGTCCTTTGGTGGCAGTACAGTTTGTCCGACCAACGAGTGAGTAGCAAAATCTTGAAACCCTATTTTTCGAGTTTCAACCCGATGGTATCTATGAAAAAAAAAAAAAAAATTCGAGTGATTTCACTTTGAATTTCGAAAATGAATCGATTCCGAAATTCAAAATTTCCTAATTTCGATTTTTTTTTTGAAACCCTATTTATCGAGTTTCAACCCGATGATATCTATGAAAAAAAAAATTTCGAGGGATTTCACTTTGAATTTCGAAAATGAATCGATTCCGAAATTCAAAATTTCCTAATTTCGATTTGGGGGGGGGGGGGGGGGATCTAATTACAATTTTGAGAGTCCCAGTTGCGAGTGCTTCAAAAAAGCAGTTAAAAAAATTTTGTAGATCAGAAGTTCTAATTTCTGAGACAATTTGAATATGAAATCGTCGAATTTTAATTTTCCTGGGATTTTACAGTTAATTTGATTTAAAGAATCGTTCAAATTTGTAATTCTATTCTTTGAGTATGAAAAATAATTTTTGTTCTAATATAATTTTCATTTATACAAATTTTGTATAAACGATTTTATTTTCCTCATAACTCAAATCTAATTTTAATGGATTTCCGCTGAAAATTAATTTTTTTTCGTTTAAATTTAGCAATTCATCTATATTATAATTTATATGTTATAATTATAAATTATTATTATTATCATTATTATTATTACTATTATTATTATCATTATCATTATCATTATCATTATTATTATTATTATTATTATTATTATTATTATTATTATTTTATAAAAATTTCGTTTCTTTTGTTACAGTTGGAGTCTTGATCAACATAGAATGCAAAGCATGGGCGAAGAATATCATCCACAGCCGCCACGACAGATTAGGTTCCGTTCACTTTGAACTGATGATAGATTGAGATTTGTCTCAATCGACGGAGATTCATAGTTTCCTCAAATTCTCAAGATTTTCTTTCTATCTCGTACTCTCTATTTAATCCATTGTCTCTTTTTCCCGATGAATCTCGTTACTTTCTGTTTTCTCTTAAATTTTAATTTTGATTTCTTTTTTTTTTTCCAAATTGTTTATATATTGTCTAATAACGTTTAAAAACACATCAAACGTAATCTTCGCGTTTGATGAGAAGAACGTCTTGATGAAACGAATCTCAATGAATGTAGTAATTTTCAGTCAAATTTCTTCGTCATATTTTAATTTTTTATTTTCGAGAAAAAAAAAACCATTTTTGAGAGTAAATTGCCTTTTATCGGAAGTATTTCCAAATTTAGTGCGGAGAAAATCTCAATAACGCGAATCTCAATGACTGTAGCTTTTTGGACGATGGATTTTTTTTTAATAGATTTTAATCTTTTTATAAGAAGAATCTTCAAAATTTGATTATCAAAAATTTACCGTTTACCAATAATTGTGAAATTCTCTCGAAGGAAACGGAATGAGAATATACAGAAGAAGAAGAAGAAGAAAATATTTTTTGTACGCATGAAAATTACGAAACGAGTACAAATTTAATTTCTCGTGTTGTAGAAATACTTTAAAATCATTGTCTAATGTCTCTCTCTCTCTTTAATCATTATATATTGTACAAAGGAAATGTTTATGTGAAACAGGAAGTTGTCATTAATCAATTTTGCGATTACAAAGATATTTCGTGGCGGAGAAAGGAAAAAAAAGTAGAACGAAAAAGAAAGAAAGAAAGAAATTTTCTATTTTGAAAAATTATAAAATTATTTTATGAATATTTCCACAAAAAAAAAACTATAGAATTTTCTGTGGAATTTATAAATATCTTGCGAAATAAAATTAACAGTCGAAAAACTTGCGAAAACATTCAAATTATTAAACGTTCGAATTAAAATTCTCAGAAAAAAAAATTGTTTCATACCGAATTAAAATTCGGGTATCGTATTTTCTTTTATCGTTTTGCTATTGGAAAGGGGATGAATATCATCACAACGCCACGTGATTAATCATTGTGCAAGCCATTGACTCCCTTGAAGAGTAAGAAACCACCCTAGGGGTGGAAAGGGTTAATCGTTAATCGGTCTATCGATAGTATACATATTTTAGATTGTAAGTGTATGTTTTTGGTTTTGTGTCGAACTATTATTATTATTATTATTATTATTATTATTTTTATTATTAAGATCTCGAAAGTATATATTCAAAAAATCCGAAAATAGAAATCCGGAAATAAATTATTACAATAAATCTATTGATTTATTGTAAAAAATTATTTCCTTCTCCGTTTTATTTATCAATTTTGAATAAAGTTTCCAATTTAAGAGATTTTCCAACTTTGAAATGTTTCGCGTTTCGGAATTCGTCAAATTTTGTAAGACTTCGAACTTTGGAATTTTCTCCGATTTTGCGAATATTTCGAATTTTGGCATTTTTTAAATAAATTTTATAAACTTTGGGAAAAATCCAAGTTTGAAAATTTATGAAAAAAACTTCAAAATTGGAACAATTCGAAAATTCTCAATATTGCCAAATGTTCGAACTTCGGAGCTTTTGCAACTTTGGAATATTCCGATTTTCGAATATTTCGAATTTTTTTCATTTTTAATCAATTTTGTAAACTTTGGGGAAAGTCAAAGTTTATGAAAATTTATGAAAAATTTCAAAATTTTGAAGAACTCGAAAATTCTCAAAATTGGGGAATGTTCGAACTTCGGAGTTTCTGCAACTTTGGAATATTATATTTCGAATTTTTTTAATTATATTTCCAATCATTTATTTTGGTTATTTTCTCGTGGATTATTATTTTCGGAAAATATTTGAAAATTTCTTTTGGCTGATATTTCCACAAATCGTGGAATCAAAGGGAAGGAAATTGCGATCAATGGGGGGAAAGTGGAGTTTCGCGAGGGTTATCATCTTTTATTCTAAATGAAGGAAAACCTTAAAGCTGCCTTAAAAGTGGAACAAATTTATATAAATATATCGTATACATTCGCGTATATATATATATGATAAATATATTCACAGCTATTTTTGTAAAATCACGTTGTAATAAAATGTATAACGAGAAGATATCGATGAGATCAATCAATGAAAGGAAGGGAGCGCAACAAAAATTATAATTGTAATTGTAATTACGTTCTTCTTGCGTTAAGAATAATTATATAGTAATTAATGTACTCGTATCTATATCTATATATAGTAATTAATATTCCTGTATCGAAAGACACCGATAAAGTGTCTCGCATCTTTGTGATTTGAAAGCGTGCTATCGATTATCGATTCCTTGGAGAACGACAAACAATTGTTTTGAGTTTCAAAGCCTTAATTAATACCTAATTAATTGAATGACAATCATCCTTTGGCTCATGAATGCCGTTTTTTTTCAGTTTGCGAATTTTTTTTGCGGCCGAATGGCAAAAGATAAATACGCGTAATGTTAATTAATTAATTAATTAATTAATTATGTTACCGTTCACGAAAATGGACATTATTTTCATAGTTGATTCTACTCTGTAGAGATTATTGATGAGCAAGGGAATTAAAAATATTCGTTCAATAATTGAGAGAGTCGAGTTACTTTAATCATTTATTTTCCAATTTTCCAGTAAATTTTTTCAAACCTTGGGATTTTTCCAACTTTGCAATTCTTCATAATTTTTTGAATCTTAGAATTTGTCAATTGTCGGCTTTTGTAATAAAGTTTCGAATTTTGCAATTTTTTCAACTGTCCGACATTTGGAAATTCTAATTTTTGCAAATCTTGTTATTTTTACGAATTTGTAATAAAGTTTCAAACTTTCGAATTTGTCGATTGGCAATAAATTTGAGACGTTTTGGAATTCCTTCGACTTTCGAATATTTCGAATTTTGGATTCTTACGAACTTTGTCATTTTTAATAAATTTTCAAACTGAAACTTTTCCAGTTTTCGAATATTTCGAATTATGCAATTTCTCATAAATTTGTAAGTTTTGAAATTTCGAGTTTCTTCAATTTCTTTTGGAATTCATATAGAACCTTTTTGGCTTTTAAATTTCGAACTCGGTACCGGGATTTGGCGCCATCTACGGCAGTGGTACGTAACAACCTTTCATTTATTTCCATTCGGCAGAATTTCAATTCCTAATTTCTGTGTTTTTTTTTTAACGTAACCTTTAAAAAGGTAGTGTCAGACTTTTTTGACATTGAATAACCGGCATTGAAATTGACGATGTTTGGAAGTAAAAAAAACGATTTGCCACCGCGTCCTCATCCACCGCTACCTCGACAGATCATGGAGGATCTCGAGAACGCTAATATCAACGACGTGGCTTTTAAAATCTTCAGCAAAGGTAAAATCCCTATTTGCATTTTTTTTTTAGGTTGTAGTTATTTTTAGTTATATTATTATTATGATTATTATTATTATTTCCATGAGCGGATACTTTTCAAATTTCGAATATTTTAAATTTCGAATTTTGAACAAAAGTTTGGCTATTGTTAAGAAATTTTCAAACTGGGAGATTTCCAATTTTCGGATTTTTCAAATTTTCGACTTTTGCGAATTTTCCAATTTTTTATAAATTCCAAAACACCAAATTCCAACATTTGAAAATGGATATTTACCTTTTCTTTCCCAGACAAAGATACGTCCAACGTCAAGGAAGACTCCAACGTCCCGAGCGGCTCCACTCCGAGCCCAGAAGTTATTTACAAAACGGTGAAAGCTTCCTTGGAAGTGAACGAGCAGTTGAAGCAGCTCAACGAATCCTTGGAGGTGGAAATGGAGAGCTTGACCCACGGCGAGCGAGAGATGCAAACACTCGCTCAAGAAATTCGAAAACAAGCTCAAGCCGCGCTCGTCACGTAAACGGAAATGGAGTCGAGAAGAAATAGAAGCTACAAAATTATTTCGATACAAACTGGGTTCTTGAGAGACTTCGAAAAATCTTGAAAGAGTTAAACGACTCGAAGGAATTTGGAAAAAGGGTCTTTTGGGCAAAAGAAGAAAATGTAAGTATCATTTGAGATTTCGAAAACCGTGCAAAAGATTGTTCTCGATCCAAAATCCCAAATATCGTTTGAAATTTGGAGTTCTGGATTATAAAGATTTTTGAAAATCTGGAAAAAGGAGATACTTTTGATCTGGGATCGTTATTTTGAAATTTTCTGCACATCTTTTGTACAATATTTTAAATGGTACAATATTACAAAATAATTATATTTAATTTTGGAATTTTTTGAATTCTTGGTGTGATCTTCAAGGTCGAGTGAAACTGGAGGAAAGTCGAATAACAGTGATTCGAATGTCACAGAATCATGTTTAATTAATTTATCATACAATAATTGTGTAATACTTAGTAGTAACAATGATAATAATAATAATTTTAATAATAATAATAATAATTATGGTGTATATCTAGATTAATCATGTCGACGTAATATAATCGAATGTAAATTATGTATATACCTACTAAAATTCATAATACATTGAGCTAAGATTGTATAAAAACAAAAACTATTGGATCACTTTCTATTGAACTATTTTAATTATTCCTTTCTCCATTTTTTTTTCCATTTTTCAATTTCGTCGACGTACAAAAGCTTCGTTATTTCTTTTTTTTTTTTTCATGTTGTACCTAATTAGCGAAGGTGATATGTTCTCATATTTGTGAATTTACGAATAGTAAATCATTACAATTATTTACGAATAAAACCCTGTACAAAAAAAAAATAAAACATCTACGTATTGCTTCGATTAAAGGCAGGTCGTTTTTGTTCGATCGCAAGGCACTGTTTTACGAAACTTCAGGAATTTGTTATCTATTTTAAAAACATACCAGCAATTTTGTTATACTTAATTTCCATTTTTTTTTTTTTTAATAAAAACTTTCCATTTCAAGTCGAAGTGCAGAAAATTCGTTTCCCAGACGATTCGAATGAATTATAATTTTGTTACGATCATAATTGGTACAAAATATAATTTGAAAAATATCGATTTATGTCAATTATAATTATTATAAATTACAATTTGTAAAATATGAGTTTATTATAATTATAATTATTATAATTGCTACGAATGATAATAATTGTATTTTATTAACTGCGAGCGAGTCGTTTGCAATTTGGAATTTTTATAAATCTTTGGAGATTTTTATGAAGTCCATAAATAATTATGAACGTGTTGTAAATTATAAATATTATAAATGCATTGATAACATAAAACTAAATATCGTTAAAACAGTTTCTTGTTACGAACCTTTCGTATCTTCGACTCCACGAGTCGGAATGAAAAACATGTAAAATTTGTCGAACATTTAACAGCGAGTCGAGTAAAATTTTCATTGAAGAATTTTTCTTTTTCAAAAACACGTATAGATATTTGTTTAATGTAAAATTGCTATATATATATATATATATATGTATATATATAAAATTCTTGAAAACAGATAATAGCGAATCTTCTCGGGCATGAAAATATGTATTGAAATATTTTTTTTTTTCACGGAAATTTGAAATTTTCGAAAAATCGAATATCTTTCATTTTAAAAAAAAATGAGAATGTATTAAATTCGATTTTGCGCGTGTCCCAAATTTCCTTCCAGGGTGTTTTTATAGAGAAGTCGATGCCCCTCCCAATATTTTTCTTTTCGAAGGCACTTTTTCGTATTTTTGATTGAAAAAAACGAGAGATTCGTCCCTCCCACTTGACTCAAAATGGCATAAAGATTTGTAACTTTGTCATTTACCGCTTGAATTTTATTTATAAGTACGACTAGGAACTAAGTGTCTTTTTGTAATCGCAATGCAAGCTACTGAGTAATGTGCGAAGAGAATTAATACTTCCACCCATGGGAAATTATCGCATGAATTTATTTTTGTCATTTTTTGCTTCCAAAATGCTTGGAAAAAAAAAATTTGAGTTTCCATTTAAAATTTTTTACTTTCGTTCCCAGATATCAGGTTTTCAGAAATTATGAATCTCTGATGAAGGTAATTTAAAAAATTTTCATATTGGGTCCTATCGACCAGAAATTCCAAGTATCAGTAATAAAATACAAATTTCAAATCCAAACAATTTTCGAAATAAAAAGAAAAGGAAATTTCGAATTTCCTGGTATCAACTGAAACTTGGACTTTCGGGTGGAAATGACTTCTGAAAATCTGGCAAAAAAGCGTCTTTTTTTTTCGAAATCTCAAGTGCGAATTGAAACTTCAAATTTTTTATGAAATTAATATCTAGAAACCGAAGGAAAAAATATCTTCGTTCGGCTTTGCAAGCAATTTGGGAGTAAAAAAAATGTACCACAACCCACGAAAATTGGAGATTCCGTTCCTCCTTAAAAAAAAAACAAAAAAAAATAAAAATTTCTCCTTAATCTCAAAAAAAAATGAAAAGTAAAAAAATACTGTAACGGAATGTTACTTTTCCAAATCCTGCAAAGGATCTGATAAAACGGTCGTCTTGAAATTTCCACGTTCCCTTGCATTTTTCGAAATTCTTCCATCGACTGATCATTAAAACAAAAATCACTCGATCCGTCCTCTAATTAAAATTAGTTGGCATACTCGTCGGTATGCCGTCAAAATTCATAGCAGGATTATTAAAATAAGAGCACCATGTAAATCCTGGCGGATATCCTAAAACAGAGATTTGTTCATAATTTTTCTTTCCCATTTTTTTTTTTTTTCAATGAACGTAAAGAAACTCGAAGCGAATGCATACTTACAGTATTAATTGTTACAAAAATGATTGCGACAGTTAAGTATTTAAAGGATGCGGATGATTTGAGAGAATAGCGAGTCGAACCGTCTTTTGTCCAGCTGCGTGCGAATTAATTGGTAAATATGTATTAATTAGTTACATTTTTAGTGATAAATGAATGTCAGGAAATATTGTTAGACATGAGCGATTAGTCGGTCGGTTGTTAAAAATGTGGATTGTTAATCGACTCTTTACTCGAGTCGTCGAAGGATTAGTTTCCAAAAACATGTGGATTTTTCAAATTGCTCTTGTCGAGGAATAAATTATTTGTTTTATTTTACAGAGAATTTCTATTCTATAAGAAATTAATGATATATTTTTTCCACCCTGTCAAATATTTATTATAATTTCTGTCGCTTATAAATCGAGTGGAAAAAATGTATTATCAATTTTTTAGTCGAATAGGAAAAATTTCTGTCGTATAACATGTGAGTAAAAAAAATTTGTTTTGAATAATCCATTGCTGAAATTAATATATATATATCAGTGGAATGTAAATAAAATAAAAGCTACCTTTTTTTTAAAAAAGTTATATGCAAAATATATTAAAAATGAGATGAATCGTTCGAAATGCTCGTCGAAGTTCCATTCGATTGGTTTCTTTGTAAATCTTTGAAAAATATTTTTTTTTTCGTAAAAGTAGTTGCTGATAAATGCAGCATTTTTTGCTTATAACATTGTATGATTAAACAAGCGACAGGTTTTGATGTGGAATTGAAAATGTTAGTCGTTAGAGATGCTTTCGATCATTCGATTGTAAAATAAAAGCAGATATTATTATAAATCTATGTTATCGCAGATGGGAAAATGGAAAAAAGCATACGGATCAAATATAGAACTTTCTTTTAATAATATAAGATCTTTTTCGGAGATTACAGGGTAAAGAGTTTACATGAGTATCGAGTTTTCTTTTTAATTTGAATTTTCTTGTTTCTTTCTTTCTACAAAATTGCAAATCTTTAATCGCTATCCTTATCGATATCATTTTATTTCCTTCGATAGAACCTCTACGATATATTCTAATTTATTAGGTATCTTTTGTAATTCGATTCCATAGAATAAAGTTGTAAAAATAAAAATCTCTTGTGTGTTCGATATTCATCGAGTCGAAGAAAAATGTTATCCTCGGAAATCAAGAATTTAAATTTCGAATTTGAAGATCGTTAAGAATAATAAATTTTTACGAATTAATAGACATTGTAAAATGAAATGAAATGAAATGAAATGAAGTAAAGATTCAGTTCTTTTCTTCGATATCGAAGAACGGGCTGAAGTTTACCAAGTTTCTACATTACGGAAAATTTTCAAAATTGCAAACTGCAATTTCTATTTCAAATTCTCTCTTCTCAAATATTGTATTTGAAATGCAATTACACTCGGATGGAAAAGAATAATGAATTTCAAATTACAATTCGCGAAACTATGCCCGAAAAAATGTGAGATTTTAGAATTTGTAACCTCCAAAATCGAAGATTCTCAATTATCACACTTTTTATTTTCTCAAAAATAATTGCATTTACAATTAATATTTTAATTTGCAATTAGTTTCAAATACAGGAAGTTTCAATTCATGAAAAAAAAAATTGGAAACTTCAGCCCCAAGGAGAAATGTTTCAAACCTGAACATTCCAAAATTTCCCTCCTTTTGCTAATTGTCAGTCACTAAATTTACAACTTCCACGATTAAAGCTTTTCATCAAAATATATACCAATTATATATTAAAAATATATACCAAATGTATATATTACAAAATGAGAAGCTTCTCTGGAAGTAGAGCGAACAAAAAAAGTGTTGCGAGGTAACGATCGATGAATCGATGGATCAATGAAGATTCATTGATCATCGATGATCATTGGAAGTTGAAATCTGGCATTTTAAAGAAATGAGAAATTGATAACTTGCCTCTTGGCTTGTATTTAAGATGATCCTCAATAAATTGGCAAGGACAACGGGCGGAGATACAATGACGTGGCGATACCGATACTCCTAATGAATTTCTAGCATTACGATCCTGCGAATCTATCGTGAGGTCAAGTCTTCTTCGAATAAAATGACGAGCCCATCGAGATGAATATCTCAGCAACAAGAGTTCCGCCCGTTCCTGCCAACACATATTTCATATTTTCCGCATTTAATTATTTACTCATTAGTCACATCAATTCACAATTTCAAAATTACATTTATACAAGTTTTCTGATTTTTCTGGTATTTTTCACCCATTTATCAATATTCAATTCATTTTTTGTGTTCCCTTATTCAATTTTTTGGAACAAAGGGAATAAAAGGAAGATGAAATTCATATCGAGAGGGAAAGAAATATAATTCCAGGAGTTCGATCCTAAATTGTGCAGTTCGAGATGAAAAAAAGGTCCCAGCAAAAGTAGAATATTAAGGACAAAGAAAACAAAGAAAATGGTTCGAAGAGAAATGGGCTGGAATTGAAGTGAAATAGAGGCAGAAAATAATTTCTTCGAGCCGTAAAAATAAAAAACCAAGCTTTGGGCCATCGGAAAGATAAAAAGTTACTCGGAAGTTCAGCTTCGGTGCAAAGTTTGAACCTCCAGGGCTTTGCGATGCGAAGAATTGGTAGCTTCGAGGCGGTTAAAGTTCAAGTTCGAGTCTCGTGGATTCTTCGAGCCCCCGAAGGCTCGAAATTGGTAGCGATAGATTTGAAAACACATGGAAGAGTCGAGATGAGTTCGATGGAGCAAAAAAGTGGAATTCCACGATCTTCAAAACATTCGCAACGGAATTGAAATTTTTAAAAAACATGATTACTTCCTAGAATCGGACAATTTTCTCTTAAATACTAAAAGAAGTTCAAGCAACTTAGCCTTATTCGATAATCTATATTTAAACTATGTTAATTTCGTAACAACAATAATATCCTTCTCTATCGTTTCTGTATAACATATATTATATGTATATACTATATATATAAAAACTGTTAAACTTGTTTCTTATTTTTTAACACTAGAAAAAGATACAAATTATATCTGCAACGATAAAAATAAGTACAAGTGCGTAATTGCAAGGAGTGAAATTTCATTTCTTCGTACCTTAAAATACGAATTTTCTTAGCGACTAATTTTTTTTTGTAATAAAAAACCACCATTGCAAAAATACGAATTTCTCTCTGGCTTATCTCCTACATTTAAAAGCTACCATCGGAATGATATCGTCCCTTGTGATGTTTATACAACAATTTGTACAATATAGTCGGGAGAAAAACAAAATTCCTTAATATCTCGATTCTCAAAATTCGAGTAACTAGTTTTTGAGTATAACCAGTGTCGGGTAAAAATTCGAAAATTTTTGGGTTTCTACGAAATCTTGGATTTCGTGAAGCCCTTTCTTTTTGTTCATTTTTCGTCTTCTTCGTTTCTTTTGATTATAACAATTTCTGCTACCGTTCCTCTAAGAAAAAAAAAACAGAGTCTGTAATTATCAAATTCCTCGATCCCTAAGGAAACTACTCCATTGAGGGCAAAAGTCCCTTCCTTGTACCCGTGGTTTATTTCGCAACCATTCCTCAATGTACTGACATGGGCACAGAGCTGAGGACAAATGACGAGGAGAGGAAGGGTTACCACCTTCCTCATCAACCATCCAATCCAATCTTCGACGCAAGTAGTCCTTAGCCCATCGTTGAACATATCGGCAGAATACTTGTTCACTTTTACCCTAATGTAATTTAAATTAGATGTCAAAAAGAAGGAAGTAGTCGACAAAAAAAATCCAAGACCCATCACCAAAAAAAAATAGATATAGGATTATATTATAAATTATGCGAAGATACTTGTAAAAAAAAATAAAAAAGGACCGAGTGGTTATTGGTTGAATATATATGGTGTTGGTAGTTGAAAAATTGTAAGTTCAGCTGTTGCGATCCCCAAAATTGAGTCTCAGGGGTATTATAAAATTAAATTCTATTTTTTTTAAATTTTTTGGCTATTGAAATGTCGGAAATATGAATTTTTCAGCATTGAATTTTGAAAAATTCTTATTACAAGTATTTGAAATTTTTATTACAAGAAATACAAGATTGTTGGTCGAGAAATTATATTTTGACAGTATCGGTCATGTTAAAAGTGTGTTTTTAAAATATTGCGAATTCAGAAATTGCTTTTTTCCGAAATTATAATTAGAAATTGCAATTCTAGAAAATTGCATATTTCTAATAATAATTTCGGAAACTGCATTTTGAAATTTTGTAGATACCGTAAAATGCATGATTGTATTTTTGGAGTATTATTTCCAATCGATTACTACCTATTTTCACAATTTCAGGAATTGCAACTTAGCTGTGATCCAAAAAAATCAGAAAGTAGGAGATTATCATTATTTTTTAAATTTCTAGAAAAATGTATCTTCGTAGCAAGTAGAAATGTCTTAAACAAAAGCTCACCTCTTTTCGTGACAATCTTGTCGTCGTGCTTCCTTGGATAACAATATCGCTGTCGTCGATATCCATTCTTTGTTGAAGTTCCCTCCGACGTTTAGCTTCGGCTGTTTCATCGCCTCCGATAATTCTTCCTTCTCGTTCCTCTCTTTCTATAACTTCTTGCAGTTTTTTCTGAAATCAAAATTCCATTGCTACCTTACCGAGATTCCAAATTTCACAAAATTAATAAATTCCATTGAAATTTATTTAATAATATATATAATAGAGAAATTTATAATAATAATAATTTAAAATAATATATATAGTAGAAAATTTATAGTAGAGAAATTCCAATAAGAAATGATACCACAAAAAATTCCTTTAAAATAAAATAAAATTGACAAAATTTAAGTAAAAGATCGAATGCAAATTATTTATTGTTCTTTTTTTTTGTAATTAAAAGCAAATTTACGAATACTCACGATACAGTCGGTGGTGTCGAAATAAATGAAACACAAGTTGACCTTATGACACGAAATTTTCCCTCGATCGTCTAATCCCAGCAAAATTTTGTGACGTAGCAAATGTTTGTTAACTTGTGCCATACATTTTTCCAGGTTATGATTCAATTTGATTTTAATAAACATACAGACAAAGATAGCAGCTGCGTTTAAAATTAACCACATAACACCTAAACCAAATAACGTAAGTCCAGTTACTCCCGAAAATAACAAACCCAATAATACAACGAACGCTGTAAATATCCATAAAACCAGTATTCGCTTGTAACATATATTATACATGTTGAAACGTACGTCGTTAACTAACAATTCCATTATGTGCACGTAGTCTTCTACTGTAAGCTGAAAGCAAAAAGCACAAATTTATTCAAATTTCGCAATTATCAACTCAAGCTGAGGGAATTTCAAAACGAAATTCCGATTTTGAAGCAAGTATCGACGATACGAAGATAGTATCGACGGATACGAAGTTTCTCTGGAAACTCTGGCTCGAAAATATCCAAAGTCAAAAAGTTCAAATTTTGTAATCGATGAAATAAAAAAAGATGGAAAACTTCAGAACTGAAAATATTGATGCTCGGTGTTTTCAAAATTCCTTTGCCACGAATGTTCTACAATTTTCTCCCAAACGATGGTCAATTTCAAATTTTTCTCCCGAAAGTCAACCTTCGAGACTTCCATTTACGACACTACATGCACTTAATTTCCACATTAACAAACTTTGAAAGCTGTAGGACATTGGAATAACAAAATACTCAAAGGAAATCTTCAAAATTCCAATAATTGCCAAAAAAGAGGAATACAAAAATTTTAAATTTCCACCTCCTGCTTCAAAAAATGCCATAACCCTTTCCCCCAAAGAGGCAAATTTACAATTCCCAGCCTGTTTTCTACGTATCCGATTGCACCAGTGCCTGAATGCAAACTTACGCTCAATCCCTGTGCCATCAATTCCTCGGGCACTAATTCTGGACGGAATTTAGCGGGAGTTATCCAAGGCCATCTCGTGTTTACCGGTAAAAGGGTAACGATGGTGTCGCCATTGGCGAAGCCTTGTCGGATGTTACCGATCGGTGTGCTTATGATGTTATTCGCGACGTTATTTCTGCCATTGGAAGTGTCCCTCAAGTCGATGGTCTTCAGAGAAGCCGTCTTCGGGTCGGGAGGTACCCTGACATCCACTGACAAGTTATTGACGTCGTTATTCTCAGCGGACATCGACCGATTCAAGCCGGATCTATCTAAATTAATTTGGACGGACTCGGTAGTTATCACAGCACCGCTATACTCCTTGTTCAATTTTTTTTCAGCCTCCAAGTTCTTGTCGACGGATTTTGACATCATCTTGTCGATGTTCATCGTCACGGACTCCGGTTGTATAACAGCCGGAGCCGCTGCCGATGAGTTTTCATCTTCTGGACGGATGGATGTTGCTTTTGCGGCAGGAGTCCTCTCCTCGTCGCCCGGTTCCTCGTCGAATTGGACCCAGTTTTTTGGCTTCGTTATGGGCTCAGGGGACGCAATAGGAACTCCTGCTGGCGCTGCCGCATTGTCAATGGTGTCTTGAGAACTCATTTTTACTGAAATGGAAAAGAAGAAGGAACGACTTAGTTGGATTTCGACTCACGCTTCAAGATAAAAATAACAAATACCGGAATTGCATTAATTTCTAATCCAGTTCCCAATTTTTCTTCTCGAATACTTTGAAAAAATTGTGGGATCGATATATCATATTTTCAAAATCGGTAGAATGAATTGTTTTTCGATTCGATAGCTTTCGAAGAAGCGAATTTGTTGCATATTTTAGTAAAAAAGGGAACTTGGAATTATTTCAGGGCTATTTTCTAATTTTGTTTCGTCAAAAACTTTGAAGAATGAGAAGTTAGAAAAATTTGGGGGATACAAGTGGAATAATATATTTTCAAATTTTGTGCATCGAGTTGACTTACTCCAATAATTTTGAAACATTGAAGTTGGTAAATATGGACTAATTAAAATAAAAAAATTTTTAATTTTGCTAAATTGCTTGTAATATGGTAAATTATGTAAATTAGTATTATGCAAAAGTATTCGTACTTTTGAATTCTGAATTAAAAAATTTAACGGTTCCAAGCCGAAATCTCTTAAAATAGAAAATTTATTTAATATAAAATTAGAAGAAGTTCGCCAATTCCGAAATTAGAAGAAGTTCGCCAATTCCCAAATTCGAAGAAGCAAAGTTATATAAGATTTTATGACACGAATATAATCAGATTTTCAAAATCTGTACAATAAATCAAATTTATAAATCACAAAATGTTGCTTACTCAAGTATCGCTTGAGTAGCAAAGAGAAAATAATAGTTTATAATTTATGGAGGATATTAACGATGGAAGATAGACATTATTTCAGTTATATAAGAAATTGTTTAGCAGAGTTCAAGTGCGTTGTTAATTGGTGTTCTTATTTTCTTGTAACGAATATAAAAAATATAATACAAACACTATTTTCTATTCTTCGGATTATCATTTTTTTGTACTTTGTTGTCATTAGAAACTATTAATATACAAATAGTTTTATCTAGCTCTTGCAATTGAAATCGGTTAGCTGTTGAAGAAGGACCTTATCGGGTTTCATTTTTATCGATCGCAGTAAGATTAAGTCTCGATGACTTTATTCCGATCATTCCTGACATTGAAACTTCAAGAAGCTGGCATTCATAATAATTTAAAGTGGATAAAAATGATTTTCTAAAATAACAATTGTGACTCATTCTGGAATCACCTGTTTCTCTTGAAAAAAATTTCAATTGCGATACTTGTGCTTTGAAACCAGATTTCGATATCAAATACCTTTTCAAAAAAGAAAAATTATCATGGTATTATATGTATCATTGATATATTAAATATATTTATAAAATTGAAACGAAACAAACCAACCTTATATTTAAATAACAGAAAGAAACTAGTATCTAAACTTTTTTCATGTCAAATTGGTCTTCTAGATCGATAAATAATTACCGATAACATTTTATTTTATGAATATGAATTTATAAAGAATAATTATCGAGTAATTAAGTGTCATGTTACCTCTGTTAATTATACAAACAATAATAGTACCACGAAATACAAATTCAATTTGAAAATAAAAATATCCCGAATTTCAAATTTAATATTTAGTCATTTAAATTTACTTAATTTGAAATTAAGCACATTAATGGACAAAGTTAGATCAAATAATTAACAAACTTCATTTCTCGCATCTAAGCGAGCTGAAATTTGTTATTTGGATACAACGAGTCTAGAATATAACAAAAGTCACAAAATGTTAAGAATATCTTTAGAATTGTTTGTTTTTACTGTGACTTATGGAAATCACTCTTTCTTCAATTTTCTGATTTCAATCTGTAAAAATATTTTTTTCCAAAATTATGTTTTCCTTGTCGATCATCAGAATTTTCTCAAATTTCTGATTATAATGACCTTCGGAAAGTCTTCGACAATTTCCTCGGCAGATGTTTTTTCAAGATTTCTTCGCATACCAAACGTGTTTCTTTTATAAATACTTTAATGTGTTTTATGAATTCCTTTTATAAAGAAGTATCAGTGTTTGGATATAAAAAAAAAGATATTCCAAAAATTTCGAACCCAAATAAATTTTGGGAAAAAGATCTGACTGCCACAAAGCCTTCTCAAAATTCGGATTTGAAAAATTGTCCAAATTCTTAAATTTATTTTTTTCCCAAATCTATACTAATCCAATTATAACTTTAATTAATTTATCATTCGGTAATTCGAAGCTTAAAAAAAGAAAACCTAATTAAGATAAAATTACAATAATATAAAAAGTAAAATTAAGAAATGCAGAATTGTAATAAATCAATTATCCAATTGCTACACCAAATAATAATAAAAAAACAAATACTCCATGATTTCCCAAACTCCACAACAAATTCTTTCCCTCATTACTAATATGTCGCAATTTAATTAATCATAGTTCCTAAGTATCCTATGTTTCCCCGAAAAAGTAGGATACTGATAACGTGTAGGTTTGTATTTATATATTGCACATTTCCCCGCTCATTTATTTTCCTCCCATGCAATACATATATATGTATCCACACACATACAAATGTTGTGTATCGTGCAACTCGACGGAATAAGGGAGTGTCCATATCCACACGCTACTAATCCGCTCTAAAATGGAACGCGTAAAAATCATCAATCAGAGTTACTTATTTGTAAATAATTACAAATTAAAAAAAGAACAGCAAAAATCCTTTTCCATTTTTTGTTCGAAACAAATTCCTGCTCGCAAATGGAATAACAAAAAATTATTCATTCCGTCGATTAATTGACACCTAATTTGTACACAAACAATATGGTCCCCGTGTACACACACCTACATACCTGCGTACATGTGTACGTACGTATCCATACATATGTATGAATCTTATCTAATTTAAATGCTGCCAAAGGATGGAACATTCATATATTTGTATATATATGTATATATAAAAGTTATCACCGCGCTAGTTAAAAAAATAATCTATGTATACTTCACGATAGGGACCTACATATACAGGTATTACACATACATACATACATACAAAATATATCTATATATATTCCTACGATACCGTATCCCATCCTCGTTCGAAAAATTACGAAAGACTCGAATCCGTGTCCTTAAAAGTCAAACAAAATACTCGTATAGATCCGGTTGGACCTTTCTGGGACCATCCCGCGAGGGGTTCGCGATCGAATCGGTTAATCGGGGGGGCACCTCGTTACCGGACCCGACGCAATTGATCATTACCCAACGGGGAAAAAAAAAGGAAAAAAAAAGAAACGAGGGGATAAGAAAAAAACAAAAAGAATGGGAATTCACGTACCTCGTATATCGGACGGTGTGTCTCATGACCACGGATGGATGAAAGGTAGGTATGAGCCTGAACGCGAATGCCTAAGTAAGCAGCAGGCAAGCGGCTTAGGGGGGGACGGCGGACGAACGAAACATGGACACGAAAGCAAGGAAGCAGAGCCGCGGCAGGTAACGTGTGGCATCGGGTCGCTCACGAATTTCACATCTTTTTACGCGCTGCCACGGAGTTACCTGCGCGGCAGGTAACTATACGTGGGTGCGTCGCCTTCGTGGGTACACACCTGTCTCGCGACCACTTCCTCCTGTCGACCCCCTTCCCCTCCCCCTCTCACTCTCTTCGCCGTCGTTCCATCGAGCTCCTTGCTCTTAGGCTGCGTTCTCATGTTGGGGACCGTAGCTCTGCAACTGCAGTTGCAGCTAGACAACTATTATACAGAATCGCGATTGTGATCGCGGCTGGAACCGCGACTGCGACTACCGCTGCGATTGCAATTTCGACTTGTAACTTCATCCACGGGGAAATTTGTTTGGGGTCATGACCTTGGAATTTATGTTTTCTTGTTAAAATATGCCGCCTGGTGCTTTTGTTCGCTCTTTTTTTAAATTTTAATATGTTATTCGTGGGATTTTTTTCACTGCGTATAATTGTAATTATGAAAATCCAGGGCTAAGTCATTAATTTAACAAAAATATAGGTAACATGCTGTAGAAAAAAAAGAGACTTGGAAGGAGAAAAATAATATATAATGTAATAAAGTGGGTACCGGTGGTACCTCTTGTAAATTGAAGAAAAGCCTATTACAATTTGCAATTGAATATAGACTCAAGTTTAAAGACTGCCGTTTGAGAAACAGAAATGTACATAATTTTTCTGAGTTTGAGTTTAAGTTTTAGTTATAAGTTTAGATCTGAGATTGTAAATACTAGACGGACGAGGGCCAAAGAAGATCTAATCTATGCGATATTGTATTTTAATTGAGCCGTTTATTTTAAAAGTGGCCTAAATCCATTTTTCTTAAAAAGAAAAGGGAAAGTTCGAAAATTTATGATTGAATTGCTGAAAACTAATTATTTATGCCGATATATAATGATTCTTTAAAAATCGACTCAGGCCACTTTCAAAATGAACAGATCAATTAGTTTAATTAAAATATTGATTTATGAATTACATAATATAAATAAATAACTCTCTCATTATATCAAATATAAGGATAAATCAAGATACTTAATTATTATTATTATTATTATTATTATTATTATTATTATTATTATTATTATTCTATAACAATTATTCAAAATTTGGCGACTTGCACACCAGCGCCATCTGCAACAATATGATATCAAGAGCAGAAGAAAAATTGTATAAACTGCAATGGTGGATTCGTAGATCCAAGAGAGCGCATTAACGTAATTTCATGGATTTTATTGTGTAAAGTTAAAAAGAAGTCTCAGGTGTTTCAATTGCATCAATTCATTATCGGCTAATTAGTGACACTGAGTTTACCTAGAAACTGTTGCTGCACCATGTCGGGATATTTACATGGACGAGATTTGGGTCTTTCCATGCTGAGGACTTTGCCGCGAGTTTGTTTGAGCAACTTGCGAGACAACCCCGGCACGAAGCAGGTGACGGAATAAATTGAGGTTTTAGTTTTCAGGAAATTTGCTTTTCTACCGATTGTATATATTTCGGTACCAAAAATAAACTTCGTAATGGAAAAAAATATGTATATATGTATATGTGTATGTATATAATAGGTGTCAACATAACCTCCAAGAAATATCTATAATGTTAGATATATTTTTGTATGTAAAATCTGAAATTCTTGATACACAGAAAAATAGCGAATTTCGGGCAATTAAATTTAATTAAAAAATGATACAATTTTTCATTACAATTTATAATTTAATAATGATGAAATAAATTTTAAATAAAGTGATGTAAAGTAAATTCAAAAATTTGAAAATTCGTTTGGTTCCAATTTTTTAATTAAACGGGTAATATATTATTACAGCGCAAACGTGGTAGAGGTCAACATCGAGGCGACAAACATGGCGCTGGGAACAAAGGATCCGGTCAAAGGCAAAATTATATGCGACCAGGATACGAAACTGGAAACAGACCATTTTATCTGAGATTCGGTTGCGAAATGTATTACAAAGGGCACCAGTAAGCATATTATGTTTCCTTCTTTGATGATTTCTCTTTGTATTAGATTATTCCAAAAGGTCGACTTATTGGGTGGTCCCAAAAAAAAATTTGACAATTGTAAATTTCATATTTTTGATTTTGGAAAATTAATTGAAAACAAATATGAAATGGCGTCGATAAGCACCCAAATTGAACAATTCGCTAAATTTAATTTAGATTGAAACGTCCTATTGTTCTCTAATCTGTATTTTTTGTAAATCAAACGGAAAAGAAATAGGAAAATAAAATAAGTTGCGGATCAGGGAATAATATTTACATTTAATTTTAATAAGATAAGAAGATTTATAAACTACGAACCTATGTTTCAGTCTGAGAAGACAGTATCCCCCAATGTCTCTGCTTCAATTGCAAAAAATGATAGACACAAATAGGATCGACCCGTCGAAGCCGATCGATCTCGCCACTTTGACCAACACGGGCCTTTATCGGATAAACCCAGGAGAGAAACACGCCGGTGTTCATCTTACGGATGAGGTAGGATTTACCTGACACAAATTTATATATCACAAATAATTATACATTGTTTGTGATATTTTTCCGACATAAATTGTAGATATTTGGAGGCTCCAGCGTTTCGAAACCCAAAATCTCAGCCGAAATTAAGCCATACCTTTTTTTTTTGTCCAAAGGGTGCGGACAATTTCAATGTGAAAGTCAATATCGAAGTTCAGTGGGCCACTGAACCCGTGATCGCAGCTATCGAGAAAAACGGAGGCGTTATCACAACGGCCTATTACGATATGCAGAGTTTGCATGCTTTCATAGATCCGGAGAAGTTCTTCCAAAGGGGTAACGTCGATAAAAGATATTTTTTTATTGTAAAAATCAAATGACCCAATTGATAAAAATCTCTCCCCTATTTTCCCGCAGGAATAGCGATACCTCGAAGGTTTTTACCACCCATGGACTGTCTGGAGTATTATTCCAGCGCGGCAACCAGAGGTTATCTGGCAGATCCCGACAAAATCTCTGAGGAACGTTTGGTTCTATCGCAGAAATACGGTTACGACCTCCCAAAAATAGAGGAAGATCCGGATTACGAAATGCTTTCCGAACGTAAGGATCCCAGGCAAATCTTTTACGGTTTGGAACCGGGTTGGGTGGTTAGCTTGAAGGACAAGGCGATCCTTAAACCGAAAGATGAAAATCTCAAAGAATATTACGCTTCTTAAAAGTTTACCAAAATTTATTACTGAAAAATATACATGTATAAATGTGTAGAATAGGTTTGCATTATTTTTTTACCGAAAAGCGCAGAGATTTTTGACAGTGGCTTTCTTTACACCGGTGCACTTTTTACTGGCAAATTACAGAATCTTGCACTCACTAGTTTAACGATATCTCACTCGATGACTCCATTTACAATGTTCATGGAAAGTGCATGTGCCGGTATTTTTATATATTCGAGTAGCTCTTTCCGAATCTGGCATTAAAAAATTCAAACTGTGATTTTTAATCAAATTTTTAAAAACAAAATTTTTCAAGCCAATTTTTGGGAATGAAGCTAGAAATTTTGTTGAAAATCAAACTTTGCATTTTTTAATGTCAGACGCTGATACTCGAAAATACTCTGACTTCAATTTTTGGAAAAATTCGTATACATTTTTTCAAGTGAGATGTCGTCAAAAATGTAGGTGCGAAATTGTTCATTTTTTGTATGAAATATTTATAAAAAGAAACGTAACTAAAAATTTTGCAAAATCGACATAATTAAAAAATTGCTCTGATTTTCATAAATCTTTTTTCTTTTATATGACCGTTAAGTTTTTAACAATTTTTCGCCGTTATCAAGTACCGCGACATGTTTTTAGGAAAGATAAATGCTTTTTTTCTACTCAGCCTCTAGATAACGAAACTTAACGAATTATATAAAGAAAAAAAAGAGTAATTTTCGGGATAAACGATTTTTGCAAGATTTGGAACGACATTTTTAAATATTGCTGGTAGAGAGAAAACAACGAATATTATTTTTCGGTAGAATCAATCCAGATTTTCTCATTTTTCATGACTGTACTTATCATTTCCCGACTGACTGTCCATAGTTTTTCAGCCAAAAGTGGGTCTTTAGCCGGTTGCGAAGTTTCACACCGGTAGCAATTATTGAAATACATCCCAGTGGCACCCTCCAATTCCGGTGCAGTTGCACAAAAGACGGTCGTACTTGCAGCTTGTTGCTGAAACCAAAATCGTTCTTATCATTTTGACGTAAACACTGGAAATTTCACACCAGGTAATTTCAGTAATCTTAAATTTTGTAGCCTAGAATTTTTTTTTCTTTCCTACAACGTGATTCGAAAAATCTTACCAAAGATTTTGTAAACGGTCGAACGAGAGCGAAAAGCACCCGGAAAAACCACGAGTACCTCGATAGCTCGGTCGAGACCATGTTTCCTGGGTGGCAACTGAAAACCGTGACCGTTGGCCATCGCTTTGCCAATTCTTGAGCAAATAATACGTTGCAAAGTTTCGTGTCGTTGTAGGCCCCCATCGACCAGTACTTGTAGGCTGGCGGTGAAAGATTTTCGGGATAAATATCATCGACGGATTTCAGGAAAGAAAATCTGTAAATAAGAATTTTCGGTGGAATGATAATTTCCGAGTGTCATTTAGTAGCTGGGCAGGTATTGGGCATTTCTAAACCTCGGTTAGCGTCAGAGTTCTAGTTTCCAGAAATAATAGGGAAAATATCAGATTAAAAAAATTAATTCATTAGAATATGTGTTACTTGGAATCGGATATTTTTGACGTTTTCTCCATAATGGGGTTTTTGATTTTTTGATTTCTAACGGTTCTTCAAAATATCTAAATTCATTTCCACTTTTTTAACGTACCTATGCGATTCGCTTGATACGACAACGATTCTTGCATTGGGACAAGCTTTTATAGGCTCTTCCAGTAAAAGAGTCAAGTAGAAGTGAGACAAATGATTGACTTGAAACGCAGTCTCGTATCCGTCTTTGGTGAGCGCATAAGGAATTGCAAAAACCCCGGCGTTCAATATTAAAATGTGCAGAGTGCTGCAAAAAAAAAGAACAATTATTAAAATTACAATTGCTGATAATAAATAGAGTAAACAAAATATCGTAGGGGATTAAAGTTGAACTTGAACTTAATTGAGCTTAAAGTCGAAGAATATTTTACATAGAAAAGAAAGGAATTCGCTGAATCTAAAAAACTGCAGAGATATTTTATTTATTAATATTAATTAATATTGAAATTATCAATTAGATAATTCTATTCTGGGCCATAGTTTTGCTGCTAAAATATTTTTGTTTTTCGACGTATATTTGATAAAAATATTCCGGAATTACGGCAAAAATTACCTATACTTTTGCTTAAACTTTTCGGCAGCTTCCTTCACGCTTTGGAGAGAGCCTAAATCTAATTCCAAGTAGTCGCACGTAACGTTCTCTCTTTCTTTCTGCGTTCTCTCGATAGCATCCTGAGCTTTTTGAACGTCACGGCATGCAAAGATCACGTTGCAGCCATGAAAAGCCAAAGACTTCGCGGTTTCGAAACCTGCAAAAAGTAGATGTACAATATTTATTTGCAAAATTCTCTAAACAATTCTTATTTTTTGCAAAAAAGAAATTATTCTTGGTTTCGCTAGATTGTCGGAACTAATTTAATAGGCTACATAATAATTTGCGAACCTATGCCGGTGTTCGCACCGGTAATGAGTGCATTTTTGCCCCGTAAGTCCCTTCCGTGAAGCACAGCCAAAGCGGTGCTGCTCGCATCGAACCTTTGCCTTACGGGTTGCGACATTTCTCTGTATTCGGTTGCAAAAGCTAATCGAGGGTCCATGTAAGTTGTAGTACGATTCACATGGTCCACGAACAAGACCTTGCCATCGTCGGAGATGCACCTTTCCCAACCAGTGGGTAGCTCTATTTATTTAACATAGGTACCATTATTATTATTATTATTATTATTGTTGTTGTTGTTGTTATAATTATTATTTTAATATTTATAGCTGAACACTTTATTCCACCAATTTATTGAATCTGGCAATCGAATAAACTCAGTTTCGTAGATGTTAAATCCGAAGAGAGGAAATAACGGCTACTTTACCTCCTTCGACTATTTTTTTACGTCCCGTTCGGGGATGTGTCCACTGTGTGCCTTTGGTATAATGGCTAGAAATTCAAACAATAACGATTTGTTATTTAAAGCAAGAAAAAAAAATATTGTTCATTAGTTTCTTGCTTATTTTGTGAAATCATTCGACTTTGTTGTCGAAAGAAGTAAATTACACGTAAATTGATATACAAACAATTGGTTTCTCTAATGCGAAGACTAATTGTAAGTAATTAACACTGCTTTAGATTTATTTACATTTGTCATTTATGCTTTCACTTTGTCCCATGAAAATATTCGTATTATGTAAATATAGACAATATTTGTGCTTTAGTAAAATTTGATTTTTCGTATTTTATTAAAATTATATTTTATTTCATAGCTCACTTATAACTTTAACAAAATGCAATAATAATAATAATAATAATAATAATAATAGTAATAGTAGTAATAATAATAATAATGATAATATTGATGATAATAAACCTAATAATCATAATAAGCTTCAGATTTAGAGACACATAATTTCAAAATGCACTCGAATCGTTACCTACTTCACGTAATAGACGTTCCCATCAAGGGTAGCTCGTTCCTCCCAACCCGGTGGCAACTCGTCTTCGCTATCCGAGTCGTTTATGAGACTGGCCATTATTGCTTCTCATGGACTCTTCAATTCAAATTGTCATTCCCACGCCTCCCATTTTTCATCTTTCATTCCCATATCCCATGCATATGCATGCACACATATGTAAATTTTTTTAATTCACGGACGGTTTTCCTCGTGACTTGCAAATGTGCAACCTATACATGCTCGCGTTTATCACGACCGCATTCCAATGGTTCTTGATTAAAGTCGCACCATTGATCCCATGATACAAAAATATTGGATTATTCCACCTGTAAAATGGTAAATTCGGACTCAGGAGAATGTACAATTGTTAATTAATTGTTAACAGTTGTAGTTTTTCTTTTATTTTAGTGTTTTATAGAAACATTTTTTTTTTATCCGTTTACGCCTCGGGTTCTCGAGTGAAATTCGTTTTAGATACGTCCCTGTAATACACAACTGACGTAGTGGGGTATCGACCAATCGGAATAAAGTATTACCCCGCCCACTGAAAAATTCTGTATCGCGATTGGTTGATTTTCTCAAGTTTACGTCCTACCGCGTTACTTTATTCTATTTTGTAATTTTTATTTTTTATCCCTGTTTTATCTCCATGTTTTCAGAACAAAGTAGTTACATCTTTTATCATTTTAACAATTCCTTTTCCAAAAAATCCTTGGGGTAGTTTCTGAAAACGTAGATTCTCAATTCTGCAAAAAGTTTTTGCAAAATAACTGATGATTTCGAAGAAAAATCATTCACAAAAATTCCCCTGTTTGTAACTCCCGTGGCTCGGTACTTAGTTCGTGGCGACATCTATGAACTCTTCCGCCACTTAACGGAGCCGCAAACGCTGACTGTACCCCAAAGGCGTAGCGTGTGTTGAGATTGGAGAGAAAGAGAGATAAACAAAGGTTCCTTTCGAGGTTAAGCGAACGTAGTATTGTCCGACTCCTTCCTTTATCTTTTTTTTTTAAATCCGAATTCAACGATAGCACAAATCTGTCAAAAATTCCTATGCCGAGGGAGGCAAAACAAAGCGAGTCCGTACCTAGTTGCGCAGTTTTTTTTACATACCTCGTATCCGGAGGAATGCATTTTTCGAGCGACACTGGGAAGTGAATAGTTTTCCTATGACAGGGAGAGTCACAAAAAGCAGTAGGAGTCACCTTTTTTGCCTCCGGCCGTTGCGGATGTCAATCGAAAAACCGACCCATGAGATAATTCCGCTTCCTCGCGACCTTCCTTGTGAGACGGAAGACGGAGGATCTCGGAAAAATGACTTGAGTTGTTTCGAAGTACCCATTTGAGGTGCGTAGAAATGCATTTTTGGTCTTTTTGGGTTTCCCGGTAAAATACAGGAAATGAAGACAATAATAATTTTCGAATTCTTATTTGTTACAGGAAATATGATATGGATGTATGTGTGTTTGTTTATTTATTTTTATTTGTACCTAGTACAATGATTAATTTCCATATCCATGTTATTATTTACTTAGAAGTAATGACCAGAAAAACAATATCGCGAACGGTCATTCTCTATCATGTTTAGTTTATAAGTTACATTCAATTAAAATTTTGTTATTTGCCCAGTTTCTTAGTCGATCATTAAGCGGGAAGAAAAGGACGAATTTATCTTACAACCTAATACGATATAGCATTCACCTAAAAATTATATAGTACGTTATGTATGTTACATTTAAAAAAACAAATATGGACAAAAGGCAAAAAGGAAAATTTTGTAAATGGAAAAACAAATTTTTTAGATCCCTAAGTGTAAATAAAGCCCTTAATTTCTTTTCTGCCTTTATTTCTTTATATTTTTTCTTATAAATAATATCGATTCAATCTTTCGCTTGCATCAGAGTCGGTAAAACGCATTGTTTCAAAAATGCATTGTTCGAAACGAGCAATTATGAAACAAGTTATCTACATTCAATTATTTAATCAGTCGCGGTGCTCAATCATTAATTACCCAATTTCTTTTTTAACAGCTAATTTGTATATACCTTAATTTAATTTCGATTGAAAGTTATGGAAAAAGGAAAGTTATGGAAAATGTATTTTGTAATCATAAAAAAATGTTCTTTTTGCGCAATTTTAACCCTGAGAGGTCACACGTTCTGGTAATAACATCGAAATAACGTTGCGCTTGGGGTCTTTTTGACCCCTGGCAACCACAAAGGGTTGAAATTATATATTTCGATAAACAATTTTTGGCACATATGTGTATATGCGTGCGTATTGAGACAGCCGATGACGTATATTTACATCCTTAGCAGCGAAAGGGTAAAAAATGCAAACGATTTAAAAGCAATTTTTTTTGGAACGATGTTCCAGGGATTTGATTCGGAACATGTTAAGCTCCTATCTCGACGAGCCTACCTGGAGTTACTGGGTCGTATCAGGGAGTATCTTGTTGTTGCTAATCGCCTTGTTAATCACTTGCATCTGCAGTTGTCGACGACATGAGAACAAGTATGAAATTTAAATATTTACTGATTTATTGATAACTGATTTATTTATTGTTTATTAATTTATTATTTTTATTTCAATTATTTTTTTATTATTTTTATTTTATTATTAATAACTGATTTATTTATTGTAGAAGCGAATTCTCGGGACTCCCGGGCATGGTGACCATCAATCACCCCGACAATGAATCTTTTGACAGACCAGTGGCATCGGAAATGTGTCGAGGTGTCGCTCAGGAAGCGACGGATTCCAGCAAAAGGTACGACCAGGATATATCTTAGTTGTTTTAATTAGGATCTTCTGATTTCAATTGGATGATTCTTATTTCAACGCATTAATTTTTTTAAGGTTTTTAATTTTCTACCTTGAAAATTTTGATATATTGAAATTTGTTACTTCTCAACATTTTAAGTTTTCGAGATTTCTAATTTTCTAAATATTTTTTACAAATTGCTCAGGGCAACGACTGCCAATCGAAGTCTTCCGGATATACCAAAAGACAAAAATGCGGGTCAGGGGACGAAAGCGGAAACGGAAATTCGAGACGATATTTACGAAACGACTGAAATTATTGGAGATACGTCAGAATTGTACGCCACCGTTCCAGACAAAGGTGAGATTTTTGGTTCCTTTGCTCTTTGCATTTTTTAATTGATCAAAAATCAATTTCTAAGCTTTATTATTGGCAAATCGATCAACCAAAAACTCACGAACGATATAAAAATTTAGATAAAAGTGTAACTTCGATTTTTAGCAACATTGGAACTGGATGCAGAGGCGAGAGGAACTTCCAACGAACACAATGTAGGGAATCGAATTAATTCTGGACGATCCTACAATAGATTTAATAACCATGACAGTACAAGTGGTAAGTTTGGATTACTTGAATTTTTTTTTATCTGGTTTCCTCTGTAAATTAATTTCTTTGAAAATTGGAGTTAACTTTTTTTAGTTAAAAGTTATTTTTCATTCACAAATTTTTTTAGAATAAAAATTTCTTTTCTGTTAATTAACAAAACATAAAAGCTGAATAATTCTTGTTTGCTTTCAGATGAACATCCATACGCACAATTGCAAAGTATACAAAGGAACGAAACGATAAATCAACAAAACCGGTACTATTTATTTATTAAACCAAAAATATTGTAAATTAGCAAAATCTAGACCAAACATTGGACACTTACTTAAGAATTGAATTATTGGGGCGATAAATGGTAATTTTTTTTGTCAAGATTGCATTCCAATTTGTTTTATACAAGTGCAGTTTGAAAAACATATTTTTTGCTTTTGGAATTATTTTGGAATTATCTGGAATTATTTTTCCATAATTTTGCAAATCAACATTATCTTAAAAATGAAGTCCCAGAAGAGAAAAATCAAAATTCTTTATTTCATTAATTTTGGAAAATTTTTATTTTTAAGAAAAATACAATTTTTAAAAAATTTTCTTTAAATTTTTTTTAAATTTTATTTTCAATAAAAATACAATTATTTTTCTTGTTTAGGACCAATCCTGGTATTCAAGGAACCGACGATGCCAAACCATCCACGTCTTTAGACTCTACGGGAAATAGTGGCAACCCAGTGGCTCCCCCCCGTACCCGAAAATCGTCTTCCCATAATTCTTTAATGGGTGCAGAGTGCTCGGTTCCTGCTGAAATTCAGGCAGCGAATGCGATCAGCGGCAGTATCCAAGCTAATCAAGATTTGCCATATATGACGCCGCCAATTCTCATTCCTTTACCACATCCTCCGCAACCTCATCAGAACAATTCCCAGCAACACTTCAGCGGGGATTCTCAGGACTCAAGTTTGTGTTAAAATTTAGTTTTTTTTTTTAAATTCATCATGATAATTTACTTTTTCAATTTATTTACTTCTTCTTTATTTTTTTTCGGCAGAAGGATACACGAGTATCAGCGTCAGGGAACCTTTAGCCAATATTATCGCACAAACGAAAGCGGCGCAACAGCAGCAACAGCCTCTAAGGATGCTCGTCGATCCTCATTATGCCACAGTTTCGGATGATTCAGGTACGACTTGAGAATGAAATCGGGAGTTTTCAGAGAAACGTCGACATTTCGGAGAAAATAATTATTTTTTTTCATGAATTTTCAATTCCAGAGAAACAAAAATTGGAAATTTTCAATTTTCGAATTATTTTCTTTCTAAAAATAAGGATCGTTTATTTTTGTTTTAGAAGAAATTCGAGAAAGGTCATTCAAAAGTGTATTGAAAAAAGTTTCAAGATATTTAAAATTTTTTTTCTATAATTTTACAAATTTGTATTTTTTTTATTGCGTCAAATTAACTTCCATTAATTTTTCCAGACGAAATGTACGCTGCCATTGACGAACAGGACAAAATTTACACCAGCGGCAGCGAAACTTACGCACAAATCCAACCAGCAGCCTCCGAAGTACCTCGAAATTTTCCCAACGACCAAATTTCGCAAAATGCTGTTCGACCGGAAGATTCTTCTCAGACTTTGGCGCCCCAGCCACCGAGTGTCGACAGCCTGCGCCATGTCGCTCATGCACATTCCAGACAAGGTGCAAATTTTATAATATTTCATATATTTTTTGTTTTTAGATTTCAATTTTAGGATCAGGAGTAACTATTTTCCCTTCCAAATTCAAATCGAATCTGACCCAGCTTTTTTCAGAATTAAATCCGATCCAAACCCCGAGATTCTCAATCAGGATGAAAATTTGGGTCTGGATAGGATCTTCCGGGATCATTTGTACTCAAAGAATCTTCTATTTTCCGTTTCAGCTTCCTCGTCGAGCGCGAACAGCTCGATAATAAACCCCGGGTCGCCGAAACCGGAGAAACGTCAAGCGAATTCTCCTCTTCCACCGCCCCCGGAGTCGACCAGCAACGACACCTACGCTCTGGTGGACAAGCGCAACAAGGGCGACGAGCGCTCCAAGAGCACCCCCGTGTCCTCGGGGAAGTCCTTGGAGGACATGTACGCGAAGGTGATGAAGAGGAAACGGGAAACGGAGGAGCCGCAGCCGAGTCTTCACTCGGAACCCGGTCCTTCGACCAGGAAACACAGCCTCGTGGAGGTGAGCCGAGCTTCCTGGTCCAGCCACGACTCCGTGGAGATCCAGAAAAAGGAGGAAAGCGACGAAGTCGAGCCTCAGGCCGCTCCTCCCGCGCTGGAGGCGAACCACGCGAAGGTCAGCTTCGGGTACGAGACGCTGGAGAACAAGAATAACCGCAAAAGCGTCCCCAGCAGCTTCGGGAGCAGCTCGGAGGCTGCCTCGGAGATGTTCCCCACGTCCCCGTTCAAGCATCGGCAGGTGAGCAACGCCAGCAGCGAGGATCCGGGTTACGAAAAGGTGCGATTGCGCAGGAACGTGGAGTTGGACCAGGACACGGACTCGGAGCCGAATTACGAGAGCATGCCGCACGAGCCGAATTACGCGTCCGTCTGTCGACCCGGTGACAGCGACATCGACCCGAATTACGAGTCCGTGAATCACGTGGACCCGAATTACGAGAGCGTCAAGTACTTGAACTCCTCGCAGCCGGAAGACCCGCCTTACGAGCAAGTCAGTCATTATTCGAAGGCGGTCTCGAGCCAGGAGAAAACGAGCGAGCCGGATTACGAGAAGATCAGTGCGAGACAAACGAGAGACACCGGGGATACCGACGACGAGCAATACGTACAGGTTTAATTGTTGGTAGGAAAAAAAAAGAGAAGAGAGAGAGAGAGACTCTTTCTAGAGGTCGACCAAAAAGAGCGATTTTGACGTCCTATTTTTTCTATTTGCGAACGTATATAATATATATATTGTATGTATAATGCAACTTTACCGTTCAGTGAAAGCGGAAATGAGAATAAGACTGACGAACGTAATTAAAAGAAAAGATAGAGGAGAGAGAAAAAAGGAAAAACGATTAAAGAAAATCGTGGCTTTTTTTTAAAAAAAAAGAGAGAAAGAAGGATAAAGAAGAAAAGAGGAGGAAGGTATATAATAACGCAGAGATTTCTAAGAATACTATAGGTACCAAAAAGCTTTTACTAAAAAAAAAGGAAAAAGAAAAAGTGCAGTCTAACAAGTTTTTTTTACTAGATACTTTTCGGAAATGTTTTTGAATTTTCATAACGAGCCTCGAGAACAATGGATTTACGAGATATTTGATTTAATATTCGATTTTGACAAATATTGCGTTGGCAACTAGGTAATTGCGGATTTTTCAAAGCAAAGAAATGACAAAATCCGCAATTACTTGGTTGCCAACTCAATATTAATATTTAATTAAGGACGATATTAAAATTTAATTTCGAAAAGTATTTATATTTAATGTTGAAAAAAATTTTTTGGAAGAAGGCGTACGTTCGTAGGGTGTTAAAAAATAACCATTCAGTATTTACGTGGTTGGTAAAAAATACCGTGCTGATATATATGCTGATATATAATATAAAATATTTGGTTGATGATTTTTTTAGAGCAAAATTGGATAACGCAGTAATTTTCTAATTTAAGATAGTGATACATGGGAATATTATTATGTTAATAATACATAATATTATTTATATTGTTGCGTTAACGATATTATTGTATTAAAATATAGAGGATACTGGAGGGAAAAAAAAATGTTAACTGTAGTATAAAATAGTTGGTTGATTATTGCTATTTAAAGCAAATTGGATAATAAACCGATTACTCAATTTAGTTGATAATACACGGCATTATTATTATATTAACGATACATTATATTATTAATACCGTTGCAATAATAATATTGTTGGGTTAATAAAATTCAGAAAGTACTAAGCCAAAAAAATTTACTACAGTGTAAAAAACTTAATTTTTTTTTGTTGGCACGATAAAAAATTAATTTTTTGTTATCAGTGTTTTGATAGTATTGGACGTTTTCGTTCGTTATCAATTACATCTTTAGAAGTGTTTTACTTTGATATCAATCTATGCAGTTGTAATATTTGTCTGATTTTTTGTGTATCCAAAGTTATAAAAGTTTAGGATGTAAAAGTATTTTTCCTTTACAGTATTTCGAATATTTATTATTTGAAACAATAATAACACAGGTATTGCCTAAAATGTTAATAATATTATCTCAAATAATGGGAATTATTTGAAAAAAATAATGAATAATTAAAAGATTGTATGCGAGAAAAATGCTTTTACATTTTAAACTTTTCAAAACTAAACATATAAATACTGGATGGTTTTTTGGTATCCTAAAATTTAAAAAAAAATATTAAAACAAACGAGAAACATATTTTTGAAAATTCTTTTTTTAGGAAAGAAAAAACATAAAGTGACGAATTTTGATAAATCCTACGGGACACCTATATCAATATTATTCCTTTTCTATGCTCGGCGGATATTAAAAGCTAACAATGTAATAAACAATTTTGTAAGTGAACCGTACGAATAACAATACCACGTATTACAAAGACAGTAGAGAAGAAGAAAACGAATCATATGAGTTAATCTCTTCTTTGTTATAAATAACGATTTTTTTTTACTAATTTTATATACTGTTTTTAATTGGAATTCTAATTGAATGTAAATTTTCTTAATTGGAGCGACCTATTTTTAATCGAATCGATCCTTCCAATCGACTAAATAATCCATAACTTTATTTATTATTTAAATCTTGACTTGCGAATTAATCGAATTTAATTCTTCGGCTACTAATAAAACAGAGAAAAAATTAATCGGAGGTTTGCAAATTTTCACCTTCTTCGAAATTCCTTCCTTAATTTTGTAAATAAGGAAAATTGTTAATTTCCGATTTTTAAAAGTTTTCTTACTCAGGAAACTCAACGAATTTCAATAATTTAAAGAAGATTCAAAATACTTGAATTTTTCTTGCCCGGAAAATTCCAAAAATTGTAACAATTCGGCGAAATTGAAATTTCTCCTGCCCAAAAAATTGTAAAAATTGTAACGATTGAGGAAAAATTCCGAAAATTTCAATTTTTCCTGAATTACTGCGACGAACTAAAAAAGGAACTTAATCGTGATCAAAATTTAAGCAGCTACTATTTTATAATTTCAGTAATGTATGCCAGCATATTTGTGTGTGTGTTGACGCGTGTAAACGACTAACGGAAAATACCAATCCAGGAAGTTCTATGCAAATGTCCATTCGTACGCTTTCCTCTGTTCATTTCAAGCCAAGCAACAACTACTTGTAAGATATCGCTTAATATCAGCCACTTAAATTGATACATATATAGTGTTCGATCGACCCACTTATAAGTTAGATAGCATCACTGTAATCATACAAGTTGTTTCCATCGTTATTATCAAATTACTTTTTCCAATTAATATTTTGTTTGCGATAATTCCGGTATCGGGTCGATCGGCAGATAAAACGATTAGATATCATTGTTTACGGTTTTCGAATATATTCATATATGTATATATAATAGCATAGAATTTCCTAGGTTGCAGTTCGAGCTTTATTCTCGCATGGGAATTAAATCCGCGAGGATAAGATGCTGAACCTTTCCGTATTTTGTTATTTCATTGCAGCTACCGCTGCGTTCCTAACTTTGAGTCCCCCGGCTCAGAATGTGAGTAAATTTCGATTATTTATAATCATTATTTGTGAGTGTGTGAATTATGTTGTTATTGAAATTATTTCCTTATTTGATTAGTCGATATTTTAATTATATCGACACACGAATTATCTTATAATTTGTTCGGTCGATATTTTAATTGTATCGACACCAGAATGATTTTATAATTTGTTCGGTCGATATTTTAATTATATCGACACACGAATGATTTTATAACTTGTTCAATTGATACCTTAATTATGTTTTCATTCGAATTATTGTACTATTTACTCGGTCGATATTTTAATTATATCGACACACGAGTGATTTTATAATTTGTTCGGTCGATACTTTAATTATATCGACACACGTATTATCTTATAATTTGTTCGGTCGATATTTTAGTTATATCGACCGAACAAATTATTTTATAATTTGTTCGGTCGATATTTTAATAATATCGACACACAAATGATTTTATAATTTGTGTGTCGATATTTTAGTTATATCGACACACGAATTATTTTATAATTTGTTCGGTCGATACCTTAATTATGTTTTCATCTCAATTATTGTATTATTTATTCGGTCGATATGTTAAAAGTGTTGGTACTCAAAATACTAATATTGTAATAATATAACATACATTTATATTTTTAGGGAACAGCTTCAAACTACAGTTTCGTGGTTGATTATGAAAATGATCAGTTCCTGCTGGATGGGAAACCATTTCGATACATTTCTGGTAGTTTTCACTACTTTCGTACTCCAAAACAATTTTGGAGGGACCGGTTGAGGAAAATGCGCGAAGGTGGACTTAATGCCGTTTCTACGTGAGTGTAATAATTTTGTTTATCAATTTATAATATTATTTATTTCTTTTTTTCGGTGCAACGAAAGTTATTCATTTTATAATTAAATTAATCAACTACCGAATATTTATTTTAACTTCACTTAGATGCACCATCGAATTTAAAATTTCAAAAAAACGTGATTCCTTTTAGGAAGTATCACAATAAAAAATACTGAAAATTTATTAAGAATCCTAGAAACTTATAAATAAAATAAAAATACGAAAAAACATATGTTAACGCCATTATCCGTAATTACAATAATTATGTTTCTGAATTCAGGTACGTGGAGTGGAGTTTGCATCAACCCGAGCCCAATGTTTGGCGCTGGGAAGGGGACGCCGATCTGATGGAATTCTTGACCATCGCCGAAGAAGAAGATCTGCTCGTTCTGCTCAGACCCGGACCATACATTTGCGCTGAACGAGATTTGGTATAATATTATAGTAATTTTGCCTTTTTTTTTGACGAAATACTCAAATACCCGTTTTTTTCTAATTTTTCCGTTCTTGTTATTTTCTAGGGTGGTCTTCCCTATTGGTTACTAAGTCTCGTGCCAGACATTCAACTGCGTACCAATGATACACGTGAGTGCAGAAAATTAAAGATAAAATATAATTAGGTTTATATAATTACAAACATAATTAATTTAATTATGTTAATTAATAACAGATTTATATAATTACATTTATATAATTACATTTACAAAATTATACTTAATTAGAAATATTGGTAACGATTCAATAGATGAGCCGTTCAATGCACAAATCGATTAACTGATAATTAACTGATAATTAAATTAACTCAATTTTTTTCCATTTTTTAAATTTCTTATTTAAAAAGAATTTTAAAAAGCAATATATGTTATTTTATCATTTTCGTCTACTTCATTTTTTATGGAGTCAATCTATTTCTGCACTGAACGACTTAGATAATAGTCGCAAATGTTGAAAAATCTTTGAAATTCACGATTTCAAAACTTGTACGGACCGGACCTAAAAATTTTCTTTAGAATAGAATCACTTTGCCGTCCACACGTCCGATCGGGAATTCTTTCGTTTGGCGCCGGTATAAATCTTCATGTGCGACACCAACGTTGTGCCACCGGCGCTTGCCCGATAGTTTTCGCATGGTACCAACGTGGTGCCACCGGACGGCATAGTGTTAATATATTTAATGCAACAAAAATTATTCGGTTTTTCTTCTGTTCGCAGGTTACATGGAATATGTCGAAATTTACTTGAGGGAATTATTCCCAAAAATCCAGCCTTTCTTGCGAGGCAACGGTGGGCCAATTATTATGGTGCAGGTAAGACTACTGCTTTTTTCTTTTTATGTCATCGGGTTTGCAATAATTATTCTCTGACCGTGAAAATTAAATAAAATTGTTTCGTTATTCTGAAAAAAAAACATATTATTGTACCGTTACTATTGTAATTTGTTTAAACTCAAAAGATTAAAAAAATAACAAATGAATCCAGACAGAGCGGGTGTAAAATTGCATAAATATACGTTAGCAGATTCGAATGTAAAATAAATGTCTTCACGTTGCATTTTCCAGGTGGAGAACGAGTACGGTAGTTACTATGCCTGCGACAAATCATATCTGAATCGATTAACTGAGCTGTTTAGGCAGAAAATTGGGGACAAGGCTCTTTTGTACACCACCGATGGTAACACGGCGGGGGCTCTTCGCTGTGGCAAAATTCCTGGTGTTTATGCCACCATCGATTTTGGAACATCCGCTAATATCACTCAATCTTTCCAAGTAATGCGATTGTTCGAACCCAAGGTAAAGAAATACCTGAGAATGCGTTGCATAACAATTGCATAACCGCAGCAAAACAAATTTAAAAAATCGCTTATCTCAATAACACAGAAACGTTAAATTTTGTTTCCAATTAAATTTGCAAGCAAATTTAATTGGTTAATTTCTTTATCGACTTTTGCTTCTTCACAAAATATAATTTTGCATTTACATTTTTTCATTTTCATATCATAATTTTAATTTACTCTTTATCGATTATATTTCTTTTCTCTCTACGTTATTAAAATTGTTACTAATTGACTATTGATCATTAATTATTAGTTATTGTAATATTGAATATTAATTATTCTTTCGAAGTAGTTTCGATATTTGAAAAAATTTTCTTATAAATTTTTTAAATTAATTACTCTAATTATTGTAAAAAGAAACATCTGCGAATTAAAAGTAACCCCTTTTAATGCTTCTATTTCAGGGACCTTTGGTGAACTCGGAATTCTACCCGGGCTGGCTCACGCACTGGGAGGAAGACCTGCAAACTGTGAATACGAGTGCGGTTGTTAAGAGCCTCGATACGATTTTATCCCTGGGAGCCTCAGTAAATATCTATATGTACTACGGAGGTACAAACTTTGGATACACATCCGGTGAGTTGGAATTGGGAATAATAATATTTTCTTATTTTTTTTTTAAATAATTTTTTTGCTATTTTTATAATATTTTTGTAATAACTTTTTTGCTATTTTTATAATAATTCTTTTTTAATAATGTTTTTGCCATTTAACCCATGATAATCCTACTTTTGGTGGTTCGATCCAATTTATAACAGATTTTCTGTTTTTTTTTTTTTATAAACAGGAGCCAACGGTGGACCGGGCAGCTTCCAGCCCCAATTGACGTCCTACGATTATGACGCTCCTCTGACAGAAGCTGGGGACTTGACAGAAAAATATTACAGCATCAGAAGAGTGATTGCAAAAGTGAGAATTCATTGATCGATCAAATTAATTTTAAATTGATTGAATTAATCTGTAAAATTAATTACAAAAATCAATCAATGTAATTGTTTAATTGTAATAATTTTTTCATATTTTCTTCCAAATTTCCAGTATTCGCCGGTTCCAAATATAACACACGCCGCCGTTGCGCCAAAAGGAAATTACGGTTCCGTTCTGATGGAACCGGTCGTCGGGTTGTTGGACCCCGTAGGAAGATCGTACTTCGGATCGCCCTCGACGATATCCATCGATCCGCCGACATTCGAGGCACTGCGAATCAATCACCTGTTGGTGCTCTATGAAACCAATTTGCCGGAAAACGGCCCAGATCCTGCACTTCTATCCGCGGATGTCCGAGATCGGGCGTTGATTTATGTAGATGAGAATCCGTCATCGGGAATTTTGAGTCGCACCAGAGGAATTTCCAGCATGCCTCTGGAAAACTGTTACGGGAAAACTTTGAAAATCCTCGTGGAAAACCAGGGACATTTGAATTTCGGAAATTACATTCGCGATTTCAAGGTAATTTTCTTAATTATTTTATTTTTTCATCTTCATTTTGTTATAATTTTTTATTTATTATATTTATACATACTTAAAATTTTAAGTTTTGGTAAAAATATTCAGAAATATAAAAATACCGATTTTCGCAAATTAATTTTTATAATAAGGTATATGAAAATAAATAATTAATAATTGAAAATGCATTATAATTTTAATGTATGAAGTTAAACAAAAATTATATCATCGACGAAAGTCTATAGATTATTGAAACCGAAAATTATTGAAGATTATTGCGAAGTCTGAATACAAATTCAAAATTTTTATAATTAAATCCAACGAAGTTGTTTTTTTATTATTTTTTATTAAAAATAATAGCATTAATATTTAGAAAAATATCAATGCTATTATAAATAATGTCAATTTCGAGAATATTTGTTTGGAAATTGTAAATAATTGTTTGAAAAATTCATATAATTGAAAAATATAATTTAATAATTATATTTTCCATTTAATATAATTAATAAAAAAAAATTAAATCATATAATAAAAATTCTATTTTTAAATTCATATAATTTAAAAATTATATGTTCATATAATTTTAAAATTATATAAATTTTCCAAACAATCATCTATTTCCAAGCAAATATTCTCGAAATTTACATTAATAGCGTTAATATTTTTTTTGTCCATCAATTATTTATTTCCGCTTACATCCACGAAATTACAAAAAATTCCTCTTCTTGCAGGGTCTGAGGAACGCGACTTTGAACGGCGCCAAGTTGTCACCCTGGAACGTAACCAAATTCCAGTTAAACGACGTGACTCTCCTTAATCTGCTAAACGAGGTTCCTCGGAACCCGGAGAAAACCTTCACTTCCGGGCCAGTATTTCTACGTGGAAATTTCTCCATTAGCGGAACGCCGAGAGACACTTATCTCGACACTTCCGGCTGGGGCAAGGGCGTGGCTTTTATAAACGGGGAGAATCTGGGCAGGTACTGGCCCCTGGGAGGTCCCCAAATCACCCTTTACGTCCCAGCAACGTTTCTGAAGCCTGGAAGGAACGAATTGGTGGTTCTGGAACTCGAGCGGGTTCCAGCTGGGCGGAAATTGAAGTTCCAGATAAACGCGAATTTGGGTGCCACTTCCTCTCAGCGAAGGAAATTCGAGTGATAATTGGAGAATGAAAATAATCCGCGCCCGCGGGCCACTGTCATTGGCTGGAGTCTTGCCTTCACGTTTTCAACTATTTTTCGTACATTGTGTGACACTTTTGAATTTCGCGGGGAAAATATCAGCCGGAAGTGGGCGTTGCCAATGACAAAATGTCGAATGGTTTGATGACAAAAGGTTTAGAAGTCTAGTTTATTCATAAAGTCACGAAAACAAATTTATAAATAATTGTCGGTGAGAAAAAGTATCTAGGAACACCCGATATTTGGTCTTCCACTGTGGTTTTCCCCTATAATATTTTTTTTCTTAATTTTTATGACCGACAAATTCGTATTTGCTATAAGGATCCATGTTAACACTGTGCCGTCCGGTGGCACCACGTTGGTGCCATGCCAAAACCATCGGGCAAGCGCCGGTGGCACCACGTTGGTGTCATGGGAAAACTATCGGGCAAGCGCCGGTGGCACCACGTTGGTGCCATGCGAGACCTACCGGGCAAGCGCCGGTGGCACCACGTTGGTGTCGTTGGGTAATAATTGAAAAATCGTATCGCAAATGACGATAAAAAAAAGGAAGACGTTTTTTTTAGAAGACGATTTTTAGAAAGTAGTTTAAACAATATTTATTTTTGAATTCCATTATAATTTTCGGGGGCATGGTTCCATGCTAGCATACAAAGAATTGTTTAACCGGCTATTAAACGCTATTGGCGATATTTTGCAATTGATCGCAACGAAAAAAATAAATCACTATCGGTGGCGGTAGAATTATTATCTCTATATACAAATAACAAGATAAAGGTGTTGCTGCAATAGGGCAGCAACATAAAGAACCCTTGTGTCCGTTTTACACCCCCAGCTCTTTTCTGTATAAAAAGAAGAGCGACGTCGAGACATTTGAGAATTCACTTTTAACCTTATTTTGCCACGAAATTGGATCTCGACCGATTGCGAGTTAAGCAAAGGGAGAGGAAACCTTTGTAGTTTTCTGAATAATTAAGTAAATAAATTTATACATTTATTTATTTATTTATTTATTCAAGTTCGGATTTTTGCATATCGCAAATTTCAGTTCCCATAGATTTTTCATTTCGGTTCTGGTTCTGGGATTTTTTCCGAATGTATTTTTTTGTTTTTAAATATTTATCCCAAGATTTTTATAAATAATAATTTGAGAATTAATTTTCGTCGGTAAAATTCGCACATGAATTTTTTTTTTCTACGTATATTTTAATATAGGATATAAAATTAACAGTTTCAACATTTTCATGCAACAAAAAATAGTTAAAAACAATTATTAAAATATGGAACTGTGAAAAATAACAATTTAAGTGAATTTTGAGGAGGTACTTTCGATCTCAGGAATTAAAAATGGTTTATTTTCGTCCCTTAGAATTCTAGCAATTTTTTTTTAGCGTTTCTTAATTATTTAATCAACGTAAATGTAGCACCAGAAAACTTATTTTTAAAAATCACCCAATTCTATGGGAAGAATATAAACATTTCTTGTGTTTTTTCAAAATTTTCGATGAAAATTTAAAAAAGTATACAACCAAAAATCTCAGAATTTTCTTCTTCTCTAATTTTTAAAAATTGAAAAACAAAAATTATTAAAATTATTAAAATTTATTAACACTGTGCCGTCCGGTGGCACTACGTTGGTGCCATGCGAAACCTTTCTGACAAGCGCCGGTGGCACCACGTTGGTGCCATGCGAAACCTTTCTGACGCGCTGGTGGCACCACGTTGGTGCCATGCGAAACTTATCGGGCAAGCTCCGGTGGCACCAGGTTGGCGCCATGCAGAACATATCGGACAAGCGCCGGTGGCACCACGTGGGTGTCGTACATAAAGATTTGTACCGGCGCCAAACTAAAAAATCCCGATAAGACCTGCGGACGGCAAAGTGTTAAAATTGAATAGCGAAACTCAAAGTGTTGAAAATATAATTCCGATCCCAAAAATTAGGTTTCCTAATACTGCTAACGGGTGTAACACGGACACGCATCACATAGTCGAATGTTCGAGGATGGGATTTTGGACGTTGCGGGGGACTCCCCTTTCCGTGCCGATACCCTCCTTCCAGTGGGAGAACGGACCTCGGCGCAAAAAGTTGATTTTGTTTCCCGCAGCTCCGAGAATCCACAACCTAGTGTTAAAGCTACAATGAGAAAGAGTTACATTAAGATCACTGCTGCTCAAGTCTCGTTATTACAGTAAAGCTTCCTTCCAGCGGCAGGGTAAGGAACGATCTTGTTCTTTTTTTTTTTACAAAATTTCATATACAATAATTTTGTTTCTTTCTCGAAACGACGAAAAATCTCATTTTCGAACGTTGCGCCCGAGTCCAAAACATCCAATGCCCAAATGTATACAGGCTGTCTCAAAAGTAACGGACCACCCTAATAATTCCTCCGTTTCGAAGGTCCAAGAAAAATGATCTAAATAAGATTTATTACCGACTCTGACCTCTAACATCATTTGAAGGTTATCTCGTGTTGTTCAAGTAGAAGTTTCTATTTTCGACTTCGGATTCTAAAAAAAAAGCGGGAATTTTGATACTGTTGCACAAGTACCTTTACAGGGGGCGCAACCATAGCGTATTTGAAGGTCAAATATGGAGTATCGGAAGCAAGGTTAAATAAGGAACCATCGGAATGTTAAGTTTTGCGATTTTTCAGAACCGGTGAAAAAAAATAAATGGGGATTTTCATTTGAAAGACGTAACTTGAACTTCAAATAATCTTGAAAATTGGGTTCAAGGTCAAAGTTGAAAGGGTGCGACTTTTACTTGGATTATTTTTCTTGAAACTCGAATCTCAGTATTTTGAAAATTCATTGTCGATGGCGCTGTTTTCAAAACGATCCGGGGAAAGGTTAGATTCCATTCGTTTCATGGGGACTCGCCTTAACCCTTTAAGCGTAAAGGCGCACAGATGCGCCCGCATGAATTTATCAATACATACGAAGGGCGTGTATATGTGCCCTTAATGACCGACGCTCAAAGGGTTAATTACTTCAATACAAATATTTACAAAAATTGAATAAAAAATAAAATTGATATATGTGTGCCGTTTATTTTAAAAGTGGCCTAAGTCCATTTTTAAAGAGTCATTATATATCGGCACAAATAATTAAATAAGTTTTCAGCAATTTAATTGTAAATTTTCGAGTTTTTCATTTTTTTTAAAATGGAGTTAGGTCACTTTCAAAATAAACGGCTCATATATAGAACGATTAAAGGAACCGATCCACACAAATGAACGGATAAATAAAGATAAATAAACAAGATCCAGTCTCGAAATGGCCATCGATAACGGGAAATTCCCGGACTAGATTAAAAAAAGTCCAGGAATTTCATTTTACGGACAATCTTGGAACTCGGACCACCCGCGAAAGTTTGAAATCATTAATTCCCCTCCGACTCGTACATGTTGACCAGTAATCGAGCGATCGGAATTTCGCCTATGATGTCCCGAAAAAATAGAGACTCGACGGTTTTCGACGAGACGGAGCGCAACGAAGCTATCATCAGGAGCAGTCTTCCGAATCTTTCCGCCTGACTGGGGTAACTCGTTTGTATGTGGTAGCCCAGGATGCATTGCGCTTGAGTTTGCAGGTTTTTCGTGGATTTCGTCGCCATCAGGTTGCAGGTTTCTGTGAATGTAAGACACGACGTCATCGTCAGAATGCTAATACAATCTTAATTAATCGGTTTGTTACGAGGGGGGACATTTTAACCCTTTGCACTCGAGGCCTTTTTCGCATGCGCGAACTAGCGACTCGAGACGATTTCGGCCAAATTAGGAAAACATTTTACAAGTACTTTAAACGAACAAACGTATACAAATAATAAAATTTCACCAATTTATTTATTTTTATATCGAAAACAACAAAATTTGATAAATAATTAGTTCGGCCGGGCGCCGCAGCGGCGCCGCTGGAGTTGGCACTTCAAATCAGCCGGGCGCCATATCCGTGCCGCTCGAGTGCAAAGGGTGCAAACATTTGAAAAGGGATTTTAAGAAATTTTGAAACTCCACCTTGAATAAACAATATGATTGCTTTTAAACAACCACACTCGCCAATGTCGGGTTCGAGGTCTCGGAATGTCTCCATTATATGCTGCAACAAGGAGGCGGGAATTTATATTATTTATATTATATTAATTATAATATATTAATTATAATTTTAATATATAATATAATATATACATTTAATTAATTTTTACATGTTTTTGAATATCTCAACTACATAAGTGTTTTTTTATGTTATGTCCCTAGTAGGGATTATCAAAAATAGATGGCGCAAACTGTGAATAATAAAATGGTTGCCCTAAAATCTTATGTAAAATACACACTCAACGAAGTAACTAGGAAGTTACCATCACTAACTAGTCATTGATCGGATACCAATATTTTTGACTTTCCCATTTTTATTAATGACCAAGTTAATTATAATTAAAAAAAATAAAATATTATTTAATTTACTTGGTTCAGTACCTATATATTTTGAATATTTTTCTATAATGGCAACTATTTTCACTTAAATGAAAATTGAAAGAAAGGTTTTGAAAAAAATCATGTCCTACGCCATTTTGTTTTGGCAGATCTAGGGAATTGTGTATGTTTTAGGTTAGGTTTCCATCGCTGTTATCAGTAGATGCTTCCGAGATAACTTTTGTTTATTTTATCAAAGAAATATTTTATTTCATATTGAAAATATGAAATGAAGTTACCTGCAAGGTAACGAGTTCCTGTTGAGATTCTTTCCCAGGTAGCCTCGTGCGAACTTCTTCGTTGTCGAACAAATTCTTGATGTTCCATGAAATGGACCACTGGCCGAAATGAAGGAGAAACAATTGGGCCCATCCTCGTTCCAGTAAGAGCAGTTGGTCTTTCCGTGGCAGGGTTTGAAACGGCATCAAACCTCGTACCCATCTCACTGCCATGAACAAAAGTCTTGCGCTCGTTTCCTGCAGGGACAGGTGCTTTTTTAGAGTCGAACATCGCAATGGAAATTTTTCAAAGCGGGTTGGGTTTAACGATATGCAACCAATTCGGGTACTTTATTTGTTTGAGAAACATATAAAAATAAATAATAATATATTTGTCTGAAAAAGAATTAATTAACTATTCTTTATTAGGTGTTACTGGTAGGTGGGACGTATACGCCCCACTGTCCCTGAAAGGGTTCGTTAATGTAACTCTTGCCTGTAAGGTGTCCCAGGTGGAGTTATCGAGACCCTGGAAAGCTCCCGTCGTCGGACTATGGCTCGTTTCGGTTTCCGAATTCCAGTGGGAATAATCGTTTTCCGACTGGAGCCTCGAGGTCCAAATTTGCTTCTTTAAAATCGAAGGAATTCCAATACCGGAAGGTAACGTTAATAATTATTATCATTGAAATGAAATTAAAAAACTAACAAAAAGTAAAATAAAAAATACCCAAAAAAGTAAAACTTCTTTTGTATCGTTATAGGTCACAAAACCTACGTTGTAATTTAGTACGTGACGAGCATGCAACGGAAGTGAGAAACGGGAGTGAGGAGAAAGGGCATCAAGGGGGAGCCACTATCAGCTGCCGAGGGGATGAGTTCGTCGCGTCACGTTTCTATCAAATTTTCAGGTAACGACTTGCAAGAATTTTCCAATGGAGTATGGCAGGTTGAGTTCACGAAATCGTTGAAGGATACGCTCGAATAAAAATTATTTTCTTTTTCTTTTTGCTGATATTGATTTTTTGTGTTTCAGTTGCCTTTTATTTCCACATTCTCCCTCATCCGGGTCATGAAAATCGATTTATTAGGTCGAATCATAAATAACTTCCGACGCAAGCTATAGATATCTGATAAGAAAACGGAAGTTACTTATGACCCGACCTAATAATTTAACAGCAAGATTCCTGAAAAGGACTTTACAAAATCATAACAAAACCCTAGCAAAGAGGGCGCTGCCGCCACAGGACACATTTTTGGGTTTTTCTCGGGTATAAGGAAAAACGTCACTCTGAAATTTCACCATTACGCTCAGTTAGGCCCAGGCTATAACTGTGCCGAGTTTCAAGTAGCGCCGTTCTGTCAGATTTCGTGAACCCGACTTGCCTTAAGGTAAAGCTAAAGGTAGCAATAGTCGACCACGTACCAGTAGTTGACCATTTTCTAAAAATCCATAAAAAATAGGATTTTTATAAGATGCGATGTTTTTATTTTGATGAAAGTGCACATCTCATACAAATCTTATTTTTTTAATTGTTTTTTAGAAAGTGGTCAACTACTGGTACCTTTCTCAGAAAAATTTTTCTCGCGTGCTTCGACTATGGAAAAAAAAATATGTATCGACTAAATTTTGTTTAGTTTCACAATATTCTCGGACAAAAGAAGTTTCCGGTTTCGATTTTTCGGGTTTTTTAGAAGAAATCCATAGAAATCCTATTTTTCTGGAGAATTCACCTGACACTTTTCCGCTGTCATGAGCATTTGCAGCATGGAATGAGAAGGCGACCCTAGCGAAGTATGCGCAGTTTGGTATATCGATGAAGCGGAGGACGAAGTCGGTGAAAGAACCAACGCTCCGGAAGACGAAGAAGATTCGCTCATTTTCTGACAAAGCGGTGAAGTTTGCGGATAGGGCATGAGTCTGTGAAGCTTGTTGAACTTTTGCCTGGAATATTACGAAAGACAGATTTTAGGACCGGTCAAAGTTAGGCCCGAGAATGGCTTGGCCTGTGGGCCGATATCCTAAGTGACCATTTGCCATTTGGTTTCTACCAATCCTAAGCAATTTTTACAATTTCCGAAGCCGTCGCACTGGACTGCGCCTTATATTAAGCTCCTTTCCTCCAGTCAACCAGGAATAGGACAATTTCTGTCTAAATGAAACAGAAAGAAACACGGAAAGCGTCCGAATTTTGTCAGTTTTACCTTTTGCGCAGGATATGATCGGTGACAAAAGTCACAGGGTGTCCGTCCTCCTCGACTTGCGTCTCCGGTAGAGGCGACTGCCGTTGCTGCTTGTCCGAGACGATGCACTGATTCTTCGGCTTCCTGGGACCTCGTTCGTGTTGAACTGCTAAAATGAGAAACGCAACAACGCAGTTGAAGGTAAATAACAAATGGATCGGTTCAATATCAGTCGCTCTGTGACAGCGAATTTCAAAAAGTTTTGGACAGAAACTACTCTACCAATTTTGGGCACATGGTTCCACAAGTTACTAATTAGTTCATCGCTACAGATCTGGGCCAGACAGAGAGAGATAGATAGATGGTTTTATCTATGCCTTGGAAAAATAGCTCCATGGGGAAAATATAAGACGATACATTAAAGTAGAAAAACACAATTAAAGGAAAATACAAATAAAATGAAAATACAGTGAGGCGATAGTACTAGCTAGCGATACAGTTGAGTAATAAACAAAAGCAAATCACAAAATCGAAATTAACAGATGGGATCTTCCATCGATCGCAGAAGTTCGTCGTTCAGAAGGAACTCATAAAGATTTCGCTTGAAGGATGCCAGCGAATCAGAGGCCCGAATGTATTGGGGGAGGGAGTCCCAGAAATAAATTGATGAAATTCTCAAAGAGTTACGGCAGAAGGTAGTGCGATGAAAAGGAATAAGGAAGGAGGACCGACTATTGGTCAAACATTGGGAGTGACGTAAACTAGGTGATGGAGGAACGAACGAATGACGAAGGTAACTGGGACCGTTGGAATGAATTACCTGGAAAGTAAAAGAACCTAGAAAGTACAATCGACGATTTGAGACCGATAACCAATGAAGCTTACCTAAACGAAAAGGAGTGATATGAGCATCATGTTTAAGGTCAAAAATGAAACGAACACAAGAATTAACTAGTCTCTGCAATTTAACACGTTCAACCCGGCGTGGACCACCGGTGGTTCACAGGTGAATGCTTTTTAAGTGGCTTAAAAAATGCGCCGGGTTGAACGTGTTAATGTTGAGATCATTAGAAAGGTCATTGTAAACTAAACAGCAATAATCAATATGAGGGAGCACTGGCGATATCACTAGTTTAGCGCGTTAGAGAGAGACTTGCATTTAATTTTTGTTGCATTCCAATGAATTAGAAAAAAAAATTATTATTTTGCATAAATTCCGTTTCATTCGATTTCCAAAAGAAGACAAAATTAAATTCCTCCGAAAATCGATCACCACCACCATCGACCGCGTAGATTCTCAAATACACACATACGAGGATAAGGGCTGACGATAATAGCAAATACAGTAGGTACGAAGGTTTACGCTTTAGAAGATTAGCGCCGAACATCGCTTACCGTTGAAATGTTCAAAGATCAGTTTACCGTTTAGTAGGATAAAGGGGTGTGAGTCCTATGATCCGTGTTCCCTCGTCTTTACTCACACTGCTTACGGAATAACTGAGCGAGTATCACGTAGAAAGGGGATTCCCCTCTACCGACTGTGGGAACGTGCATTGTAGTTAACACATGCCACACGAGTATTACGTTATAGGTACACGTCTAGGGCATAGGGCGCGGTCCATTCTGCTGGATGAGATCATAATCGTATAGCTTTTCTTCTTTATCTTAACAAAACAACACGAAAACAATCGAAGCGGGTAATGCCCGAGTAGCGCACGAACGCGTCATGGCTACTTTTTTGACATTTCGCGTTTCCCGTCTCGTACAATGGGCGTCCATGCCGAAACGACGTCGGTTCAAATTAATTCGAATATTTCTTTGAAGGGAAGCTCCTATTAAATAATGATTTTTGCGCCGTGAATCGTAATTTCGTTCGTGACGATCCCGCAACGGAAGCGAGTAACGATAGCGGCGGGGGAAGGGGAACGCAAAGAGAAGCTACTTTCGAATGACGATCGATGCGCGTTACTAACTTCCGTTGCATGATCGTCACGAACGAAATTACAACTCAAATAACAATTTTGCGGCGAGTAGCTATACGATTGTGACAAATCGTAATTTCAGTTGTAATTTCGTTCGTGACGATCATGCAACGGAAGCTAGTAACGACAGTTACGGGGGAAGGGTGGACACGGAGAAGCTTCTTTCAAAAAATAATTGATACGCCATAAATTGCTATTTGAGCTATAATTTCGTTTGTGACGATCATGCAACGAAAGTGACGGGGCAAGAAAACGAATCGAATACTCAAAGAATTGGAAAGAAAATTAAAAGGAGCTTGATGAGGAGCTGCTACTGTGCAATATCGGTTGCCTGATAGCTTCGTTCGTGACGTCACGTGCAACGTCACGCGTGGAAGGAACTCCGTAATATATGAAACTGTAGCTATTTGAAAAATGTATTTAATTCTATATATTTATATTATTACGGAAATGCGCAAGAATAATGAAAATAGGATATCCAATAATCCAAGAGACTCCGCTTCATCCTTCGCCTCTTTTGTTGGACTTTGCGTTCGCCGGCTGGCCGATTGGCTTGCTTCGCTGGAGTGCGACAAAAGATAGAAAAAAAATAAAGAAGAAGAAGAAGAAAGAAGCAGGAAGTAATTTGCAAGGAAAAGAGACCAACGCGATTCCTCGGTGTTCACATTTTGGGATTTATAGTAGGAGGACAGCGAAGAACAAGGATGGTACAAGTACAGAGGGCGAGAAGAGGAAGCAAGGGCTGGGGTGGGCTGGCGTGAGAGAAACCGGCTGGACATTCACTGAAGCGAAATGTGCTTTACACGCTACATCAATCCACGCGAATCGTAAATTCTCTAGCTATGCTGCTCGCTACACCACTTCCAGGGGAAGGTGTGCAAGTTGATTTAATCTACGCGAGGTGATACTCTATGATATATGTGACCAAAGCGGATTGTTCGTTACTCCGTCTTCCTACCACCTGTTAAATTTAGCTTCCCCTAATCCCGCGTGGGTACGAAGTCTTCATTTTTACAAATTAACCTTCGTCCGATAGCCTACCTGGACCCGAACCTAGTCGCGAAATTCCAGGTACGGAAAACATGTGGTACCCTTCCGTTGCATGATCGTCACGAACGAAATTACAACTCAAATTACGATTTATCGCAATCGTATAGCTACTCGCCGCAAAATTGTTACTTGAGTTGTGATTTCGTTCGTGACGATCATGCAACGGAAGTTAGTAACGCGCATCGATCGTCATTCGAAAGTAGCTTCTCTTTGCGTTCCCCTTCCCCCGCCGCTATCGTTACTCGCTTCCGTTGCGGGATCGTCACGAACGAAATTACAGCCCCAACGATAGTTTATAGCGCGTCGATCGTTGTTTGGAAGAAGCGTCTCTTCGCGCGCCCCTTCCCCGGTCGTTACCGTTACTCACTTCCGTTGCATGATCGTCACGAACGAAATTACGATTTACGGGGCAGAAATCGTTATTTGAAAGGAACTTCCCTTTAAAAAACGTCCGAATTAATTTGAACCGACGTTGTTTACCGAGTCTAGGTACTCGGTATAAAAAAAAAATTGTATAAGACCCGAAGGTTCAGGTTGAGGTTCGGGTTCGAATAAAATCTACCTGAGCATGGTACGTATTTTTTTTATATTTGAACCCGAAGGAGAAAATCGGCAAATTTTTGGGACAAAACCAGCCTTTAAATGAATTCTTTCCAAGATATTCATGATTTGGTTGCCGCTGGAGTGCTCTGATCGACTTGGATATTTATGCCTACCTAAACCTCTTGCGGTTCGCATAATGCCACTGGGATCCCTTTCCAGCTTGGATCCCGAATGTAACGGTACATTAAGCTACACCATTGCGCGAAGGCAGAGTGTGGCTGCGGCTATCTCGCGTGGCGACAGGAATGAAATGGAATTTCACCAACGCTCCCTGAACTTCTGACGGACGTCTTAATTTTCGGGCAATTTTATTCTCCGTAACTTTGGTACTTTTATGCTGCTGAAAATATTTCTCCGAAATTTCCAAGAGATTTTTTCTGAAATATTCTAAAATCTTATTGTTTGGCTTTTTTTTTAGAAGAAATCTCAGTTTTTGTTAAAAATTATAATTTTTCAGATATTTTAACGCTATGAATTTCTTCTACTGAAATTTTCCATTCTTATATTTCTCCTAACATTTATTTGAAACACGTTCTGAATTTTTTCCGAATTGCCCGAAAGGTTCAGAATTTTCTAAAAATTCTTGGAAATTTCGAATTTGATTTTTTGACGATTTTTTTTAGAGAAGAGGTAAATTTGTCGAACTAAAAGTTCCAGTTTTTCAGCAATTTTTCTGAAAATCTCATATGTTTTCCGTAAAACTCGGAAGGCTTCTAGCATTTTTCGAAAATTGCTCAATTTTTCTATAATTTTCTGGAAGTTTCAAAATTTATTTAAACATATCCTGTAATATCAATTTACAATTTTTTCGAGTTTATTATTTTTACTATTTTCAAGCCTTTCAATAATAATTATTAATATCAATTAATTCAGCAATAAATTCTTTGACTTTTGTTCTGGAAATTCTAAAAAAATCAAAAATACAATAATAATTATATCACACAGAAATACAAAATTCAAGAAAATGTCTAAAACAGAGAAACTTCTTCCTGAAAATAAAATAAAATATTATAATAATAATAATAATAATGATAATAAAACTTTTTCTAGAAAATTCGAATTAACTGTTAGTTTTTCAAAAATTTTTTATTTGAATTTTCAGTCGTTTATTTTAATTTTTTTTATTATTAAATAACAAGATTAAGTCACGAGTGTATTTTTATTACATTCACAACGAATTTTATATATATATATAAAAATATATATATGTATTGTTTTTCGATTTTATTTTTTGGCAAAGCAACATCGACTATCGGGGAAACATTTATGAAAGCGCTAATAAAAGATTTAAAGCTGTATCATTTTATTTCTATATAAGGATTAGCGAAAGGTTTTTCCATCGTGACACGGACAAATCGGGAACGACCTGCTTTTAATCAAGTTAACCTGTGTGAGGTGCAATGTAAGCAAAGTAAAGCGCCGAGTTTGTGTGTTTCATGGATTCAACTACGTGATAAAACGTGAGAGCGGGCTGATGACGCGGTGGAATGAATTTCAGCGAAGCGGCAGGACGTGGAGAGACGGGGGCGCTCGGTTGGTTCGTTCGCTCGCTCGTTCGTTCGTTGCTAGTACGTATAGCGTAGGAGTAGGTGCGTCAACTATGGGGGTTACCCAAGTATCGGAGGGTGTTTAATGCAGAACGAGTGCTCCAGTTCCCAGCGAATGCGAAGACGCTAATAAAAGAGGAGATTCAATTAGTGACGAAACTTTTCGGCTCCGGGAGAGCTCGCTTCGGTTCCCGGCGGGATTCAGTCACGGAAGGAGTTTCCCGTTACTTCGTTCGTGACGAAATACGCAACGGAAGGGAGCAACGGAAGCCGCCTGGAGGGGGAACCGGCGCGTGCGCGAAGACTTAGCTGGGCAGTGGTAGCTGGCGGCGGCCCGAGCGGTAGTTACCGGATGGGATCCTATCTGCCGCCGCACAGATCGTGGACTTAAAAAAAGGGAATAAAATAAAATAACAAAATGCATTTATACATTTTATTATTCACCATGAATTTTAATCCGATTGATTTGATTTGATTCTTTGTTTAAATTGAAATTAAAATACTGCGATTTTTTTTTAGCGTCAATGTTTTGACGTCTTACTTCTTTTATTATTATTTCTACTACTACTACTTTGTTGTTCGACGTCACACCGACGAGCAGGGTCGAGTCTAAAATTTTTTTGTCACGCCTACCGAGCCTTTTCGGCGTTCCCATTGGCCGGAACGTTTTAATTAATAACTCGGTAATTAACTCGAATTTTGAAAAATGGTATTTGACTTTTCGTCTCCAATTTTCACCACCTACCGCCACCTTTCGGCGTTCCCATTAGCCGGAACGTTTTAATTAATAACTCGGTAATTAACCCGAATTTCGAAAAATGGTATTTGACTTTTCGTCTCCAATTTTCACCACCTACCGCCACCTTTCGGCGTTCCCATTGGCCGGAACGTTTTAATTAATAACTCGGTAATTAACTCGAATTTCGAAAAATGGTATTTGACTTTTCGTCTCCAATTTTCACCACCTACCGCCACCTTTCGGCGTTCCCATTGGCCGGAACGTTTTAATTAATAACTCGGTAATTAACTCGAATTTCGAAAAATGGTATTTGACTTTTCGTCTCCAATTTTCACCACCTACCGCCACCTTTCGGCGTTCCCATTGGCCGCAACGTTTTAATTAATAACTCGGTAATTAACCCGAATTTCGAAAAATGGTATTTGACTTTTCGTCTCCAATTTTCACCACCTACCACCACCTTTCGGCATCGACACCTTATGCCGGTCACCCTGTGAAAGTTTGCCGTCAATTGTATCCAAGAAACTCGATTTTCTCTATGGCAGGGGAAGAGAAAAATGGAAAGAAGAAAGGAACGGAGAAATAAAAAGGTAAAGGAAAGGCAGAGAATTACAGGAATGGTACTGCGGAAAACCACTAAGAAAGTAAGAGAGAAGATGCGGCTATGGAATAGATGTGGCTATGCTCTCTGGTTAGAGGGTTGGTTCTTCGACTGAGACTAGGGAGGTAAGGCTGGTATTGGGTGGCAACACATCATCATTAATGAGGCTGAGTGAACAACAGAAGGTGCTTCCCACGGTTACGAGTGGCAATGAAACATACATTTCGCCGTCATATAAGGAACTTCCCGTGTATTATGTTCCACGAAACTTTTATGCTGTTTGTAATAGCGAAAAATAAGAGAGAGACAGAGAAAGGGAATGATCGACTAATAATGTATTAGTTTTGGTAGAAGAATCAAAATGAAAAATGAATCCGCACAATGGTTGAAAGACTAATTGGTGAGATTTTGAGGAACCTGTCGTAAAAATACTTGAAGAGGGAATTCCTTTTTTGCAAAAAAATCGATTTTTCAAGGTGTTAAGAATACATGTGCCAAATTTTAAATCGAAATTCTTAAAGATGAAAAAGATATAAGCGATTTTATGCCTGCATCTTGACTCGAAGTTGCATCGTTTTTGCTCGAAACAGCTTTTTTTCAAACGGTGTGCACGGTTTCTGAAAAACTATTGAACCGATTGCCTTGAAATTTGGACAGCATGCTCAGTCAACGTGCTTCTTTGGTTTGACCATCCAAAAAATTAATACGTCGAATATTTTTTTGTTTAGAATAAAAAGATCGATCGACTTTTTTTTTGGATTAATCGATAATTCGAGTTCAAAACATCACCAGATCCGCAAATATTTTTATTTTTTTTTCGTTTCGTCAAACGGTAGCTACGTGTGTCTGAAAAAAGATGTTCTTGGATTTTTGTCGTAGGATTAATGAGAAACCTACAATCATGCACGCCATCGCGGATCTCGGGGTGTGGGATGCCTATTTTTCGAGGAAATCGATCGAATTTTTTTTTCTTTTATGGAATGCATAACGAATTAATAAATCCACATGTGAAATTTCACCTTCATCCGTTGTATAGTTTTTTTTGCCAAAAAAATTAGAAAAAAAGCGAAAAATTTCGCGAAAAAAAAGTGAAAAAAAAAAACAATATAATTTTGTCTTTGCCTTTATATTTTTCCTCATTGGAAAATTTTGTTTATTATAAAATATGATAAACAAAATGTTTATTATTAAAATAAATATATTGTTTTTTTATTTTTGATAAAAATCCCCCCCCCCCCCCCCCCCCCGAAGAGGCATAAAATGAACCTCCGCGGTTATTATATTCCTTCAACGCTTGGGCTAGTGGTTCATACGAGCGAGTAGTTAAGGTCAGCGCGGACTCGGCCCTCGCGGTAGAAAATGGCTTCCCATAGTCAGCCCGGGCAGGGCACGGCACGACGGCACGACGCATAAGTGGTAGCAGGAGTTCGTGAAACAAGCATCGGGACACGAATGAAATTGCATGGCTTAATAAAGTGGAATATAGCATTGGTTTGACTGACCCATTCGCACTAGGGTAGAATAACACGCGTAATATACGTAATCTGCAGCCTGTGCGAGAATCCAATTAGACTCGTACGCAGTCTCAACTTTCTCTCTCTCTCTCTCTCTCTTTGCATATATATGCACGTTACGATTGTACACTTTTTCGACACACGATTTTCATTTGACGCGAAAAACGAGTCGAGTGCTCTTTCAACAATATCTGTTTTTTGAGTTTACATGATTTTTACATTTTGTGATTTACAGTTTGAATTAAACGGAGAAAAAATAATTACCAACAATAATGTAACAATAACACAATTTTGAATTGGACGGAGAAAAATTATTTATCATCAATAATGTAACAGAAACACGTATTGTTTGATTTAAACATTTGTAATTATATTTATTTTTATGATAAACATTTTGTTTATCATGTTTTGGAATAAAAAAAGTTTTCCAATGAGGAATTTCAACATGATATGTATTAAATAAAAAAATCTGTACTGAAATCTTTAAAAATGTAAAGGCAAAGACAAAATTATATTGTTTTTTCTTTTATTTTTTAGTAAAAAAGCTTTTTGATAAGGAATTTTAACATTATATATGTAAAATAAAAACCTTGTACTGAAATTTTTAAAAATGTAAAGGCGAAGACAAAATTATATTGTTTTTTTTTTAATTTTTTAATAAAAAAGCTTTTTGATAAGGAATTTTAACATTATATTATACCGGTGGTATTACGAACATACCCCGATATGTTGTTGTTTTTCTATTTGTTTCGTTGCTACAAGGGTTGCCCCGAAAATGGGGTTGTTGATTAAACAAAAAAGGAGAATGTTCAAAAAATCGAGAACCATCAAGAAGAAAAGACCTATTTCAATAAAGTTAAAAACTAGTACTAAACTTATAGAGTTAGTTATTATTTCTGAACCGTTTCAATATGTATAAAATAAAAACCTTGCACTGAAACTTTAAAAATATAGAGGCAAAGACAAAATTATATTGCTTTTCTTATTTCTTGATAAAAAAGCTCTCTGATAAGGGATTTCAATATTATATAAAATAAAAATGCTCTACTCAAATTTTAAAAATAGAAAGACAAAATTTTATTACTTTTTTTGTTTTATAATAAAAAGAGCTTTTTGATAAGGAATTTCAACAATATATAAAATAAAAGCCTCATACCCAAACGTAAAAACCATAATTAGCCTTAATTTAAAATTCAAAAATGAAAATTCTTATAACCTGACTCAACATAATTAAAAATTCAGAGTTTTTTAAACTTTGCAAATAAGTTTCTTGCATTATTTATAATCAAAATCGCCCATTAGACTCTAACGGCAAGGACCTGATAAGAAAGAATCTTTAAAAAAAATCATTTTATCATAATTATTCAATATTCACTAATTATTAAAAATCGTAATTAATTGAAAATATTTATACATAATTTATTTATTATTATTTATCATTTATAATAATGAAAACTACACATAAAAAGTGAGGATCCAATTTTGATGAGATCCTTTTCGGGTAAACTTCCTTTGGAGGTACTTTTTATTGAATTTATCAGGTTCTGGTACACTTAGGGGTCAAATTCTGGTCGGGGACCAGCTGCTCTAAGGAAATTATAAAAAAAAAAAGAAAGGAACTTACCATCCCGGTTCATTTTAACTTGGAAGCATTTGTTGAGCCGACAAGCACGACACTGGTTCCGATGGGTCTTGTCGATGGTGCAGCGACCCTGTGCTTTGCAAGTGTATTGTCTTTTGCTGTGAATACTCCTCTTGAAAAATCCAGAACAACCTGTGGCAGAGGGTGAACGAAAATTTATTGTTAATAATTTAAGTTTGATTAACATTTTATAGGGAATCTATGTATTTATCAATTTTTTTTATTTGGAATTAATTCTAAATATTTAAATTATAGGATTTTACAAGATTTTATAAACAATTTTTACAATATTAAATTTATAAATTCAAATATTATTGTTAATGGTGGAACAAAAGTCAAATTTGGTCCATCTTGAGCAACTTCCAGGCAAACTAATGTACCACAATTAATTTTGAAAATCCAGGAACTTCTCCAGGAATATCAGAAGTTGTTAAATTCAAATAATATTGTTAATGGTGGAACAAAAATCAAATTTGGTCCATCTTGAGCAATTTCCAGGCAATCAAATGTATCACAATTAATTTTGAAAATCCAGGAACTTCTCCAGGAATATCAGAAATCGTTAAATTCAAATAATATTGTTAATGGTGGAAGAAAAATCAAATTTGGTCCATCTTGAGCAACTTCCAGGCAAACCAAATGTATCACAATTAATTTTGAAAATCCAGGAACTTCTCCAGGAATATGAGAAGGTTTTTAAATTCATATAATATTGTTCATGGAGGAACAAAAATCAAATTTGGTCTTGAGCAACTTCCAGGCAAACCAAATGTACCACAATTAATTTTGAAAATCCAGGAACTTCTCCAGGAATGTCAGAAGTTGTTAAATTCAAATAATATTGTTAATGGTGGAACTAAAGTCAAATTTGGTCCATCTTGAGCAACTTCCAGGCAAACCAAATGTACCACAATTAATTTTGAAAATCCAGGAACTTCTCCAGGAATATCAGAAGTCGTTAAATTCAATTAATATTGTTAATGGTGGAACAAAAATCAAATTTGGTCCATCTTGAGCAATTTCCAAGCAATCAAATGTACCAGAATTAATTTTGAAAATCCAGGAACTTCTCCAGGAATATGAGAAGGTTTTTAAATTCATATAATATTGTTCATGGAGGAACAAAAATTAAATTTGGTCTTGAGCAACTTCCAGGCAAACAAATGTACCACAATTAATTTTGAAAATCCAGGAACTTCTCCAGGAATATCAGAAATTGCAACAAATGACTTTGATAATTACCGTCACAGCTGTAGATTCCATAATGTTTTCCAGAACTGCGGTCACCACAAACATGACACAATATATCAAGTAGTCTGTCACCTGGAACAAAAGAGAACAGGAAAAAGATGGAGAAGAAGAAGATTAATGTGTTATCACCTGTTCCATCCTAACATCTCCTGGCAAGAGGGAAAAAAAATAAATGTTAACATATATATATATATATCTTATGTTATATATTTTATAAAATATATAACATCTGAGACGTTCCATCTTAATTCAGCTTCTATTTCAGCTACTTTATGTAAAGAAAAATTCTAGAATTCTTTTTGTTTCACACTAATTATTCTATTTTCGCAAATTTCTACCAATTCTCTGTCGAAGCAATATTTAATAATTTTCATACAATTTGTTTTAAAGTAAAAAAAGTCAATAACCTTCAGGTATATGAAAATTTTTATGGATGGGGTCTGAAGAGCCCCAGACTGCCAATTGTGTTTTTCTGGTGAACAAAGGGTAAGCCGAGGGTTAATTTTACAAAATTATGAAACGTCTTGTACAATTTTATAGATAAAATGTTATTTCATAAAAAATAGAAATAAATTAAAATTCCAAATTTGTAGGATTTGGATGATTTTATTTTGGAATATAAATTTCTACAATTTTTTAGAATTTCGTATCTTGCAGAAAAAAATCTAGAAATGTGAAATTCGAGGGATTAGACGCAAAAGGATTTATAGGTACAGATATTTTATAGAGAAAATATTATTTCATAAAAAAAAAAAGAAATAAATTAAAATTCCAAATTTGTAAGATTTGGATGATTTTATTTTGGAATATAATTTTCAACAATTTTTTAGAATTTCGGATCTTGCAGAAAAAAAATCTAGAAATAAAATATAGAAATAAATTGAAATTCCAGATTTTTAAGAATTGGGCCATGTTATTTTAGAATAATAATTTCCACATTTTTTAGAAAAATCTAGAAATGTGAAATTCGAGGGATGAGGCGCAAAAGGATTTATAGATACAGATATTTTATAGAAAAAATATTATTTCATAAAAAAAAAAGAAATAAATTAAAATTCCAAATTTGTAAGATTTGGATGATTTTATTTTGGAATATAATTTTCAACAATTTTTTAGAATTTCGGATCTTGCAGAAAAAAAAATCTGGAACTGCGAAATTCGAAGGACTAGGCGCAAAAAAATTTATAGATACAGATATTTTATAGATAAAATGTATTTCATAAAATATAGAAATAAATTGAAATTCCAGATTTTCAAGAACTGGGCCATTTTATTTTGGAATATTAATTTCCACATTTTTTTAGAATTTCGCGTTTTGCGGAAAAAAATCTAGAAATGCGAAATTCGAAGGATTAGGCGCAAAAGGGTTGTACGACATCAACCCTGTGGGAAAATTACGAAAGATACATATAAAAAAAAAGTAAACGGAGAAATGTTGCTTTGGAATCCTCGTCGTTCGTGAGGAAACATTTTTTTTTATTTTTCGACGGAAAAAAATAATGAGCGAGGGAAATAAATCCCGAAAGTCCGGGTGAAGCCTTTAATGGAAAACAAACGGTGCGAGGAAAGACGAGAGGACGATTTCAACGGAAACCAGGACGAGAAGGGGCCTGGGAAATTAAGCTATTCACACTCTAAGATACAGCCACGTGAGGAAAATTAAGTTATTATGGTTCCAAAAGGGGAAAACAAGACGTTGAAATCTTTTCCCAAGCCTTCGGGGCAAAATTGGGTTTACGTGTAATTGGAGAAGAAATTAGGTCCCGACGTTTATTTGTTAGTATTGGTACTTCATTAAATATTCGAAGGAAAAATAATGATAATTAGGATGAAAACGAATTATTTTGAATAATTATTGGAAAGCTTTGATAGGAATTTATTGAGAAAAGCTCGATAACGAAATTTTATTTTAGTAAATTTCTTTTCAATGTATTTATTAAGAAGAATATGGAATTTCAATTTTTTTCTATATTTCATTTTTTTTATTTTATATTATTTTTCTATATTTTATGAATTGACATTTTATATATATATAAGAATTATTGCTACCTAAAATTATATTAATTAAACAAATAAAACTTCAAATTTGAAATTTTGGTATTTTAATATTATCTAATTTAGCCGTATCTCATTAATTAGAGTTTTATCATTTACCTAAAGTTGTCAAAAAAATTGGTAATAATTATAAAGGGGTCGATAATAATATTTTATTAAATTGATCATTTATTTATTTCGAATTTGTTATTCCCCACCTAGAAATTTCTTATCAATATGTCGATTAAGAAGGATATATATTAAAATCGTGTTTTTCTGATAAGCGGAGGGCTAATTTTACAACTTTTTGAAACATCTTGTACAATTTTATAGATAAAATGTTATTCGAAATTTCAGATAGTTTACTAATTAATTATGTAAACACTAATTAATTACATCCGTATAAATAAAATTAAAATATAAAAATTCGAAATTGCAGGTAGTTTACTGAGTTTATATTCACCTGTTCCCATTCTACGCGTTGAAGTGGAAACCGTTCATTGCCGAACCACAATAATTTACCGTCCGATTAACATTCACCATCACTACGGGCGACTTTTTTCATACGCGAAACTACTGGCAAATCTCAATCGTTACATATTTAACATTCACTGGGGTCTTGGGTGCCGGTCATTTTGCCGAAAAACGAATTGCCGCCGATTTGCCCGATCGTCGGTACGAAAATTCCCATTACACTGAAAAATGAAGAATCAAATCACGACGGGTTTCCTCGTTTCTACGCCGAGAACCAAAAACGACTCGATATCATATAAAATAATTCATATGCGCTTGTACCGTAAAATAAAGAACCAAAATTTACGGTTTATTATTTTATGTATTACATTTTAACGCCATTTATACTAATACGTGATGAAAAACCCAAAACCAAAAATATTGGGATTACATAAAATTTATAATCTGCCGCAATAACAAGGAAAAAAAAAAATTGATATTGTTATTGTTGTTATTATTACTACTTCTACTACTACTACTACTACCACTACTACCACTACTACTACTACTACTACTACTATCACTAGTACTGTTACTGTTACTACTATTGTTATTATTATTATTATTATTATTATTATTATTATTATTATTATTATTATAATATATTAATATTTAAAAAAAAATTTGTTGTAACAAAAATTTGTAAAAATTGGATCTAATAAAAAAACCAAGAATCAATTGAGAATATTATTATTGTTATTATTATTATTATTATTATTACTACTGCTACTGCTACTGCTACTATTGTTGTTATTATTATTGTATATATCATTATTTAAACAATGTTTTTTTTAAATATAATTTATAAAAATTGGGTCCAATAAAAAAATCGAAGAATCCATCTAGGATATTATTATTATTATTATTATTATTATTGTTATTAGTACTGCTACTGCTGCTATTGTTGTTATTATTATATATATTATTATTCAAAAAATTGTTTTTTGTGTATAATTTGTAAAAATTGGGTATAATAAAAAAAAACGAAGAATCCATTTATGATAAAATGTTATTATTATTATTATTGCAATTGCTATTATTACACTTATCATTATAATTAGGAACGACCGAAATTTTTGTGTTTTTTTTTTACTTTTTATGCAGGTCGACACGAAAATGCACAAACGCGTGGCGTCGAAGATTGTAAAAACAACAACAACAATAACAGCAACAGCAGCAGCAACAACAACAACAACAACAACAACCACCGACACGTGTTCGATTCTCAGGTAAATTGCCTCCGACATCGTGCCCTCTCGCCGAGCGGAGAACATGGAACGCTTTGGGTGGAGTCTCCGGTACAGCTATAAACACGTATACCGTTATCAAAAAGGCTTTCGACTTGTTGGCCGGGGCTCGGATGCATCCGCGTTATCCACTAGGAATTCGACATGACCGGTTGGCTTTATCGCGAGTCCTGGGCGTTCCCTCGCTCGCTGGAGTCAACCGGTCCCCCGACGGAACGCGAGCGAACCCCCGGTGGCCCCCCCCGGTCGGTATTGGCCCGATAAGGGCGGCCACGGGCGATGGGCGGTTCTCCAGCGAACCCACGACCAACCGCAGCCCCGTCTGATATCCAAGCTCGCTCCAGTGCGCAACTCTCGGCTCTGGAGCGAGCGGAAAAGCTCGCGCTCGGGGTGGAGACCGACGAGACCCGGCTCCGCGGGCCAACTGTGCGTGTCAGCGGCGGGGGTGGATCTGGCAATTTGTCGCGAAACCGTGTATTTTTCATTACCCCGCTCTCGCGTTCATGTCGCGCAGCGGGGAAATAAGGGGAAGGGGGTGCAGGGGGCGAAGACGTCTATTATCAGACAGACTTCTATTTTTTTTTTCTTTTTTTTTCTCGATCAAACCGTTCGTCCACAAAAATGCCTCGAATGCACTCGAATTGTGGATTTTTTTTTCGCAGTTCCATGTTTTTTTTTTAATTTTTTTAATATGAAACGAATTATTATTGGAATTTTGCTTTTTTTGTTTTCGTTGAAAACTGTTCCATGAACAAAGACACTTTGAAAGCACTCAAATTGCTGATTTTTTGTCATGGTTCCATGTGTTTTTAATTTTTTTTTGTAAATATAAAACAAATTATTATTAAAATTCTGCTATTTTTTTTTTCGTTGATAACTGTTTGTTGACAAAAATGCCTTGAATGCACTCAAATTGTTGATTTCTTTGTACTTCTACATTTTATTAATTTTTTAAACATGAAACAAATTATCATTAAAATTCTATTTTTTTTTTCTTTTCCGTTGAAAACCGTTGGACGACAAAAATGCCTTGAATGCTCTCAAATTGTTGATTCTTTTATGGTTCCACATTTCATTATTATTATTTTTAATTATCAAACAAATGATTATAATATTTTTGTCAATTTTGGAAAAAAAATTCATAATTTTTTTTTGTAATTTGGAAGATCTTGAAATTCTTCAACGCATGAAATTTGTTCCTTGTTTTACCTCATCTACTATATCAAAACGTTTACACAAAATTGATCTACCAAAGAAGATTCTAAGAAAAATTTTAATATTTCTTAGAACCCTTTCTCCTAGAGATATTTTGGGGGTGCGATCTTAGACAGACGTGCCCCTGAATTCTAAATTCATTAATATTCAGTTAACGAGGATCTTAAGCTACAAGATCAATCAATTAAATGGCAACTGAGATTCCACTTTATGCTTCGAAAATTGTGTTATTGTTTTTATCAAGTTTTCCTATTCCTATTTGTAAATTCTGAACGTATTTTTGCATTTGTATTTTTATATTATTTATATTATTACTTTTTCAGTATAAAACGCTATTATTATTGTTGTTGTTGTTGCTGTTGCTGTTGCTGCTGTTGCTGCTGTTGGTGTTGTTGGTGTTGTTGCTGTTGTTGTCGTTGTTGTTGTTGCTGTTGCTGTTGCTGTTGCTGCTGTTGCTGTTGCTGTTGCTGTTGCTGCTGCTGCTGTTGTTGTTGTTGCTGCTGTTGTTGTTGTTGCTGTTGCTGTTGCTGTTGCTGCTGTTGCTGTTGCTGCTGCTGCTGCTGTTGCTGTTGCTGTTGCTGTTGCTGTTGCTGTTGCTGCTGTTGTTGTTGTTGCTGTTGTTGTTGTTGTTGTTGTTATCCTTAAGATCCTTATGCGGTTGAATTTAATATTAAAAAAAATAGGACAAGTGAGATTCACCGTTGAAGCGCAAGGGGTCGATAAAACACCCCTTAACTACGACAGATACGTAGGGAAGCTTTGGTACAGAATTGGAAGCTTCGAATAGGGATGATAACTGATACCGTTTCTCGGTAAAATTCTCCGGGTGATCTGCCTTACCTATAGCAAAGGCGTTGGTTTTTGCCCTTTTTAGCGAAAGATAAGAAAAAAAAAACAATCATTTTCGAATTCGACTTATTGAAAATCGAAAATCCCTTCTTCTATGCAAATTTTGATTTTCAGTGATTTTTAATGATTAAATAAAAAAATATATTGGTTACTAAAATTTGGTGAAGAAAAGCTTACTAAATATGTTCTGCCTTTTAAAGAAAAATATCTTTTTCATGTCACCCGCAAGTGCCCGTGACTTTCGTGAATGGAAGGTAAAGTTGGAGCTTTTTACGACTATTTATGAATGGACTTTTCATTGAAACCCACTTTTTATGGCAAATCGTCCGGAATGACCCCCCGGTCGAAATTTTACACCTTATTCAGAGGTAAGGGTCGTAAACGAATCTTAATTACAAGCTCGTTTGTCCCCGAGTTCTTTTTATGTCCCACTTTTTATTAATTAGTACTTTTAAAGACCTTGTAATATAAATGCTAGGCTATAGCTACAATAATTGGGTGAAAATTCCAAAACGATAGATTCAAAATCGGAAATTTCCGTAAAAGGAAAGAATTTCTATTTTGAATTTGTCAAAATGGCGGTTCAAAATTGAAAAAGCAATAAGACAAATTACGTTTCATCTTGAAAAAAAAAAAAATAATAAAAATAAATGCCTTTTTGGGCATTTTTCATTTCCGAATAATGTCCAAAATTTGACACGGTAAAAAATTCAAATTTCGAAATATTCAAAAATTGGATGGAAACCCAAAACGATAAATTCAAAATCGAAAATTCCCGTAAAAGGAGGGAATTTCAATTTTAAATTTAGGGATTTTTAGGCGTTATAAAAAAAAAAAATTTTTCAATTTCGAAAAATGCCCAAAACGTGACACAGTAAAAAAAATTCAAATTTCGAAATATTCAAAAATTGGATGGAAACCCAAAACGATAAATTCAAAATCGAAAATTCCCGTAAAGGGAGAGAATTTCTATTTTGAATTTGGGCCTTTTTCATTTCCGAAAAATGCCCAAAACTTGACACGGTAAAAAATTCAAATTTCGAAATACTCAAAAATTGGGTGAAAATCCAAAACGAAAGATTGAAAATCCAAAAAATTCCCTTGAAACGAGAGACTTCCTATTATTTCTGACAAGTTCAAAAATTGGAGCCTCGAACTTTTGAGCTCCTTTTAAGAAATATTTTCGAAAAATCGCGTATTTCCGATACCCACGCGTCTCGAGGAAAAAAAAAAGTCGCAATGGATCTTCTTCTTCGAAGATACACCCCCTGTGCAGAAATTCGTCGTGGAATATTCCGGGCGCGGAATATTTGGCCCGAATTCCGTGGAATCGGCGGTTGGCACATGCTCCATCGCGGGTTTTCTGCGCGAAAGTGACTGCGGGGCACGTCGAAGGGTGCGCTTGTACAATATTGATCACCCACCCAGTTTCATCCCCCTCTCGGGAGGGTTGGAGGGTTGGAAATGCGTGTCCTTTGGAGTGGCGGGATCGGAGCTTGCGGCTGAGCCGGTCTCGGCTCCTCAGCTGTGTGGGCCGCGTAGCACAATTCCGTCGGAATGTTGGCCACTACGCCGACATTTCCTTGTTATTCCGTTGAAAATGTTTATCCGTCGTTAAGAAATGTTGGTGTTGCTTTATACGAAATGTAGTTTATAACGCTTGCCGCGAAGGCAGGGCTTTCTCGAGCAGCGGATCGTAGACAAGAAGGTAAGAAAGTGTGTCAACATCCGACGACAGCATGCATATGTATGTAGCGAAACCCCTGTCACCTATATATAAATGTATCGGTTGACTCCTTCCAAATCGAATTTCATCTTGATTTGAGCGTTTTCGATTTTTCCCATTTGGTCGAAATCGAGGATTTTCAAGAAAGAGGGACTTTTGATTTTTTAAGAAATCCAATTGGAAATTCATTAAAAACCAAAAAAAGGAAGATACAAACTCGAAATCTGTCCAAAACGAGGGATTTTCGATTTTTAATTATTTGAAATTGATTAGAAATCGAAAGTAATTGAAAAGTGATTTAAAAATGTACAAATTTCGGAAAATAGGATTTCTTGATTTTTAATAAGTCCAATTGGAAATTGATTAAGAACCAAAAAAGGAAGATACAAACTCGAAATCTGTCCAAAACGAGGGATTTTCGATTTTTAATTATTTGAAATTGATTAGAAATCGAAATTAATTGGAAAGTGATTTAAAAATGTACAAATTTCGGAAAATAGGATTTCTTGATTTTTAATCAATTCAATTGGAAATTGATTAAAAACCAAAAAAGGAAGATACAAACTCGAAATTTTTCCAAAACGAGGGATTTTCGATTTTTAATTATTTGAAATTGATTAGAAATCGAAATTAATTGGAAAGTGATTTAAAAATGTACAAATTTCGGAAAATAGGATTTCTTGATTTTTAATAAATCCAATTTGAAATTGATTAAGAACCAAAAAAGGAAGATGCAATCTCGAAATTTTTCCAAAACGAGGGATTTTCGATTTTTAATTATTTGAAATTGATCAGAAATCGAAATTAATTGGAAAGTGATTTAAAAATGTATAAATTTCGGAAAATAGGATTTCTTGATTTTTAATAAATCCAATTGGAAATTGATTAAAAACCAGAAAAAGGAAGATGCAAACTCGAAATCTGTCCAAAACGAGGGATTTTCGATTTTTAATAATTTGAAATTGATTGAAAATCGAAAGGAATTGAAAAGTGAGTTATTTAAAAATAAAAAAATTTCCAGGAAATAGTAATTTGATTTTTAATAAATCCAATTGGGAATTGAGTTGAATTTTTAATAAATGGAAATCGAAAGTGATTTTTAATCACGATTCGATGAAAAAAAAAATGGTAAAATAAGGAATTCTTCTGTTCTTCGCAGGCCTCACCATTGCAAACATTATTCCTATAATGATGTTGGGGCGCAAACAGAGCCTCAAGGGGGAACCCGTCCTAGCCGATTACGGCCCGGAAGAGTCCCTCAATGAGAGTGCCGATATCGAGTGGGTTAATAAGGTGAGAACTCGAGGTAATCGCTAATTAGCGACTTCAGTAGTTACCTAAGTCTTCGACGATAAGCCGGTAAAGTTTATAATAACAATTGTTTTTTATTTTTTTTTAATTTGTACTTCATAAAAATAATAATCACAACAACAATAATAATAATAATGATAATAATGATAATGATAATAATAATGATGATAATAATAATAATAATAATAATAATAATAATAATAATAATAATAATAATAATAACAACAACAACAACAATAACAATAATAATAATAATAATAATAAATATGAATTATTTATTGAAACGCTCCTGAATCGAGAAAAACTTAGGATCTACAGAAAATAAAAATTTTTAATATAAATAGTGAAAAAAATAAGTAAAAATAATAATTTAAAATATGAATATAAGGAAATTATAATAAAGTATAGGAAAAAAAAAAATTCCAGAGTTTGAAAAAATAAAGTAAATAAATGGAATCACGTGGTCTGAAAAATGTCCGATTGTGAAACAATAATTTAAGGACGAAAAAAAAAAAACGTGAAATCGTAATTGTTACAAATAAAATGAAATATCGATAAAATTTCGATTGGATTTTTCGTCGTCACTGATAAGCCCGATTTTTGTAGCTGTGGGTGAGGAGACTGATGAGATTCTGTGCGCTGGTCTCGTTGGCTTCCGTTTGCTTGAATACGCCTAAGACTTTCGAAAAAATCCCGACCCTGCAGTACATCACGTTCATCGCCGACCTTATCGTTACGTTTCTCTTCACCGCCGAAATGATCGCGAAAATGCATATAAGAGGGATACTGAAGGTATTGCATTACCAATCGCCAAAAGTACGAAATTTTTCATACTCCTTTTTTATCGCATTTTTTTTTTATTGCATTTTTCACAGAGCTTCTTCTTGAAATTTATAATTTTATAATTATCATTTGTAATATTATCATTCAATAGCTGATAAATAATCATTAAAATCGTATAATTAATAAATAGTAGTTAATTATTATTTATCGGCTATGATTATAATTAGAAAATAATTAATTGATACAATTTATACGAATTTGGGGAAACACTCCGAGGAGAAAAAAAAGAGCAATTTTCGATTTTTAATAATTTTGCGATAAGTAACCATAATAATAACAATTCGTGGTTGAAGAAAAATAATTTTTTGATACAATTGGTTACACCCAAAATTCGCAATTAATCGATTTTTGTTCATCGATTTCTTAAGGATCATTTTTTAAAAATTAATTGATTACGCATAAATTCGAATAAATTCAGATTTTGTCAATTTCGAATTTTGACCTTATTTTTGAGTCACCGCTAGACCTTCCTTTTTATTTTTTATTTTTTTGCCGAGCAAATATATTTGAATGGGTCACCTCAAAAACGTTGCAAGGTACAAATTGCAAATTGTTAAAAAACTCGCGAAAATGAAAAAATAACCCGATGGATTTTTTGAACAATTTTTTTTTAACGGATGGATTTTTTTAGAGATGGATGGACTTTTTAAAAAATGGCTTAATTTGAAATTGATTAGAAATCGAAAGTAATTGAAAAGCGAAAGTTGTTTGAAGTTGTTCCTTTTTATTTTTTCTTAACTTTTTTTTGCCGACGAAATATATTTCAATGGGTCACCTCGAAAACGTTGCAAGGTAGAAATTCCAAATTGTTCGAAAACCCTCGAAAATGAAAAAGTAACCCGATGGATTTTTTTGAACAATTTTTTTTAACCCTAGAACAGCACATGGGGTCAATATGACCCCACCCGATTTTCGAACTCCATTGTCCAAAATCGAAAATTCTCCGAAATCCAAATCTGTAATTATGTGCGATATTACGAAAATGAGTAATTCTCTAAAAATCACCCCCTTCATTTTTCAAAATAAATACCTTTTTTGGAAAATCGATTACGCTCTTTACCTTCGAGTTTGGAGGTGTGCTGTTCTAGGGTTAATGGACGGATTTTTTAAAAAATGGATGAATTTTTATATTAAATTCCATCAGGTTATTTTTTTTTTAATTTTTCGGAGATTTTTGAACAATTTGCAATTCGTACCTTACGACGTTTTTGAGGTGACCCATTCATTCGTTCCCTTTGCTTCGAAATTGCAGAGGGACAAGTCCTACTTGAAGGACCACTGGTGTCAATTCGACGCCAGCATGGTCCTGTTTCTTTGGCTCTCGGTTATACTTCAGATGTTCGAGATGCTCGGACTCGTGTTAAAATTCAGTTACGCTTCCATCCTGAGAGCACCTCGCCCACTCATTATGATACGCTTCCTTCGCGTCTTCCTCAAATTTTCCATGCCCAAGGCGAGGATCAATCAAATTTTCAAGTAAGTCCGCTTCCCAGGTGAAATTCTAATTTTAGCATTTTTATTTTTCTTTCAAATTTGGAATTTTTAGGCGCCCGAGCCTAAACAACGTTGTTATAAAAACAATAAATAATAAATTATGTATAAATTGCATAGGAAATTAATGAAATTATAATTGAAGCAAATTTGGAATTTTTAGGCGCTCGAGCCAGCAAATCTACAACGTCACGCTCTTCTTCCTCTTCTTCATGTCGTTATACGGATTGCTTGGGGTTCAATTTTTCGGGGAATTAAAAAACCATTGCGTGCTGAATAACACCGATCCGAATCACATCACCATCAACAGCTTGGCGATACCCGACACCTTTTGCTCGACGGATCCGGAGTCCGGGTACCAATGCCCGGCGGGGATGAAGTGCATGAAGCTGCAACTGTCCAGATATATCATGGGGTTCAATGGGTTCGACGAATTTGGTAAGTCAACGAGACCCAAATTAGTTTTTTAATAATATAATTTATATTATTATTAGGGTGTCCCATAAGTTTCTTCCTTTCCGGCTCGAGCTTATAAATAGCGTGGCCCGGAAGAAACTTATGGGACACCCGGATAATTTATAATATAATCTGTATTATTGTTAGGGTGTCCCATAAGTTTCTTCCTTTCCGACTCGAGGCTCATACATAGCGTGGCCCGGAAGAAACTTATGGGACACCCTGATAATTTATAATATAATTTGTATTATTATTAGGGTGTCCCATAAGTTTCTTCCTTTCCGACTCGAGGCTCATACATAGCGTGGCCTGGAAGAAACTTATGGGACACCCTGATAATTTATAATATAAATTGTATTATTATTAGGGTGTCCCATAAGTTTCTTCCTTTCCGGCTCGAGCTTATAAATAGCGTGGCCCGGAAGAAACTTGTGGGACACCCGGAAAATTTATAATATAATTTGTATTTTATATAATTTGTATTATTATTAGGGTGTCCCATAAGTTTTTTCCTTTCCGGCTCGAGGCTCATAAATAGCGTGGCCCGGAGGAAACTTATGGGACACCCGGAAAATTTATAATAAATATAATTTATAAAATTTCCAATTTATGGGGTACAAGAAATTATAATTACAAAATGTAATAAATAAATGTAAAAAATACACAATTTTTAATATAATTATATAATTAAAAAATGATAATTATTTAATGCAATTTAATAATTATGAATAAATTATAATTATAATACACATAATTTATATTGATGTTCATTTTCTGCCCCAGCGACGAGCATTTTCACCGTGTACCAGGCGGCTTCGCAAGAGGGTTGGGTTTTCATCATGTACCGCGCGATCGACAGCTTGCCAGCTTGGAGGGCGGTTTTGTATTTCAGCACAATGATATTTTTTCTGGCTTGGCTCGTCAAGAACGTCTTCATCGCCGTGATAACGGAGACTTTCAACGAAATCAGAGTTCAGTTCCAGCAAATGTGGGGCGTCCGGGGCCATATCGGCAGCAGCTCCGCGTCCCAGGTAAAAATGGCCCAAAATCTGCTTTCCACTTTTTTCCCGATCAGTCGAAAAACCCGATTTTCCATAATTTTTTTTATATTCAATTTTACTTGAATTATATTCAATTTTTTTTTGTGGAATTTCTCGATTAATTTAATTAGTATCAAATAATTAAATTATTTTAATTACTTTTGAATAATTCTTATATATTTTAATTGTTTTTTATATATTTTAATTATTTCTAAATAATTCTTATTTATTTCAATTATTTTTAAATAATTCCTATTTTTTTAATTATTTTTCAAGTAACCCCAAAATAAAAATCGATAAATTTTGACCGATTCCTTCGATTTCGATTTTTCGGCAGATTTTGATCGGGGACGACAACGCCTGGAAATTGGTGACTTTGGACGAGAACAAGCACGGAGGGCTGGTGTCCCCGTTGTGTCACGCGATTCTGAGGTCACCTCAATTTCGCATGGTGGTGATGTGTGCCATTTTGGCGAACGGCATCACGACGGCCACGATGAACTTCAAGCACGACGAGAGACCGAGGCACACTTACTACGATAATTACTATTACGCCGAGATAGCGTTCACGATATTCCTCGATTTAGAAACGATCTTCAAGATCTGGTGCCTTGGGTTTCGCAGTTATTACAAGCACTCGATACACAAATTCGAGCTGCTCCTAGCGGTTGGAACGACCATTCACATCGTACCGTTTTTCTACCTCTCGGGGTTCACCTATTTCCAGGTGGGTCCTTGTAGAAAAAAAATATGATTTCGGAAAAAGAAAAAATGATTTTTTACTTAATTCGCAAGATTCCAGTCTTCTGGTTTTATTTATTATGGAATTTTATTTTACCTAAAAGAGTGATGATTTTTTTTAGGTGGTATTATTTTATAAAATGAGGTGTCATTATTATACAATTATTATATATTGTGTATATTTTTTATATTATATCAAGATTTGAACAATAATCGATTTTTCTTAATTTGCAAAATTGAAATCTTCGGTTTTTATTTGTTATGGAATTTTATTTTACCTAAAAGAGTGATTATTATTTTTTTAGGTGGTATTATTTTATAAAATGAGGTGCCATTATTATACAATTATTATATATTGTGTATATTTTTTATATTATATCAAGATTTGAACAATAATCGATTTTTCTTAATTTGCAAAATTGAAATCTTCGGTTTTTATTTGTTATGGAATTTTATTTTACCTAAAAGAGTGATTATTATTTTTTTAGGTGATATTATTTTATAAAATGAGGTGCCATTATTATACAATTTTTATATATTGTAAATATTATTTATATTATATCACGATTTCAGCAATAATCGATTTCTCTCAATTTGCAAAATTGAAATCTTCTGTTTTTATTTATTACGGAATTTTATTTTACCCGATACAATCATAACTTTTTTCAAGAAAAATTTTAATTATCGTAGATCGAAAAAAAAAAACCTAAAAATGTGGAGAATTTTGAAATTTGCTAATTTGACTTTTCAGGATTTGTGGTAATTACGTAAAAAAATTCTCATTATATACAATTACACGTATATTGTAGGTACTCAGAGTCGTGAGACTCATAAAGGCTTCCCCGATGCTGGAGGATTTCGTTTACAAAATTTTCGGACCGGGCAAAAAACTAGGCAGCCTTATCATCTTTACCATGTGCCTGCTCGTCATTTCTTCGAGTATTTCCATGCAGCTGTTTTGCTTCCTATGTGATTTCACGAAATTCGAAACCTTTCCCGAAGTGAGTCCCCTTGCATGGATATTCATTTAACGCGTTGGGCGCGGCGACAAATTTATATGACTCCCTATTCACGCCGCGTGGGTCGCAATGGTATACGCCATTGCATTTGTCATAATCGGCGCGGCCTGAATGGAAAGTTCAGGCGCGGCGCTGCGCTCAACGTGTTAATAATCGTCGTTAATTATGCACTCATTGCAATATACAATGTGTAGTTAAATAAATAATTCTTAATTAAATAAAACACGAGTTTCAAACAAATAAGCAACTATTTGACACTGAATCGAATCAAACAAAAATTGTTATCCATTAAAATCATTTTTTTTTCCAAATAATTTATTGATTTTTGAACGCTTTCAGGCATTCATGTCCATGTTCCAAATCCTGACACAGGAAGCCTGGGTGGAAGTCATGGACGAGACTTTGCTGCGCACCCACGAGACCATGGCTCCGTTCGTTGCCGTTTATTTCATTCTCTACCATTTGTTCGTCACACTCGTAAGTTTACTCGAAATTTACTAATTTAATATTTGAATTTTTCTAATTAACATATATATAATTCGAGAGGACAAGTGCCCCAGAGACAAAAATCCTGCATTTTTGTATTTTCACTGACACGTTAACTGCCTAAACTTTCCGTTCGGGCGGCGCTGGTTACGACAAATGCGACAGCGTACACCCTTGCGACCCACGCGGCCTGAATAGGAATTCACGTAAATTTGACGTGACAGTTAACGCGTTAAAAAAATGGTTTTTTCCCGACCACGCTAAAAAGACCCATTTTCATCCCTATTATACGGGTTAGAAAGTAATTGATTTTCGACCAGCGGGACGAAAAGTACTTTTCATCCCGCTTTTTGTAATAGCGGGATGAAAAGAGCACTTTTCGTCCCGCTTTTGTAAAAGCGGGATGAAAAGAGTACTTTTCGTTCCGCATTTGTAAAAGCGGTGTTCAAATGTTACATTCAATATACAGGCATCCCTCGAACAACACGATTAATTCGTTCCGTGTTATTCGAAACCGTGCTATTCGAAGTCGTGTTATTCGTTGCTAATAATTCATACAATTTTGGAGATAACGTTCTGTGCTAATCCATTTATAACAGGAGGAAAAGGAGGTGAAGTTGGATGTGTAGAAGGTGGAGGTAGAGGAGGTGGTGGCGGCAGCGGTGCTGGAGGTGGTGGAGGTGCTGGAGGAGGAGGTGGGGGTGGTGGGGGTGCTGGAGGAGGTGGTGGTGGGGGTGGTGGAGGTGCTGGAGGAGGTGGTGGTGGTGGAGGATGTGGTTTTGGAGGAGGAGGTGGTGGTGGATGACGAGAAGGTGGTGGTGGTGGAAAGGTGGTAGTGGTGGAGAAGGAGGTGGTGATGGAAAAGAAGGTGGTGGTGGTCGTAAACGAGGATTACTACTTAATTACAATTTATTTTGTAAGTGGGGGGGCTTCGCCCCTCCACTCCACCGGGGGCTGCGCTCCTGGATCCCCCCTTGGCGTTCCACCTATATTTAGTGTAAATACACCGTTGCGCTATTGCAGGCGTACAAGTATGGTCTTTTTATCCGATTCGGAAAAAAAGTATCGTATGCCACTCGGGATGAGCCTATTTTCACCTCGTGTGATCGCTGCTTCACACTCGGTGAAAATAACGCACTTTCCTCCCTTGTAGCATAATATACTAATTTTACTTTCGGCAATTATTTTCTGACCCAACGGTGAATTTCCTAGATCGTACTCAGTCTTTTCGTCGCCGTGATCCTGGACAACCTGGAGCTGGACGAGGATATAAAGAAGTTGAAGCAATTGAAATTCCGTGAGCAGAGTGCCGAGATCAAGGAGACTCTACCCTTTCGGTTACGAGTTTTTGAGAAATTTCCCGACAGCCCCCAAATGACCTGTTTGCATAAAGTTCCATCGGATTTCAATTTACCGAAGGTAAGCATACGCAGAAAAATAATTTGTGAAATTCGCTAAAATGCGCCCGTCGCGAAAAATAAAATAAAATTACTTTAGAACATAAAAAATTACAGATCTATAAATTTTGCTGTTTTATTATTTATTATAATTTATTCTACGTTTCTCAATTTTATTGTTCTATCATTATCATTGCCATTGTCATTGCCATTGTCATTGTCATTGTCATTATCATTATCATTGTCATTGTCATGGTCATGGTCATGGTCATGGTCATGGTCATGGTCATGGTCATGGTCATGGTCATGGTCATGGTCATGGTCATTGTCATTGTCATTGTCATTGTCATTGTCATTGTCATTGTCATTGTCATGGTCGTTGTCGTTGTCAATGTCATTGTCATTGTCATTGTCATTGTCATTGTCATTATTATTATCATTGTTGTAATATTATTTGTTTTAATAATAAAAGTTATAACACATTGTTCTAAGATGTTTAAATTTTTTTAATGCAAAATCACGTGTAACATAAAAAAATGCTAATTCTCATAATTTCATGTTTAGTAACTAAAATTTTCCTGGAATTTCCCTAGATATATAAAAAATCAAATTTGTGTGCACAGAAAAAAAAAATATTATTGGTTCAAGAACAAAATTGTCACAAACATATGATATTAGGGTGTCCCATAAGTTTTTTCCTTTCCGACTCGAGGTCATACATGGCGTGACGCGGAAAAAACTTATGGGACACCCCAATAATTGTTTTATCCAATTTTGTCACGGTCACAAAACAAGTTACAGTGATGTTAATTTTTTAATAAAAACATAAATTGTCAGAATTTTATGGGATAAGAATACGATATTTGTCATCGAAGGTCCGAGAGAGCTTCATGAGACAATTCGTGCTGGAAGTCGAGGACGAGGAGAACGAGGGTGTCAGGAAACTGAACGACACGTTCGATTCGAAAATGATCTATCGGAAACAACGACCCGTGAAGACCCTAAACAACCCCCCGAAAGTGAGAAACGTCGTCACCAGTTTGAAGAAGGCTGCGGTGATTTATATCATCAAGTGAGTTTTTCGAAAATTCGAAAATTTTGGAATTACGATAATTTAAATAAGATAAAATTTTAGAATTGCGATAAAAGAATTCCCGAATATCAATGATTCTGAAATTTGAGCATTATTTGGACTTTTCATTTTGAAAGTGGTGTAAGTCCATATAATGTAAGGCCATTTGCAGCCCGTAAATATTCATTATGTTAATGAAATTCGCTGAAAGAAAATTTATATAATCAAATTACAATTACAATTATTATATAATCCAATTTATATAATCAAATCAAATTACATAAGTTTATGTAATCGAATTACAATTACAATTATTATATAATTCAATTTATATAATCAAATCAAATTACATAAATTTATATAATCTAATTACAATTACAATTATTATATAATCCAATTTATATAATCAAATCAAATTATATAAATTTATACAATCGAATTATGACAGGGTGCGTGCTGAGGGTGAAAGCGCACTCTGCTGTCAAATGAACGGAGTTGGAAAAAAGGAGACAATAGCCTTTACAATACCTTGTAACAAATGTTTTATTATTGCTACCGACGATAAGGTGAACGTGTGTGAATGTGTGTGAGTGTGCGTTCGTGTTCGTCCTGTGGTGTCGTCGTTGTGTCCTCCTTCCTAGCCTCCTCCCTCCTCGTACTTCAATGTGTCGTGTTTCGTCGTTGTATCCTCCTCTACGTGTCGAAGTCTTCCAGGATTCGGTTTTCGGCCTTCGGCTTCATCTGGGTGCACCACTCGATGTTGCACGCCAGGTCTTATTCCTTCCTTTCTCTCTCTCTCTCTCTCCCTAGTTGTGACTTCACCACGGCCGTTTTGTTGGTCCGCAGATCACCGGAAAAGTGATTCTTCGGCCCGCTCCTTTGACCGAAGCGGGAGCGGGGCCGGTGTAACACTTCGGTGTGTGTTGTGTGTGTGTGAGGCTGGGTCCGTGTGTGTGGTGTGTGTAACAAAAATATCGAATTTTTATTTTACGTATTATATAATTTTATTTTATTATAACATTCCACAAAAATTTCGAATAATTTAATTTTTATATTTCGAAGCGATTCCAACAATCAACGGCTAATGTTGGGCGACTCTGCGATGATACCGGTACCCGGGAAAGGGCTGCTGAAACCCCAAGGCACCGTCAGCAGCGTCAAACAGCTACGGATCGACCAGAAAAAGTATGTTTTGTGTTGCACAAGGAAACGCAGAAGCCGAACCGCCAAAATTTCTTTGTCGCCGGTAAAGAGTCGAATTTGCTTTTCATCCCGCAGGTCGATTAGACGGAGCGTTCGCAGCGGTTCCATAAAATTGAAGCAAACGTACGAGCATCTCATGGAAAACGGGGACATCGGTGCGATCAATCGCGTGAGCTCGTCCCGCAGCAGGCCCCACGATTTGGACATCAAGCTCTTGCAAGCCAAGAGGCAACAGGCCGAAATGCGAAGGTGCCATTGAATTCGTTTCTCGTTCGATCCTCGTTTCGTTGTTTTTTTTCTTGCTTTGTAAATATAGAAATGATAATTATATAAATCAAATGTAGATTTGTTCGTATGCGTTTGTAGGAACCAACGCGAGGATGATTTGCGCGAGAACCACCCGTTTTTTGACACTCCTCTGTTCGCAGTCCCGCGGGAGAGCAAATTTCGCAAACTGTGTCAGCTTCTCGTGTACGCGCGTTACGATGCGCGCTTGAAAGATCCTTTAACGGGAAAGGAGAGGAAAGTGCAGTACAAAAGCTTGCAGTGAGTCGTCCATCTTTATCATCACCATCATCATTATCGTTATCTCTATCTCTATCACTATCACTATCGTTATCGTTATCACTATACTTATCGTAATCGTTACCACTATCGTTATCATCATCGTTATCATTATCGTCATCATCATCGTTATCATTACCGTCATCATTATCATTATCGTTATCACTATCCTTATCGTCACCGTTATCATCCTCGTTATCATTGTCGTTATCATTATCGTTATCATTATCGTTATCGTTATCGACATCATTACCGCTATCATTATCACTATCGTTATCACTATCATCGCCGTTATCATTATCATTGCCGTTATCATTATCGTTATCGCCACCGTTGTCGCCATCGCCATCGTCGTCGTTATAGTTATCGTTATCGTTATCATTGTCATTTTCATTGTCATTGTCATTATCGTTACCACTACCATTATTACTATCGTTATCACTATCGTTATCACTATCGTTATCACTATCGTTATCGCTATCGTTATCGCTATCACTATCATTATCACTATCGTTATCGTTAACACTATCGTTATCGTTATTATTATTATTATTATTATTATTATTGTTATTGTCATTGTTATTGTGATTGTTATTGTTATTTTTTTTCTCGATTTAAGGCTGCTGCTTCCAATTCTGCTTGTAGATTTCTCCTTTCCGTTTTTTGCAGCAATTTCTTGGGTTTGGTGACGTACTTGGATTGGGTGATGATTTGCGCCACGACGCTTTCTTGCATTTCCATGATGTTCGAAACCCCTCGATACCGGGTCATGGAAATCCCGGCCCTCCAAATTGCGGAGTACGGCTTCGTCATATTCATGAGCATCGAGCTGACGCTGAAGATCCTCGCGGATGGGCTCTTCTTCACCCCCAAAGCCTACATCAAAGACGTCGCCTCCGTTTTGGACGTTTTCATTTACGTCGTAAGCGACGAACCGTCATTTTACGTTACAAAATTTGAAGAAAGAAAGAAAGAAACAAAAATTCAGAATTCGCCGTCCCAACGAAATTTCTCAAAAAAAAAAACCTCGTTTACTTCCAGGTGAGCCTGGTTTTCTTATGTTGGATGCCCAAAAGCGTCCCGCCGAATTCCGGGGCTCAGCTTCTGATGATTTTACGATGCGTCAGGCCGCTTCGCATCTTCACCTTGGTGCCTCACATGAGGAAGGTCGTCTACGAACTTTGCAGGGGTTTCAAGGAAATCCTGCTGGTGAGAACCGTCATCGATCCAGTCATCGATAGTAATTAATTCCAATTTACGTGACTACTCCCTATTCACGCCGCGTGGGTCGTAATGGTATGCGCTATTGCATTTGTTATAGCCAGCGCGGCCTGAACGGAAAGTTTAGTGCCGCTCACCGGAGACCGACGTGGCAGTCAACGTGTTGACGCTCGGTCCAAGCAATTTCTCATACGAAAAAAAATTATTATTAAGATTGTTATTATTATAATTATTTAAGATAATAATTATATTTATAATTATTATAATTATATAATGTTTATATACTTATATATATAATAATATATATAATTATAATTATAATATTATTATTATAATTATTTAAGATTGTTATTATTATTATTATTATTAATTGATTAAGATAAGGTTTAATTTCTCGACCCTCCATAAATTGGTCTGCTATTTATTTAAGGTATCCACGCTCCTGATCCTCCTGATGTTCATATTCGCGAGCTATGGTGTTCAGCTCTACGGGGGTAGATTGGCTCGTTGCAACGATCCGACGATTTTGAAACGCGAGGACTGCGTTGGGGTCTTCATGAGAAGAGTTTTCGTGACGAAGATGAAGCTGCGGCCGGGGATTAACGAGAGCTATCCGTCCATTCTGGTCCCACGGGTTTGGTATGTCGATTTTTTTGATTGCAAATTAAAATGAAAACCATAAACCACCATGAAAACCATAAGCAAACGTAAAAATGCGCTTCAGGGCGAACCCGAGGAGATTCAATTTCGACAATATCGGTCCTGCCATGATGGCCCTATTCGAAGTTCTGTCCTTCAAAGGTTGGCTCGACGTGAGGGACGTCCTCATAAAAGCGTTGGGTCCTGTGAGTACGTCGAGGGATACCGGCCAAAAAGTATTAAACGGTTTACATCAGAGTTTTTTTATTTTATTTTTCCTAGGTTCACGCCATCTACATTCACATCTACATATTTCTGGGTTGCATGATCGGCTTGACTCTTTTCGTGGGTGTCGTTATCGCCAATTACTCGGAGAACAAAGGAACGGCTTTGCTAACCGTCGACCAGCGACGTTGGTGAGTGCGTTTAGAAAAATTATCTTGCAGATACTAAGTTCATCTGGTAGATACAGAATATATCTACCGAATACTTAATTTATCTACACAGTAGATACCAAAGTCATTTGGTAGACGCTGAATTTTATCACCAATTTTTTGGTGAATACCCAATGGATGTAGTAGATAAAAAAATGTATCTACAAGATACCACTTGATAGATACCGAAATCATCTGATAGATAAAACAATTATCCAGTAGATTTTATTCATCTATCAATGACCTAGTTTATCCGCTTGGTATCAAATTTATCTGGTAGATATAAAATTTATCTATTAGATACCACTTGATAGATACCGAATTCATCTGATAGATAAAACAATTATCTAGTACATTTTATTCATCTATCAATGACCAAGTTTATCCGCTTGGTATTAAATTTATCTGGTAGATACAAAAATTATCTATTAGATACCACTGGATAGATACCGAATTCATCTGATAGATAAAACAATTATCTAGTAGATTTTATTCATCTATCAATGACCTAGTTTATCCGCTTGGTATCAAATTTATCTGGTAGATATAAAATTTATCTATTAGATACCACTTGATAGATACCGAATTCATCTGATAGATAAAACAATTATCTAGTAGATTTTATTCATCTATCAATGACCTAGTCTATCCGCTTGGTATCAAATTTATCTGATAGATAAAACAATTATCTAGTAGATTTTATGTATCTATCAATGACCCAGTTTATCCGCTTGGTATCAAATTTATCTGGTAGATATAAAATTTATCTATTAGATACCACTTGATAGATACTGAATTATCTGATAGATACGAAAATTATCTAATAGATTTTATTTAGCTATCAATGATAGACTTGTAAAATTTGGTTTAGGTGCGACCTGAAGAAACGCTTGAAAATCGCCCAACCGCTTCACCTTCCGCCCAGGCCTGACGGCAAGAAGTTCCGAGCTTTCATTTACGACATTACCCAAAACATCTCCTTCAAAAGGTTCATTGCCGTGATGGTTCTAATCAACAGTGCTTTGTTGTGTGTCTCGGTAATGTAACGGCGATACTTTTCTCTTGTCTACGCGATTATTCATGGGATCGATAACGTTTTTGCTCCTTAACGCTATCCGCAATTTCTAATCGCAAAACACCAGAGAAGAAACTTAACGAAACTCTTGAACGAAATGCACGCGCGGGAGGATACGTGTAACTTCTCTCTACCTTCCGTTGCAGTGGAGAATCGAGGAGCAACACACGGAGGCCTTGGCCACCGTTTCCACCCTTTTGACGCTCATCTTCCTCGTGGAAGTCATCATGAAGAACATCGCGTTCACTCCACGCGGGTACTGGCAGTCCAGGAGGAACAGATACGATCTCCTCGTAACGGTCGTTGGAGTCATATGGATTGTGATCCACAGTACGATGAAGGTAACGACTTTGTTCCAGTTCCTGTAAAATTGAGACATCGATTCCCTTGTATTCCTGGTCAGGATTTTGCAAATTTTCAAATTTCGAGTCGGGCGAATATAGGGAATATCAAAATTATCTGGTAGATAGAATGTTTATCTAATAGATACATATTTTATCTTGACAGATAAAAAATGTATCTGTTAGATATCAATTTTATCTTGATAAATACAAAATTTATACGGTAGATATCAATTCCATCTTGGTAGATACGAAATTTATCTTGTAGATGCCAATTTTATCTTGATAGATACGAAATTTATCTAGTAGATGCTAATTTTATCTTGATAGATATGAAATTTATCTGATAGATACTATTTTTATCTTGAACTATACAAAAATCATCTGATAGATACCAATTTCATCTTGATAGATACAAAATTTATCTGGTAGATGTCAATTTTATCTTGATAGATACGAAATTTATCTGGTAGATGCCAATTTTATCTTGATAGATGCGAAATTCATCTGATAGATACCAATTTCATTCGATAGATGCCAATTTCATCTTGATAGATACAAAATTTGTCTGGTAGATGCCAATTTTATCTTGGTAGATACGAAATTCATCCGGTAGATACCAATTTCATCTTGATAGATACGAAATTTATCTGATAGATACTAATTTTATCTTGATAGATACAAAATTGATCTGGTACACGCTAATTTTATCTTTATAGATACGAAATTTATCTGGTAGATTCCAATTTTATCTTGGCAGATACAAAATTCATCCAATAGATACTGATTTTATCATGATAGATACGAAATTTATCTGGTAGATATAAAAATGATCTAGTACCTATTATTTATCTGGTCTATCATTATCTTAATATCGTTCATCTTTATCTGATAGATAGCGATTTCATCCTGGCCAAAATTTAATAACAAAAATTACAAGCAACCCTCAACGTCACTCTTACAGAACGACCTGGCTTACATGATCGGCTTCATGGGGGTGATCCTCCGATTCTTCACCATCACCGGGAAACATACGACCCTGAAGATGCTGATGTTAACGGTCGGCGTGTCCGTTTGCAAGAGTTTCTTCATCATCTTCGGCATGTTCCTGTTGGTGTTTTTCTACGCCCTCGCGGGAACTATCGTCTTTGGGACGGTCAAGTATGGCGAAGGTATAGGAAGGTAATTTCAAACGCACCAATTTCCATGCCGGCGGTAAAAGCTGGTTTGCCGTGACCAAACGGCAAGGCTTGGATTGTACATTCCAAAATTTATTATTTATAAAATTTATTTATCGAAGGCGGGCCAATTTCGAATCCCCGGTGACTGGAGTCGCCATGCTCTTCCGTATCGTTACTGGAGAAGACTGGAACAAGATCATGCACGACTGTATGGTGCAGCCTCCGTATTGCACCCCGGCAGCGAATTACTGGGAGACCGATTGCGGAAATTTTCATGCATCTCTGATATACTTCTGCACCTTTTACGTCATCATCACCTACATCGTGTTGAATCTCCTCGTCGGTAGGTTGATGCAAATGCATTTTTTCTTGATAGATACGAAATTCATCCGATAGATACCAATTTCATCTTGATAGATACGAAATTTATCTGGTAGATACCAATTTTATCTTGATAGATACGAAATTTATCTGGTAGATACCAATTTTATATGATAGATACCAATTTTATCTTGATAGATACGAAATTTATCTGGTAGATGCCAATTTTATCTTGATAGATACGAAATTTATCTGGTAGATGCTAATTTTATCTTGATAGATATGAAATTCATCTGATAGATACTATTTTCATCTTGATAGATACGAAATTTATCTGGTAGATGTCAATTTTGTCTTGATAGATACAAAATTTGTCTGGTAATTGCCAATTTTATCTTGAACTATACAAAATTCATCTGATAGATACCAATTTCATCTTTATAGATACGAAATTTATGTGGTAGATGCCAATTTTATCTTGATAGATGCGAAATTCATCCGAAGGATACCAATTTCATCTTGATAGATACGAAATTTATCTGGTAGATACCAATTTTATATTGATAGATACGAATTTCATCCGATAGATACGGATTTCATCTTAATAGATATGAAATTTATCTGGTAGATACCAATTTTATCTTGGCAATCCAGATGCAACAAAAAATGATGAGACGGATCTCCCGATAAGCATGAAATATTGCACTGAAATCTTCCAGAAACATTCCATTTCAGTATTTCTTTAGTTGCAATATCTCCAGATTCACTCTATTTTCTGGATTCTTCCAGCTATTATCATGGAGAACTTTTCGTTATTCTATTCCAACGAAGAGGACGCGTTACTCTCATACGCCGATATCAGGAACTTCCAGAATACCTGGAACGTGGTGGATAATCACCAGAAAGGAGTGATTCCAGTTAAACGGGTAAGGGGGAAACGAGAGAACACAGAAAGTATCCGATAGTGATCGGCAATCTCAATGGGCCGTTTTACCTGTTACAGGTGAAGTTCATTCTGCGTTTATTGAAGGGCAGATTGGAGACGGATCCGCAAAAGGACCGGTTACTCTTCAAATACATGTGCTACGAATTGGAACGTTTGCATAATGGGGAGGACGTCACTTTTCATGACGTCATCAAGTAGGTGCTTTATCACCTGTTGCATGGAAGAACGAAATTAAAATTTACATGGGCCTCGATTAATAATTTATTCATTTATTTTCCATTTTTGTCCTGATATTTGCAACAGTATGCTGTCGTATCGATCGGTGGACATAAGGAAAGCCCTGCAGTTGGAGGAGCTTCTGGCTCGAGAGGAGTTCGAGTACATCATCGAAGAGGAAGTAGCGAAGCAAACCATCAGGACCTGGTTGGAAGGCTGCCTTAAGAAAATTCGAGCTGTCGGAGTGAGTGTGAAAATAAAAGTGCAATACGACTGGAAAATGATTCCCGAAGTTGTAGAATATTCCAGAAAGTCATTCGAACAATTGCCAATTTCAGAAACAGCAAAATAGTTTGATAGCGGGTCTGCGAGCCACGAACGACATGGCCCTGCCGAGTCAAGAACACGTCGACGAGAGGTCCAAGGATAACAGTGTCGATCGAGAGGAAGAAACCGAGTCTAAAGTGAGCAAAGTTTGGCTTCGCTCGAATAATTTCGAAATCTCCAGTCGAAGTCTGCGAATTTGCTTCGATTCTCCCAATTCTTGGTCGAAGATCGAATTAACAAATTCTGCATAATGAGAAAATAATAATTTACAATGAGGAATGACAGAAAATAGGAATTTTTGAGAAAAAGGGAAATTTAGACACATTCTAGACTGATTTTAATAATTGAAAATTGTAACAAGGATGAAATGTCGAGTCGAGAGACTCGAAGTCGAGACTGCGATACGATTCGCAGACAAAAAATGTGACTTTGGGGCCAAGAGAAATATTGAAAACACTTTTTACACTTGGAACGAACAGATTTTAGGACTTCGACGCTCAATTTCTTAGATTCCCAACAAAGTCGATAATTCAAATACTAATTATTGTTTCTCCATTTTTTGGAATCTAGGACTCGGATGCTGCGAAGCACGGTCGAAGCAAGAAACCGATGGTCTTACCCAGATCCGACAGTATCGGAAGCACTTCCGGGAGGAAGTACTTGGCACCGACTCTATCGGATCCTGCATCCATTCGGACGGACAAGGATAAGATTCCTGTTTCCAAGAAGAGGAACAGCAGCTGCAGGCCTTCTCGTAAGTCGACCCTAAGCATACTCGAGCCATACTTCGCATCTACTTTGAAAGAAAAATCACATTTTCTGATTAGAAACAGCTTTCGACAAAAGTACCATTATTGTCTGACTATAAAAGTGCTCGAATTGGAGGAGAATTAACCTGGGGCGTCTCAGACCCCGGCATGGCGGCTAAGGGTTACAAATTCATGGACACTCAATATTTCATTTTCTTTGCCCCGACAGCGGTGACGAAGAACAGCTTGCCACACCTCACGGAGGGGGCCGAGCAGGGCAACAAACAATTGCAGAGGGACGTTACGATAAATAACAAAGTTTCAGCGGTGCCTAAATTGTCAAATACGATGGTGGAAGTCCACGACTGGTGGCGAGACCAACTTGCGTACAGTAGCGAGTCCAACGACGAGGATTATTGATATGACCTTGGAATCCGCGGATTCTATATATTTTTTTTGTTCCCCCCTATTTTTCTATTTATTTTGGCACATTCGTGTGCTCCTTCGTCGATGCCTAGCAGTGTCGTCCAATCCACGGGGAATCACCCCCATGGGGGAATTCCCGAAAAGCGGAGATACACGGGCCTAAGGAATCAATGGCTGCTGGTAAGCGCGCATTGATGACGTAGACAATTCGTTTCGACGCGTTCGAGTTACGTTGTTATAGATGTTTATGAGAAATCTGTGTGTGTGTGAGAGAGAGAGAGAGAGAGAGAGTGTGTGTGCGTCTATGTGTGTGAGAAATGCAAAAATGGCGCAGAACGATTTTAGCGAAAGATGCTACTGGGGTGCCATCTCACGCACAATTAACGCTATGTCTAGTAGTACGAAATTTTACAACCTGGAGAAATTTATAAACCAAAGGAGTCAGTTACGTACGTGTGTTATGTTAATTGTACAAAGGATTATGAAGTAGCCGGAGAGAATTCGATTTAATAAATATTTTCTTGCAAAACACGAAAACGTTCCAACGAAATAACTTTATTTCCCAATAATAATAAAATTTCCCAAATGTCCTGAAAGAATTAGGGAGGCCGATCTTAAAAGGTGGTTATTGCTACGGTATTCGAGTTTATTCAAACTATTTTTGAAATTGTATACACAGTTAAAGACGTCAGAAATGTCATATTAAAAGTGCACTTTTTTGAACGGTTAAAAGAGTAAGAATAATAAACAGTTTGTGTAACGCCAGTTAGTCTGAGGTTAACAATAGCTGCAGCAATTATTGGTATTTCTTATCGCAAACGTTACAATGAATATTCCACTATCAGCGTCATGCTAAAATAGAATAACAAAGGAGGAATATTCATTAGCGCTAAATAAACAACTCTAATAATAAACAAAATTGGCTTGCCCGTGACTTACTACAAAATCCAGAAATACGTCGACTCATTTATTTTATTTCATTTACAAAAAAATATTTTTTTCTTAATTATTAAGGCTAAAATTGAAATTCAATAGCGAACTCGTCAGCGACAAAATATAACGTTTTTCCAAAATAAAAAATAGGGGTTTCCAACCCCAATGGTCACAAAAACACCCATTAACTAGCGCTTTCCGTCCGTAATAAACATTTTCCATTTGGTCTCACCGCAAAATATTCATTAGGAGCCGAGATACATATATCGGAAAAAATTATTTACGGGTGGAAATTTGTCACCCCAAAATTCTTTTTTGCTCGAAAATGTCATTGCACTCTCGTGATTGGTACAGAATAATGTTCAGCTCGCACGGAGAGTACATTTCATGGGAGAAATGTGCTTTTCATTGTTACAAGTGGATATTCGCCTTAAAGGGTAGTGAAGGAATGTAGGGGTGGTTTTTCGCAAAATCCTGAAATATGTCGACTTATAATTGTTTTATTTTATTTAATAGAATAATTTTCTCTAATTTTTAAATAAATATTTTTTCTAATTTAAAAAAAATATTGTTTCTAATTTAAAAAAAAATATTTTTTCTAATATTTTTCTCGCGTTAAAAGAATCACGGCTGTGACGAAAATGTGATCAGAAGATAACGCGGAGAGACAATTATCGAACACGTGAGTCACACCGATACGCGGCTCTATCGGAGTGTGACAAGTACGTGTGTGAACGCAAAGCGGGGAAGCAATATACGAAGAAGGTATAGCTTACGGCTCCGATTGGGTTATCTTGCGTATCATATCGCATTCGGGTGTGAAAGTTCCTCTTGCTAGTCGCGACGCAGCGCGGTGCTTACCGAATATGAGGAAACATAGCGAAGACAGGTAGGATTTTGGGTGACGGTGTGTCAATTTTGGCTGTGGTGACCCGAGAAAAGTGTATCTGTTCGGGAGTGTTGGTTTTTAAAGCGACACTTGTCGTGGGATTCCCCTTTAGCACCGAACGATATTTCACTTTTTTAGAGTGGAAACTATACCCCCACACGGCATGGGCCTCCTAGCGGAGCTGTACTCAACTTGGCTCAGCCCGTTCATGTGGAAGGCCTACAAAACAGGAATCCAGGCGACCGACGTCCCGGGACTTCGCGCCACCGATACGTGCGAATACAACGTTAAAAAGTACGTAAACGAAAAACGAAAGGGTACGTGACAGTCGCTGCGTCCGTACGTGGGCCGTTAACCTCTAGACCTTTGAAGAGCACGAGTATAGACGCTACGGGAAATAGGCACTTTAATTTGGTTATATCCAACATGGAAGTACGACATTTGGGGTTTCCTGAGGGAATAACAATTGGTCTAACGCCGGCAGTCTAGAGGTTAATCTGGGGAGGCCCATCATGAGCCTCTGGTGAATTGAGTCACCTTTAGAACACTCTTCTTCTGTGAAGTTACTAAGAATATTATGAAACTAACCAGTGAAAATATAAAATCACTAGAATTTCCGTTGTGGCTAGCCTGTAGGTTACTAGGATAACTAGTTCTTATTTGTGGCTAGTTTATAAAGACAAAGTTTACAAAATAAGCAAATCATAGCGTGAAATGCTACTCTACCCATCAGGCGAACGTATTGCTCAGCAATAGGTAATCTTTTTCAGAATTTTGAGAAGGTCCTATCCGACGTATTTTTTCACGAGGAATCCAATGGCACCATCGGAGTCCCTGATTTTCTAAGGGAAACGACTCTTTTGCCCCGAAAACTCCATTTTTTTTCCGAAAAATTCGCTATAACTTTGTTGTCATTGAGATGTCGGCCCCGGACACTCGCGATATCGATTCTACGCGCAAAATTACCCCTAGAAATGACCTTACCGAGCTTGATTCGGAAAATTTATGTTTGGCCCATTTTTGGGGTGGGCAAAAGTAGATCCAAAAATTGACCTTTACGCACAATTCCGGGCCGTCCTTGATCGACTGCCCAGCGACGGCTAATCTTCTTAGGGCTTCCGGGAGGATCCTATCCAATGTATTTTTTCACGAGGAATCCAATGGCGTAATCGGAATCCTCGAAATCTTAATAAAAACAAAGTTATAAGGGATTTTAAAAAAATGACATTCTTGTGGCAAAGGGACCATTCGCTATGAAGTTAGCTTTTATAAACTTTGTCTTCATAAACTTGGTCACCTTCCCCTCAGATTCAACGGGAAGGTGACGAATCCGAGAAGGAATAGAGAGAGATATCTCATTTTTTGTTCAGATTGGAGTTACTTTGGCAAGAGGAGATATGCAGACACGGCTTAGATGGCGCCTCGTTTCAACTGGTCGTATGGAAATTCGTGCGCAAGAGAATCCTCCTATCGACCTTGCTCGTAGCCATTCATTACATTTTCGGATTCATAAGCCCTGTAGGTAACTACACTTTCTCTGCACGCCGATTGCGTGGTTCAAAGTTTTTCCCATTCTGCGTAACTGGAAACAACGCCTCCTATAGTCTAGACCCCAACTGCCAAATCGGCCATATTGGAGCGCAATGCAGTGGCCTAACCTTTATTTGTTAGTGCCCAACGTAATTCGTTGGCTGGCCAAGAACGTTTCCATCGTTCTCCGGGAACCCTGGCACCCGGGTTCGAGTCTTGTCTTACGACTTATTTCAGGCGATAATGCTGCGGAATTTGCTGCTCTATGCGCACTCCAACGACGGCACAATTTGGGATGGCGTCAAATGGACAGCGTTACTGGTCATAAGCGATGTTTGTCGTTCCATATTTTTGAACGTGTTCTGGTTAGTCAGTTTTCGCACATCGTTGAAACTGCAGTCAGCCTATACGGCCATGTTGTACGGGAAACTCGTGAGTCTCAACAGCCTTGACAACAAAAACAGCGGCCAAGTAAGATCTTTATTTATTGTCCACCCAGCTATCGTTTAAGGCCTTGATCCTTGGACCCGTGATGAATTTTCTATTTGTAAGATAACGAAGTCGACGTCCTTGAGATTCAGGAAAACAAGAGGTCCCCGTTCTTATCATAATTCTGATACTGCGTGTGTGTGGGAGAAAGGGCTTCTGTATTGAAATACGTGTTACTAGGTAATCAACATGTTTTCGAACGACAGTAAAAAATTAAACGACATCATTGTTTTCGGTCCATTGATAGTTGGAGGTCCCATTGTGTTTATATGTGGGATTATTTACATTCTCTGCTTCTTCGGACCTTTAGCCTTAACAGGAATGCTTGCCTTTCTTCTCTTCTATCCAATTCAAGTAAGTAAAGTAAATTGGAGCTGAGCCCGAAATGCTGCCATCTATGTGACTAACATGAATCTCACGTACCCCGTACCTGACCACTATTTCTACCCATTCCCATTTCGACTCTGGGGAGTCCCTAAAAGTGATCCAGTCATGCTGGATTATGGCCTAATACCATAAACTGCTATTTCGATGAAATCGGATCACTGGAACTTAAGATATGGCTCTGAAGATGATAACACGTCACCATCAGGCGCCGAGCCATCTGCTGGTACAAACGGGGCAGAGCGCCCCAACCTTGGATAAGACCAAAGTGGAAACGGGAATCTTCGAAATCCATTAATTCGTCCTACAAAGACTTGAAAACAGCAGATGGCAGCATTTTAGCGACACGCAATCCAACGTCGCTTCATGAGCGCCCTCTATAATCTGTCCGATCTCTTTCTAGTACGCCATTTCCTACGCGATAGGATACTGTAGAACCAGAGGCGTCCAATTTTCCGACATGAGGTTAAAGTTCGTTCAGGAGATACTCAACTCTATAAAACTAATTAAAATGTACACCTGGGAGGAATATTTCGTGACGAAAATTTTCGGTAAATCTCGGTAAATCAGCGAGAACGCAATCGACAAGCAATTGACCTGACTCTTATAATTTTGCAGATATGCGAAGGAAAGAGCACAATTGGCTGCGTAAAACTGCCTATTGCCAGAGCATTAGTCTGTCGTTAGCTCTATCCATTCCCGCCATAGCGACTATTATAACCTTCACGGCTCACCTCTCCACTGGAGCGAATTTAACTGCAGCCCAGGTACTGGTCAAATCAATATATCTCCCGGATTAAGCTTCTTGTTCTGGAACCATACGTAAACGCACGACTGTGAGCGAAGTGGGCTAGTCAATGCGCGCGCGCTGTTAGTTAAGGGAGGGTGGTGGCGGTGGTGGTGGGGGAACCGTTTTCGACAGAAGAGCGTGAACTCGCTTGTAGTGAACATCACTTTCCTCTCATTCCACGCTCCTTGGCTTCTCTCTGCAGCACTATACCCAATTACAGCTACACACTTCTTTTCAGGCATTCTCCATTTTTGCTCTTTTCGGGAATCTCATGAAACAGGCACTTTCAGGAATTCGCCACAGTACGCGAAGCTTCACCGAAGTGCAAATCGTGTTCAACAGATTCAAGGTAGACAGACCACATTGGCCCAATTTTAACCAGTAGTGAATCTGTAAACATAAAATTGCTCTTTTTGCAGGAACTAATGCGTCTCGAGAACAACACGTCCCCGATTCTCGTACCAATTTTGAAATCGCGGGCAGTCTCGATCAACGTCGCCACCTTTATTCGCGACGGTTCCGCCGGAAATCGGGCCAAAAGGTAAGTTCTATGCCGACGCGCTTCAACTTTGCCCGGGTAAAAATTACATACGTTTCAATAGCACAGCTATGGCACATGGAGACGAGGAGGAGTTAAAGAACCTCACGCACGACTTCCTCCGGACGGAAGTGCTGAAAGATATCACCTTCGAAGCCAACAAGGGATTTTTGATCGGCATCTGCGGTACCGTCGGTAGCGGGAAATCCAGCCTCTTACTGGCCATTCTTGGACAGTTGCAAGCAACCAACGGACACGTGAGAAGGGACGGGTCCTGCGCCTACGTGGGCCCGGAAGCCTGGATCCTGAACGCTACGTTGAAGGAGAACGTGCTCTTCGGGGAAGAGTTCAATCCCAATCGATATTACTTGGCGCTCTCGGTTTGCGGACTGATCGAAGACCTGAAGGCGTTCCCGGGCAAGGATGAGACTGAAATTGGCGAACGAGGTGTCAATTTGTCTGGAGGACAGAAGCAGAAGGTCGCTCTAGCAAGAGCGCTCTATTCCAATCGGTATGTCGAAACAAGCTTTATGTAAGGAGCGCTGGCTGTGTTACAGCTCGACACCTTTTTTACAGCGACATCTTCTTGCTGGATGACCCACTGAGCGCCATCGACGCTAATATGGCTTCCAGTATCTTCAAGAATTTGGTGTTAAAGGCGCTTAGCCAGAAAACCGTAATTCTTGTGACGAACCACATTCGAGTAAGTCAACAACGGGTCTATTAAGTCGCTAATAATTTGGGGGACTTGATCTAGAAAGCTTTAATAGAGGACTCTCCTTATTATTGTAAGTTTCTGAGCCAAGTCAACCTCGTCTGAAACATTTCGTCAGTACTTAGATCAATGCGATGACATATACCTACTGCACGACGGTCAAATACTGGAGCATGGCACACACCACGACCTCTTACGCCTGGACCGAGAGTACGCGGCTATGATGCGGAAAAACGTGTTAACGGGATCAGGGGGAAATAGCGATAAACGATTATCAATCGGTAGCACGAGCTCCACTGACCCAAATTCCGAAACCCAAGAGGCGAACGGTGACTGCGCCGATGATGAATCCAAATCTAACACTGGTAAATAGAATCTCGTGGATCGGACGAGTCCGTTGGTGATAGTCGACTCCAGCGCTCAATATTTTAGGGTACAAACTCACCGTGGAAGAGGAGCTTCAAACTGGGTCTATCAAATTTTCCACATTCAACACCTACATCCGTGCAGGCGGAGGGTACTTTGCCGGGATGTTGGTCCTTATGTCGGTACTTACGAACGTGCTCAGTACCGACTTCAGCTCCTGGTGGTTAGCGATATGGCTAAAAGCTGCAGCGGGAGTAAGTCGCTTCGTCCAAGAGCCCCGTAACTATGAATTTGTGCACGTACCCCAGGGGCATTTACTAACGGAATTCGGCCCTTCGCGCTCGTACCACCGATAGGCTTGGTGCGAAGACTGAGAGAACACTTGTTTTTAGAACGCATCGATCGCCGTCGGGAATGAAACGATCATCTCGGAGAACATAAACGACAACCCAGATTTTTGGTACTACCAAACGATTTACTGTCTGTGCATCGTTATCATTTTGGGGACCGGGCTACTTCGTGGAACTGCCGTTATCGCGTCCACGTTGAAGGCGTCCACAAGATTCCACGACGACGCCGTTCAAAGGACCATATCTTCAACCGTGTCCTTTCTGGAGACCAATATCTCCGGGCGAATACACAATCTTTTCGGTCATGACATCGACGAAGGTACCCCTCCTTCAATTGTAGCTCGGGTTTCGCAATAATCGTTGCATCCAAGACAATATTCCGAAGGCTTATGCCACACGTTTCCACTGGCTGACGTAAGTTTGAAAAGATGACCGTGACTTTCTCGTTGGCAGTTGACAACCGATTACCGCCATCACTGGAGAGCGTCATACAGAACGTCTTGGTGTGCTTCTCTTCCGTTTTAACCATTTGCGCCGTGTTCCCGTGGTTCAGCGTGCCCGTGGTGATTCTCGGGATCATATTTTTCGCTCTTGGCGTGGTCTTCAGAGCGGCCATGAGGGACCTTAAGCGCATCGAGAACAAATTGCGCTCGCCTTTGCTCTCCTTCCTCAATTCAACCATACAAGGGCTGAACACGATACAAGCGTTTGACAAAAATCTTCTTTTCATACGAAGGTAATTGCATCGACGACTGTCCGCTTTGAACCCGTACCGAACCTGCAATGGTCGCCACCAAAATCGGGGCTTTGGCTCACGCTATCCAACCCCACAGTCCAATCGTTTGTAAATGCAAGTCATTCTTTGGACTTTCCTACCGAGTCTTTCCTTCTATTCCGACATGAAACAATTTGGGCCATAACTTCAGGTCTCTGTGTTCGAAGATTCCAGAAACTATCCGACGAGAATCACTCTCATGTCTTCATGGGGAACATTGCCATACGTTGGCTGGCCATAAGGTTCGACAGTTTCACGCATACCGCGACTTGCGTCGCCGCGATCTTCGTCGTTGTTTTCAAGGGCGACGTGTCCCCCGCTCTGGCCGGTCTGGCACTTGCAAACTGCATCAAATTTTCCGGACTCCTCCAATACACGGTCAGAATCATTTCGGAACTGGAATTGCGCTTTATAAGCGTGGAGAGGATAAAGGAGTACCTATACGTAAGTCCGCCGTTTGACCTTGGATCGAGATAAACCGACCTCGATCGTCCGAGGCAAGTGCACAATGCTCGTTTTTAGGGTCCTGGAACTGAAGACAACTCGGTCGTGGTTAAACCAAATTCCGACTGGCCAGCAAATGGGTCGATCGTTTTCGACGACGTGTCGCTGACTTACGGCGAAGGCTTGCCACTTGCTCTGAACGGGGTCTCATTTGCTATCGAAAACGGTGAAAAAATAGGTAAGTGGCTTCGAGAAACCTCAGGTTTGGATCTCCTCTGAAGGATAATTACGTCTACCGCAGGCATCGTCGGCAGCAGTGGTTCCGGTAAAACGTCCATCATGAATGCTCTGTTCAGACTCGTAAATATTTCTGCTGGCAAGATTACGATCGACGGAGTGGACATATCGCAAGTCGACCTGAAGCTGCTCAGGGGCAAGCTTTCCATCGTCCCACAGGATCCTTTCTTATTCGACGGAACTTTCAGGTACTTGATCGTTTCGTTTTTGATCTCAAGATGGGGCATACTGGTATCCTGGACCTTGTTGACGAAGAAATCTGATTCAGGTCCAACATCGACCCGTTTCTGGAGTACCCCGATATCGCTATCTGGGAAGCCTTGGAGAAAACTCAGCTGAAGAGCAAAGTACAGACTTTCCACGAGAAACTGAACGCCACGATCGGTGGGAAATTGAGTTCGGGGGAGAAGCAATTGCTCTGTTTGGCGCGAACTCTTTTGCAAGGTAACAAGGTATGTGTCTGAACAACGTCAATCCAAAGAGACCTCTAGGACCCCAACGTTAAACTATCGTTTGTTGTCAGATCCTAATTCTCGATGAAGCAACAGCGGCGATAGATCCGGAAACCGAAGTTTTGATTCAAAATATAATCAAGCAGGAATTTTCGAAACACACGATTCTGATGATCGCGCATCGCTTGAATACCGTCCTCTCGTGCAACCGGATTCTCGTGATGAAGGACGGCGGGATCCTGGAAGAGGGTACGAGCGAGAGCTTGTTATCAAATTCGGAGTCGGAATTCTCGAAAATGGTAGCATCGCAAAAAGGGTGACATACGGCGGACATTTGCGAGCCAGTTGTGCTGCCACTCAAGTTCAATGAAAAGCGCTGCCAAAATCATACGTATTCGTTTATTTCTTTTTTGCGTGTCCTCTCTTTGTGTTCGTCAAAAATTACAAAAGAAATATAAAATACTTCTGCTCCCTGGTTCCACCGAATTAGGCTACGTCCCTCGTGCCCTCGCGTGCCATCAGAGCTTTTCCTCCGCTTCGTCCACTTTTCGTCGTTCCTTTTTCCGCAATTTTCTAAAAATTTAAACGAGTTACAGCGCCAAAAGAAGAAATTGTCGTTAACGTCCAAAGAACCAATCAATTCGCCTTACTTCCCGAACTCCTCGCCATCCTCCAACGTATCCGGGAGCGGGCAGCCCACGGTCTCCGGCAAGAAAAAGCATAACCCGGCGCCGATGATCGGTAAAGTGCCAAATACAGCAGGTGGGATCCACGATTCCACCAATCCCTGAATGACGGAGAGAATTTTCTCGTTATTGACATTACCTCCTTACTGTAGAACGAAAGAGGGGTGGGGATATTGGATTTTTGAACCAATCAGCGGGGTTCCCATGGGGTTCGTACTCTGCAATAGAGATAACGGACGTCTCGTTTTGGAAACCCGCTTATGCCTATTCATTTGAGAAACGTACCAGTGAGACGATAAAAGGCGCTATCATGGATCCTATCCTGGCGCACATACTACTGGTCCCGACGCCGATGTTCCTTATGACCGTGGGGAACAACTCGCCGGAGAACAGGTACACCGTCGTGAACGAAACGGACATGCCCACTATTCCAAAGCACGCAAGGATCAGTTTCAGCCAGACAGTATCTGCAGCAAAATGGGAATATGTTGTCATCAACCCATAGGACGGATATCGATAGACTCGGAAGCAATTGTATGGCGAAGAATTGGGGGGACAGACTTTGATGGGATCCTATGGGCCTGATCCCTTGGGGTCGGCTATGAGCGCACTGAACGTGGTGCAGTTTAGTTGTTACACACTTCTTAGCGGATTTCGACTTCCATGGCTACTGTCCTGTCCCAAGCGCCTAGACGCCCTTGTTCCACAGCTCCGCGTTTGGTTCACCCCAATCGCACTTACCAAACTTGATCAGGTTTTTATTAGACGCTGCCCCAGATTGTATCCACTCCCTACACTTCGTCCGTAGCATCATGGAGAGACTTTGCACGTGCCTGCGGGGGAAAAAACCTGAAAAATTACAAAAGACTGCAGACCCACTTACCGGGAGGAACGAAGATCAGCAGCATACTGGCCACTCCAGCGAGAGAGTTGCTCCCGATTAGCGTGATTCTCCTGCCCAAGGCGTTCATGGCCCACCATGCAACGAAGTTTCCCGGAATCTGCGTGATGCCCGAGACGGCGAAATTCATGAACACGTTGCCTCCCACGTGGCCCATGTACTGACACATGCCAAAGAGACCCATCCCGCAGACGATCCAATTGAAGAACATCGCCAACGACTTGGTCCTCATATTGGGTGTCCGGAAGAGGTCCAGGAAAGTCGCCCTGTGATTGGAACTCTCGTCTTTCGAACTCTAAATATTGAACACTATGATTAAGAGAGAAGTGAAGGCATGAAAATTACTGCGAATCTTGGCTCAAAGCGATCCCATCCGGTCGATCGCCGCATGCACCCAGCACAGTTGAATCGGTAAACCCAAAGACTCACCTGATGGAGACAATGCTTTCGAACCATCTCGGGGATGTCCCTTTTCTCGACCTTGTTGACCCTCGCCGCTTCCCGCAGGATCTTGCACGCGGCTTTCTGCCTGCCCATAGCGAGGAGCCACCTGGGGGATTCCGGCACGATCCACCAATAACTCAGGAGTATGACGGACGGCAGAGTTATGGCCAGTTGCAGGTGGCGCCAGTTTCGAAAGAAGAAAGCCAACCCCGCGAGGGACATGTGCCCCAAGCAGTACGGGATTTGGTACAAGACCGTTATGGCCGCGCGCCACTTCGTGCCCACGATCTCCATACCTGGAATTCAACGTCGACGCGATAATTGTGGGAATTGCAAATTACATTTTTTTTTATCGAGGAATTAAAACAACCACTTTAGAAAGTTGGTTCAGAGGGGCCATAGAGCGCCGAGTACAAGTCGTGGCCAATAATGAAGTGGCAACTTACAAATGACGTAACTGGTGACCATGGTGCCACCCGTCGCCATCGCGCTGAGGAACTTCATGACCAAGAAGACCCAGAACCATGGAACTATGGCACAGCCAATGCCAGAAGCTAATTGCAAAACCACGGAAATGATCAAAGGCACCTTCCTTCCGTACCTGTCCCCAAATCAGTGCAAATTAGTTTCGCGTGGTTCGGCCTGGCAACAAGGACAAAAATAGGCTTCCCGAATCTCCGCGTCGCGGTGGGAGCTGCGCGACTTAACGCGTCACGCCACGACCGACGCCAAACTTTCCCTTCAGGCCGCACCGGTTATAACAAATGCAATGGCGTATGCCATTGCGACCCACGCGGCGTAAATAGGGGGTCACATAAATTTGACGCGGTTTTCAAGGTGTTGACCAACAGAAGTTCATTTATCAACCGCTCTGCGATGGATAAAAAATAAAATAAAATTAGTAAATAACGCGTGGACCCTACCTATCGGCGAAGCTGCCGAAAGTGATGTTTCCGAGGAGAATCCCGAACATCAGGATGGACTGCTGAAGATCCGCGTAGTGCGCTCGGTCGCAAATTAAATTCCACTGCAAAAAAAATTAACAATAATGGACAGTTCAATTTTCCGGTGTTTTTATATCTTTTCTCGCATTTTTTAAGCGAAAAGTGATACATGGAAAAATAACAGATAAATTAACAACGAGAACCTTAACCGGTTAAACGCCGCGTCGGTACCTGGGGACCGGCGCTAGACTTTCCGTTCAGGCCGCGCCGGTTGTGACAAACGCAACAGCGTGTACCATTGCGACCCCCGCGGCGTGAATAGGAAGTCAGGTTTTTTTTGGTTTTTTTTTTTTTTTTTTTTTTTTTACGGGACCCCAGGCCATTCTACTCGCCAGTTCCCTCTCACCTGAGTTATGGTTGTCTCCGGATACACGCTTCTGTCGTACTCCCATTGTTGGCACCTCATTTGACTGCCGTTGACATTGACCGAGCACCCATCGGAGACCGAGGTGACCCCGCCGGTGCCACTGGGAGCCGTGCAATTGAACGCTACGTGCGGGGCCATGAAAACGATGGCCAGTTGGTGCCAGGCAACCGGAAACTTGACCAGAGAAATGGCCACGCAGACGAGAACCTGCCATTTGCCCATATCCCCCAGGGCCTCGTGGACCGGATCGACTTCATCCTCGACATCCTTTCCGTAGCTTTCGAGTTTAACGTCTGCAGTCGCTGCAACGGAGTCGTTACGGTGACGTAAAATGTATAATGGCTAAACGGTGTGGGGACTGTAGGTGGCGTTAGTGTCGCAAGTATGGGGTTTGTCAGGGTTGGAGCCGAGCTTGACGCTCGTAAATTCGTATTTGGGACATACTCGTGCCAGACATGGGCCGTACTTGAAAGAAACCCTAAAACTAATTAAGCAAAATGTGGTACCATTTTTTTCTTTTTGGACAATATTTTTTGTATCGAAATTTAGTGTAAGAAAATTTTCGAAATATCGTCGTTCAATAATTGTAAAGAAATATTAAAGTAGGTATGATCCTTGATTGATTTATTAATATTTTATGGGTGAAAAAAATAAATTATTTATCGATTTTTATGATTATTTATCGACGTTTATATTGATCTCAAGTACGAAAGAGAAATAAATTAAGTTAATGGCTACGACTTTTTTCAGTCTTCCAGTAACTTTTGTTCGCAGCTAATTAAGTAAAACTTGACTTTTCCTTGAAGGAAATAATACAAAGATTGGATCTCACGTATAAAAACATCGAGATAATGTTATTCAATAACGATTAGGAAACTTTAAAGGAAGCGTGATATTATAACTCGTATTGGCCAATTTGTTGACGAGTAAATTCTAGACGGAGCACCAGGATCATGAGTAAATTAGTTGAAATTTAATTGTTGGTCTTTTTACAATTATTGGTAATCTTGGGTCAACGAGAACAGTAAATTGAGCGGATACAATTAAGTGGGATGATATTGAAGTATAAAAATAGACACAAGAATTTGATGAATCAAACATTTGTTGATCGAATTACCATTATCAGAAATAAAATATCAGCTTCTTTAGGTCACTGACCATGTGCCAAATATTCTAACTTGTATATATTAATACTTGTATATATTAACAAAAATACAAATAAATAAATAAAATAGAAGCAAATAATATAAAATAAAAATAAAATACAAACAAATAAAATAAAAGTACAAATAAATAAATAATACACACAAGAGCTCGTTAACAAATTATTTTCAGGAAATTTTTAAGAAATTTACTATATTGTGAGTATAAAATTGTATACATGGGGTATATATTGATTTTCTTAATTTTTTGGTATTTTTTAGTACCCCTCAAAAGAGGCTTCCTGGTAAATTTTGAGATTTTTTCATCACTGGTTCGAAAAATATCGAATTTAAAAAAAAACGCTCTTTTTTTTTTGGAAAAAAATATATGATAAAAATAGTATTATAGTAAAATACTATAATATACCATAAAATCCAATAAATTCTTGGACTTTAAAATTCTATAATTGTTGGATTATGAAATACTATAAAATCCAATGAATTGGATCGAAATATTGATTAGAAGCAAATTCAATGCTCTAATTTCGGATTTACGGTCAAATTGGGGACGAAAGGCAGAATTATAAAAATTAAAGCAGTTTCTTGGATTTCAAGATACTTGTGGCAACATACCGAAATCGCTGACCTTAGAGTTCTTCATATCAACGTCTCCCTGTCTTTGGTAGATACCGACGCCTCCAAGTTCTACGACGGAGCAATATAACAATTAATGGGAATTTTTATAACAATTTTTTTAGATTAAAATATTTATAATAATTATTACTATGAAAAAGTGCAATAAAAATTCGTAATAAATCGTAGGTTTAATTTGGGGACTTTTAACCAAAAAAAAAAAATAAATTTGATTAAACAATCCTCCTGCAAAGTCCAAGTTACAGGAAATTCAGAGAAGCTGGACACTATTAAAAGGCTCCTAATAATCTCGGTAATTAGAAATCAACTAAATGTACGTCAGATGTCGTCTTATAAAATGTGTATGCGTGTTTGTGGGTGTTTGTGTGGGCGTGTGTGTAATTGTAGAGAAAATATAGACTATTATTGATAACGTCAATAAAAATAATGAATGTTCAGTGATCATCTTTCATGGAAACAGAGGGAGATAGGTTTCTTATTGCGATGCACAAAGACTCCAGACATCGCGCTACAATACACGATTGCGTATAATTAGAATATGATAAATAGAATATGCATACATGCAATCGCTGATCGCGAAGTTACCGTATCGTTTTACAGAAACAACAAATATTATGAGAAGATTTCCAATCGAGTTTTGTAAATAAAGGTCCTAAAGTCCCTTCTAGCGTGGGACCTCTGGTGAAAAAAAATATATGTATTTTTGTTCCGACAAAAATTTTTTATTGTCAAAGAACTTCGAAGTTTAGAGAATTTCAGGAAAAGTTCAAAGAATGAGAGAAATTCAAGAAAATTCAGCAAAACTTCAAAAAAAAGAATTTATGAATTTTTAGGGAACAAATTAATTTGAAAATCTTATTATAAAAAATTGGTAATTATAATAAACATTTTTGAAGTATTCCATAGAAATTCAGAAAAACTTCAAAAAAAGAATTTATGAATTTTTAGGGAACAAATTAATTTGAAAATCTTATTTTAAAAAAACTGGTAATTACAATAGACATTTTTGAAGTATTCCATAAAAATTCAGAAAAACTTCAAAAAAATAGAATTGATGAATTTTTAGGCAACAAATTAGTTAAAAAATATTATTTTAAAAGACTGGTAATTGCAATAGAAATTTTTGAAGTCATCCATAGAAATTCAGGAATACTTCAAAATAAAGAATTAATGAATTTTGAGGGAACAAATTTATTTAAAAATCTTATTTAAAAAAATTGGTAATTACAATAGACTTTTTTGAAGTCATCCATAGAAATTCGGGAATACTTCAAAAAATATAATTTATGAATTTTGAGAAAACAAATGAATCTAAAACTCTCAATTTAAAAAATTTGAGTTACAATAGACATTTTTGAAGTAATCCATAGAAATTCAGAAAAACTTCAAAAAAAGAATTCATGAATTTTTAGGGAACAAATTAATTCAAAAATTTTATTTTAAAAGACTGGTAATTGCAATAGAAATTTTTGAAGTTGTCCATAGAAATTCAGAAAACTTCAAAAAAAAATTAATGAATTTTGAGGGAACAAATGTATCTAAAAATCTCATTTTAAAAAAACTGGTAATTGCAATAGACATTTTTGAAGTAATCCATAAAAATTCAGGAAACTTCAAAAAAAAATTAATGAATTTTGAGGGAACAAATGTATCTAAAAATCTCATTTTAAAAAAATGGTAATTGCAATAGAAATTTTTGAAGTAATCCATAGAAATTCAGAAAACTTCAAAAAAAGCGCAATCTTTGAAACCCCTTTCAATTTCTGCCGAAAAATTTTGGAGACTTCGAAAGCCTTTTTCTCATCACGGATATTTCTTAACTTCGCTTTTTTCGAAACACCCGGAATTCCGAGAGCCTGTCATAACACGATACATTGCCAAAAACGCTACTTTGCCTCACGTGTGTCTCGACTAGAACGTTTCGAGTGAGTGTTTACCTCTTGGCAGCGAATGTCAGAAAAAAATTGGAGTCCCTGTATCTGCATCGTATTCACTAGAGATACCCGCGAGTTCGGGATACGCGTGAATTGCAGCCGATAAGGCCGATGCGTGGAAAGACGAGCGACGACGACATGCCGGAAGCGATAGCGAGCACCGACGTCTTACGAATACCCGAAAACCCACTTGGTTCCTTATACTTATATGACGGATGTCATTCGGTTGCGGTGCATCGGAACTCGCGTACAACTTTTAGTGGCTCACATTTGTGTCAGCTCTCGTTCAAGAGGTGTCGGGTACTAATACCGACGCATCGCGATAATAACGACAAGTGAAATTTCTAAAACGATGCGTGGGTAAAAGTTGGCACTGTCCCGATGCACTTGGAAAATGCATACAGTGTCTAGGTGTGGACGATGCACGCTCGTGTAACACAAATACGAGCGAAATTGCCTTTTTCTCCGATTCTACGGAATTTCGGTGGAAATTCGGTGAAAATCAAATGATTATTCAAAAATTGTGATAAGGAAAGTATTTTAGCGCGGATTTAATTACAAATTGAGCCGTTTATTTTGAGACTGGCCTAAGTCCAGTTTTTTTTTTAATTTTCCAAAATGTTTTTTATGACAACCAACTTCAAGTGGCACGTGTTACTACAGTTGAGGAAAAAAAAAATAGACAGGCCACTTTCAAAATGAACGGTTCAATTGTTTATTGTTATCATTAAATGACGATATTGACTAACAATTGAATAACAATATCGTTAATTTAGAAATAGTATAAAATCTGGTCGTTTAACACTTCGACGGCCGCGTCAAATTTACGTGACTCCCTATTCACGCCGCGTGGGTCGCAACGGTATACACTATTGCACGTATAGCAATCAGCGCGGCGTGAACGGTTGGCCTTTTGGAGGAACCCAATTTGGAACGGAAGCGGTCACTAAATTTTATAGTTCCAAGAGTGTATATTTTTGTTACTTTTTTGACATGTGAAAAATATTGTTTGTTGAAATTACAAATTTTTGGTTGTTTTTGCAATTGCGAGTGTCTTCACAAAATTTCGGAAAAAATTGTTTCCCGAAAAGTCGCGCTCTGTAACTTTTCTGGCGAATTTAGCAAATTTGAATGGGAACCGAAATTTGTAATCCGCAAAAAATGAGAATCGGAACCGGAACCGGAACCGAAAGGCCAATTTCTAGAAGTGGGCGGTGCGAGCAGACCCAACACCGAACGCCTCGTGTCGCAAAGGTCTGGGAGGGGTCGTTATCGGGCAAAGTACGGACGCGAATGTAGACCAGCGCGGTAGACCCCAATGTCAAATTGGCACAATTGCATTACCTTGTATTTAACCTTTGACACTATTAGAATTCCGTTTTCCTTCGAAGCGAGCGTCTATTGAAGCACGCTGAAAGCACGACTACGCTGGACTCGTCGCTGGCCTCTTATTGTTGATACCAATCTCGGGTGAATGTTGTTAGCCTTAGAAAAACAGAATACAATTGAGCCGCGACTTTTTTCATCGCCTTGAACTTCCGCGAACCGTTTGACCCAATTTGCCGGTTTTTAATTGGCTTTAGCGTCAATCGGGGACTTTTAAGTACACACACGCACACATATACACGCATACACGCACGCACATGTGCGAGAGTGTTCGATGACACCGTACGAGATGAGCGATTAATCCGCGCGCTCGCTCGTGTCAATCGCTTTCCTCCTAACGCGAGCCTCGTTCATTCGAAACTGACTTCGTTTATGGCGATCTTTCTTCACGGTCCGCATAAAGCTCGGGTCTTTTGAATAAGTGCGCTCGCGGTTCCCCATTTGTCGAACCTAGAAGTCGAGCAGTCGGCGAAGAAAGCGGGGATAAGAAACGGAGCATTCATTGAAGGCTCCGACGCATCAATGCATGAATTATCGCCGAGAAGCGCGGATATCTCGCTAAGACTCTAATGCCCCGTTGCGAAATCGAGCTATCGAACGAGATAACGGCTTCGCTTTGTCTGCAAGCACCCCCGGGTACGATTCCCTCCACTTCGACCGGCGGATACGCGAAGAAATTCACCGCCGGGGAAACTTATAATTGAGATATGTTGAGTTTATGAGTGGCAAATAATAGTTTATCGAAAACTGAAGGTTTTTCGTTAAAGAAGTTTTCCTCTATCTCTCGTAGTTTCGGAAATATCGTGGATCAAAGATTTTTCTACGTTGGTTCGCCAACGCTACCGCTAGAGGCGCTAGGGTCGAATTCGGCCATTACCCGCTTATGGCTGGCAAATGATAGTTTATCAAAAACTGAACATTTTTCGTCAAAGAAGTTTTCCTCTATCTCTCATAGTTTCGGAAATATCGTGGATCGAAGATTTTTCTACGTTGGTTCGCCAACGCTACCGCTAGAGGCGCAAGGGTTGAATTCGGCCGTTAACTCCTTCTATCCCCCACCAGGTTGGATTTGGGAGGAAAATGTTAAAAATAGGAAGGTTTTAAAACCGGGATTCCTTTCGGATATTAATTATTATTATTATTATTATTATTTCTATTGTTATTGTTATTATTTGGATATTAACATTAGCATTAAGCGCCGGCTTATTAAAATCCAACCACTTTTTGTTAAAGAATTTTTTTTCTATCTCCAGTAGTTTGGAAGATAGCATTCAACTTCACCGACGCTACCACCAGAGGCGCTGGTGTTGTCTTCCAACTTCAACCGCTTCTATCTCCAAAACGGTTGAGGTTAGAAAAAAAATTTTAAAACCAAAACGCTTTAAAATCATAAATTCTGCCAGGATTTCCCCTGAAATTTCAAATTGAAAGGAAAATTCGAAAAAAATGTAGTAATTTTTGCCTGACGCAAGCAAGACTTTGGACTTTCCCTTCGTTCTTGAATCTGTAGAACGTTGTCATTGAAACGGTAAATAAAAATCCGGAAAATTAAATAGTACCCGCATTGCACAAACACCGCCGTGCAGTTTTCCTTCGCAATTATCACAATTATAAAATTGCAGCTGGAAATGCTGAAATTGCCGGTTGCATCACCTCGATGCGAAATTAGCACTTTAATTTGTCATACATGCGTGTGTATCCACGTATACCTAGACAAAATTCTGTTACACGTGCAATTACGTTTCAATAGTGGAGCTGAGGTAAACGATCGTTTATTGCTTCTCCGGTGCCTGACTCTTGTCTGACACCATTCCACCCTACCTAACCTGCCTCGCGAGTACATTTTACTTGCTTCTACGTATGCACTATGCGTGTGTCCGTGTGCGCTTACTACACAAACCTAAGTACCCCACCAATACCAAAACACGGAATTTTCATCCATCCAATTTCATTCCAAACTCGAAAATAGGCAAAAATAAAACTCTAAAAAAAATCGGTATTTTTGAAAATTGCATCAGACAGCTGATCGAAAACTGAACATTTTTTGTCGAAAAAGTTTTTCTCTATCACTCGCAGATCCGGAGATATCGTCGATTATAGATTCTCCGTCGTTGGTTCCCTGACGCCATCGCCAGAGGCGCTAGTGGTACGTTCCACCTTTAAGAGCTCTTATCCCGTGAACTATTAGGCTGAGAGGAAAAATGCAAGGATTAAAAAAGTTTAGGAATCACGAACTCCATCGGAATTTTTCGTCAATTTCCAATTCGGAGTTAACTGGAAAATTCCAGTTTTTTTTTAGCAATTCTAAAGAATTGAAAAAAACATGTCTCTCGTTCCGAGAATTCTTGAGATGCAAATGACAACATACACACGCATATACTCTCGTATATTGGATTTGCCCAATTTGTTAAACAACGAGTATGGGTGTGTGTGTGTATGTGCACCTAAAGTAGTATCTTATCACGCGACTAAGCTCCGCCTTATCTGTTTTGCAGCTGAAGGAATTCTAAATTTTGGTCCGTATATTGTCTACAAATATGTCACATAATTCCTCGGACGGCTGATAAGATCTGGAGTGATGCAAGCGCCATATAAAACAAGTGCGAAGTTCAGATCTATTCGGCGCGAGTAAAATTATTTCCAAATTCCGTTTCGAAAGTGCCAACAACAATCGAGGCACATTTATAAACAAAACGAAAATGACGGAGGTACCCGATGATGAAAATATTGAAACAAGAAATATTCATCTCGGTTTCTTTTTACGCTCGCTTCTGACGACGAGTAAGACTTAGGGCGTAAGCGCAAGAAGTTTAACACCATCCACGTGGGGTCAAACTGCGCCTTCTTATCCGGCCGAGACCTTTGGGATTCCACCAAAATGGTCAATTTCATCATAACGGTCATTCCCGCCACAGCGTCGGCCATAGCGTCTGCCCTCGGACGCTCCACCGCGGCGTATGCGTGCCTCCCCCCCCCCCCCCCTCCCCCCACTCTCACGAAAGCAGACGACCGTCAGTCTGCATAACTCATTACCATTCTCAGAGTGGCCGCGCGTGTTTGTTTGTTTGTTTGTTTATGCAGGGACTGATTGCACAAAAACAACATTCTACGCGTATGATTCATCAAACATCATCAATCCAATCTAGAGACTGGTCGGCATGCGTTTCAACGAAATTAGTCCCGTTCGTTTACTCGCTCGGTTGTTTATCTCCTACGCGGTCAACAAATTTGTGACAATCAAGCCACTTAACCAAACGCACGCATGTGTAATTACTCCTTGTTCGCATACAACCCGTCCATCTGCCGCCGCCCCCCCCCCCCCCCCCCCCCCGTGACTGAATCTGTGTGTCAATAAGAACAAGACGGTACGTGGGCACAAACGTGGTTTCTGTATATAGGCACGATATTTGCATGGACGAGTAGGTACGCGGGGACACCCGCGCGACATCTATCCTCCAGGTGGAGGAACAGTTACCACCGAGTAGGTACCGCTAACTATTTCTCTTTGCCGTTGGCAGATGGCGTCTTGCAGGCAGGGTTTTGACTCGGCGACATTTTAGGCGGGCCCCCGAACTTCCTCGTGAGTTGCACGACTCTCTCCGCTTCCCGGATACCGCTCAGGCGAGCGCCATGGACGGTACTGTAGTGACCGGGGATTGTGGCTTCGCCGGCGAACAAGAGGATTGGTGGCACCGGTTCGCAGGAACCTAAATCGGAACCCAAGGTAAGTGCCTTTACAGCCATCGGTGTTTCGATGGCTTCGCCACGTTTGTGTGGAGAGTGATTGTTTTGTGCCAAAATGAAATCGAGGGTTTTGGCCTTTGGTGATTCCGGGAAGATCTAGTTACGTGCCATTATGTCTCAAGGTCACGCAGGGTCAAAATCAAATAACTAGTGAGTACCGGGTAAAGGGCTTGCAAGGTCACACTGATGCCCAATAGTGCTGTCCATGGCCATGTAACTGTAGGACCCAGCGAAGTGCTTGTCCATGACCCATCGGCTCCGCAACAGGTTGCACGGATACGGCAAGGTCGGGTCCCCGGTGAACTGCCGCAAGACCTTAGTGAGAGACTCGACTACCTCCTCGTCGGAGCACAACTCCATCTCCGCGGCTTCACGTCCACAGACCCAAGCGCACAGGACGTGTTCCGAGCTGGTCAGTTCCTCCACGTGGGATATCCCTGAAAGTGGGGGAAAACAAAAAGCGCAATGTTTGACGTCAACGCATCGCCCGGAAAATTGCAACGCACACCTTTGACCCAATCGCATCGATCCGCGAGTTCGTCGGCAGACCAGGCTAGCTTGATGTCGCCTTCCTTCCACACCCAGAAGGGTCGGGCGTACTCGAGGAAGATCTTGTTGGCGTAGCCGTAGCCGAGCTTGCAAATGGCCTCCACTTTCTCGGCCGGCAGAGCGGGACAGAAGAGTTTATCGTGCTGGTGCTTGAGGACGCCTAAGGACACGGTGACGATGACGTAATCGGCAGGGAACTCTTCGCCGTCGCAGCATTTCACGACCGCTCTTGGGCAACAGTCGTTGATGGCACCCCAGCGCACGCAGCTCACGGGTTTGCAGTACCTGTGGGCCGAAGGAGCTTTATTTTACGATTGATCCGTAACTTAAGATCCCCTTCTTGACGTCAAAGGTGGGTCCGAAAGAGATCTAGGCCAACAGGACGTCCTTAAGATCGATCGGTAACGTCGAAAACGTGAGATAACGTGAAATACTTTAAAGCGCAGTTTGGCAAGTCTCTCAGCAACGGCGCCAGGACGCCCACGTATCCCAGGGGAACTCGAACGTTGCCTCCAGGAATCTCGATGAAACTGCCGAACTGGTCAGCCGAAACCAGGGACAAATCGTCACCGCAACGACACCTTACGCAATTCGTCATTCCATACATGACTCTCGCTGCATCGTATCTATATAACGTCCATAAAGGTATAAAGCCTGTGGTAATAGTCCGCGAAGATAAGGGTATTAAACGCTTCTGATACGAGCAATAAAAGATGGCTTATCAAAGATCGAAAATTTTTCGTCAGCAAACTTTGCGTCCATCTCTTACAGATCCCGAGATATTCCGATTCAAAGATTTTTCTTGAATTGTTGGTTGACGCCACCACTAGAGGCGCTAGCGTCGAACTCTCTCTTGGACCACTCGTGTCCTTTAAACCCTTGGGCTTAGAAAAAAAACTCCAAAGCCTCCATTGGCCTTCGGGGATCCTGAGGATCCCCTATTTGACCCCTAAACCTCGGTTAAGCTGCGGAATTAGGCTTCCTTACCGTTGCTCTTCCGGGAAATTCTGCAACTCCTGCTGGATCCTGACCGCCATGAAATTCAACAACGAACCGTGAGCGCGACCACAGCCCAGCGAGAACAGCGCCGATGCCTGTTGCTCGATTTGCCGGAACGTGTGGTAGGCCGTTATGCTGACGGGATAATCTATGGCTCTGCCATCGCTCGTGCAGAAAAGGCCTCTACTGGGATCCGGCCTGAAGACGTTCGGCCTCAGCAGACCTTCCTGTGCAGCTAGAGTGAAGACCGGATTCGCCACGCAACCGCCTTCGATCCAAGTGGCACCCATTTCGGCTACAACGTCGCCCAACCAGCAAGAGTGAATGCGGCCGCCGGGTCTTCCAGAGGAAAAATAACGTCGATTAGGGGCCACACGCGGTAGTAGATCGCGATCCCTACCTGTCCGTTGCCTCCAGGATGACGAAGTTCTGCAGACCGCATTGAGCCAAGCGATTGGCCGCCGAGAGTCCCGCCATTCCAGCTCCGATGATGACCACAGAGGGCTCTGGCTTGCACGGGTCCAACATGCAAGGATCCAGTTGGCAGGAATCGAATTTCGTGATCTTCGTGCATGGCTGGGCGTCCTGTTTCTTCTTGCCGCCTTTATCCGACGAGAAAAACCTGTCGGTGACACCATCAGAGCGGATTACGTGACCGTTGGTCACCTCTAGATTTGGTTCGAGGGAGACACGGGAGAAACATAACCTCTACGATTGATTGGTGCAACAAGGAAAAGGGTAATGGACAAAAAATGACCTCGTGATGAATTGCTGGAGTCTTCGGAGTGGGAGCTTGATGGTCCTCGTGAAGACCATTTCATGGGAATCCGTGGATAGAAGACCCTTTGGGTAAGAATTTGTCGATAAGAGTTCGAGGAAAGTTCGGTCGCTAAGAGTCCAGGTTCCGCCTTCTTCTAACGTTGGAATTTTGAAACATTATTTCGTTGACCTCCGGCCCAGGGGTTCTCCAGTATTTTTGTACGGTATGACGTAATTTGTAGGATTATATGGGATTTGGACGCAAAGGCAGTGACATTTTCGATCAAAAAAATAGCAGACGCATTTGTCGTTCATACATCTCGCTGTTTTTTGTTTTTTTTTCTCTATTTGACTGACGGATGTAGAATCGAAAGTAAGATAGATAAAACTGGAACGTTTCAGCCCCATCTGGCGATAGAACATAGTGCCATCTAGCGGAGGATTGTAATCTTAGTGAGTAAGCGCCGATAAGTGGTACTTCAAATTATTTTATTCATTGCTCATAAAACAAGACTTATTGATTAAAAAAAAATTTTATTTTTCGACGAAACTTTCGCTACCATTTTGTAGGATTTTAGAAACTGAAGCTTTAACCTCTTGGCACTTTTTCTCTAGGACGAGTAGTTCAGGAGATATCGAGAAAAATATCTAATACCTACAAGGACGCCTCTGAAGGGAACATAGGTGAACTAATGGGTACATAACCTAAAACAAAACACTAGAATCCTTGTATCTCCGAAACCGTAACTCGTGGAGAAAAAATTTCTTCGCAAAAGTTGTAGCATTTTTCAAGACGTTTCTTCTCCGCTGCTTTATTTCCATATACGACTAACTTTAACAGCGCTTCTCGCAGCGAAACCACGAACCTGAGCGTTAAACAATTATTGAACACAGATGCGATCATCCACTCACTCTCTTCGTTTTCGTTGGTCCCTTGAACTCTCCCTAACGTCAACCCGTTTCGAAGTGGACCATTCCCATGTATGGTTAAAGTCTATCCGTATATGTACACACATACATAGCGTATTACTATTATTGTCTCAACTGCAGCTCCGTGTCATCGTCACTCTTTGCATCACAAATGCGTATGTATATATATATATATTAATCTGAATCAATGTTAAATAATAAATATATTACATGTATAGGAATGCAAGAAAACGCTGGGTTTCGCATCGAAATTAAATAAGCGAGCAATCGGAACCTCCCTTATTGCTTAAGCCGGGGAATCCCTCAGAGCATGGCGACATATCGTCAATGGCTGCATTTACATGTCGCGACGCATCGCCGCGTGCGTGAGAACCATAGGTGGGCCATGAGGGTTCCCCATTACGACGCATTTCCTTTAAGTACAACAAGAATTCGACAGATATTCTCTATAACTACTCCGTCAACGATTGAATTAAATAATCAATTGGTTCATCAATTACACAACAACAACAACAACAACAACTTCGTTAAATTCCGGATTTTCTCGGTGGGACGACGACGAAACGGTCATAGGTACTGTCAAGAATTATCTGCAAAGAAAATAATTTGGGTTAACGACCTCGTAGGCAATGGCGTCCCGTGAACGTCATTGAAAACGGTACCTAAGATTGATTGCAAGTAGCTGGAGCCAAGGACCGGCAACCACGAGCTATCTGCGCGCGCCATCACTTGGAAAGCGAGTGCTCCTCGAGGACCTCGTTGGCTCTCAGCTTGATCTCGCGCCACGAATACTGGATGTCCCTGCTCTCGCTGAATCTCGAGCAGATGGCGAACCGTATGAAGTAGGTGTCGTTGATTTTCGACGGCACCAAGTGGATGTTGCCGGCGCCATTGATTTTCTTCAGCAGCGCCTCGTTCACGTCGTTCGACGCCTGCCGAGCAAACACAGATCGAATTGCATTCGGACCTTTCGCAAACGGGCACTAGTCATCGTCTTTGCGACATCGCGAGGGGAATGAACCGACGCAAGGCCGGCTCCTGCACGACTGGCCAGTTTTTAGTGACCAACGTTACGAGAAAACACCACCGTTACGCTTCGACTCGAGAGAAAGTGTCCGGTGTTTACGTAATTTGCGCGTGAAGGCGAACGAGATCTTCGACCAACGCGATTCAACCGCGCTCAAAGGTTTTCGGGGTCGGACTTTTCGGACCCAACGTCGAATTTGGGAAATCAAAATGGCGGACCCAAATATTTCAGATTTTTGGATGCCGCGTTCGCGAATCGGAGTCGGGGACTAACGTCCAATCGAAGGCCCCGAAATTGGGTCGAATTCGGGATCCCAAAAGATGGACTATCCCGTCTGCGCATTCGGGCTCGCGCATTTTGATGGAAACCTACCTTGAGCCGGAAACAGACAAGGCCCAGGACCACCTCCGCCACGATCTCGAACCGGGAGTCCGCTAGCACGAGAGCCTTGAACTCGTGCGCTTGCGCCACGTGACCGCGAATGTACTTCTGCAGGTTCTCCACCCCGTATAGTCTCAGCACGAACCAGAGCTTCAATGCCCTGAACCTGCGGCCCAACGGGATTTGCCAGTGCTGCAATCACGGAAAACGATAGAGTAGTTGCGTGGCGTGTGGGGATTGGCTTCGACCAAATTGCATTCACCGACCCTGTAATCCGGAGCGGATCCCTGCATGTCGTGCTTCAGGTACAGCGGGTCCACGTTGAAGGCGTTGATGACGTAAGTGGGATCCTTGAGCCACATCGCGGAGCAATCGAAGTTGACCAACATCCACTTATGCGGGTTGAAGTTGAAGGAGTCCGCTTTCTCGATGCCTTTCATCAAGTAACGGAATTCCGGGCAGATAAAGGCGGATCCTGGAACGAAGGTGCCATGAAACGAGTGAACCAGCGAGTGATCGTGAACTCTAAGGGACACGTTGGAGGCACAAAAGGGGAAATTACCAGCGTAGGCTGCGTCCACGTGTAACCAAATCTGCTCGCGATTCGCGACAGGCCCTAGTTCGTCCAAGCGGTCGAAGGCGCAGGAGCAAGTGGTGCCCAAAGTGGCCACCGCCTGGAATGAAGTCAAAGTTATAGAACGGACGAGCACAAAATTGTCCTTGATTCTCGTAATTAGCTGTTGCGGAATTTCTAAATACGAATGCCAAAAGGTGGTTCGTCAAAGACCAAGCGTCGTTTGATACCGTCACTAGAGGCGCTGGTGCTGAATTCTACGTCTTACCGACTTCGACTCCTCGTTTCACCGTAAAACGACAAAGGACACTTACATAGAAAGGAATTAGTCCTTTCTCCTGATCCTTCCGTATAGCCTCTGCTAACGTCTCGCCTCTTAATTTATACTGCGAGTCCACTTCGAGTAATCGAAACTGGACTCCACCGAGAAGTCCGGCCCTTTCTACAGAACTGTGCGCTTGACCTGAAACCAACAGAGATCGGAAGTCGATCAAGATCCATCGGATAATCGACTGGTATCGATCAAGTTTTAGTCAAGGTCAATCCGTAAAGGTCGAAAAAATGGTCGAGTAATATCGATCGAGGGTCGATCAAGGTCGACCAAGATCAATCAGATAATCGACTGGTATCGATCAAGAATTGATCAAGGTCAATCCGTAGAGGTCGAAGGAATAATCGATTAATATCGATCGAGGGTTGGACAAGGTCGACCAAGATCAATCAGATAATCGACTGGTATCGATCAAGAATTGATCAAGGTCAATCCGTAGAGGTCGAAGGAATAATCGATTATTATCGATCGAGAGTCGATGAAGGTCGACCAAGATCAATCAGATAATCGATTAGTATCGATCAAGAATTGATCAAGGTCAATCCGTAGAGGTCGAAGGAATAATCGATTAGTATCGATCGAGGGTTGATCAAGGTTAATCAAATAGTTGGTCCATATCGATCGAGTGTCGATTAAGGATCGTTCAAGGTCCATAGAGACTTTGTCAAGGTGGATTGGGTTCTAAACAAGGTCATTCGAGGTACGTCGTACTGTGGCGCCACCAGTGAGGCGATTCGAAAGTTCGCCTAGCAACAGGCGAATTGTCATTTCAGGCGTATCTGCTGGAAGTTAGAAGGGCGTTTCTCGCTTCCCCCACCCTTTCGATTCACACTAATTGTAAGAATATCTTTTGTCGCGAGAAAGGAAAGGACTCAAAGCTAAGTAAATAAGTGGATCCATTGAAATCAGAGGAAACGTTCGCAACACGGATATACACGCACACAGATACCCGTGCCGTGTAAGCCGTCCTGATTGAATGAAACGAGCTAGGAATTGTGAAACGCCCGGGAGGGCCAGGGGGTGGCAGAGTAGCGTTATTACGCGTCACCATGACGACAAAGTGCTCTTTGATAAAGTGTTCCACGCTGTCAACCACTTGTTCTCTCACTCTTAGCCTCACCCTTCCTCCTCCTTGCCCCAACCCTCACCCTCACCATCACCCTCACCCTTACCCTCACACCACCCCTCTGGTTAACGTCACGGTTGCGATAATTCCGACAAAAGCCTCGGATTCTCTTTTTCTCCTCGAGGCGTACTCACAAGAGCCGTAAGCGACGAGTTTCCCGATGATCTCGTTATCGGTCCAGTCCGGATGCTGCTCCTTCATCTGCTTGATCTTCTTGGCTTTGGCCCCCAGCAGGGCCACCAGGGTGGCTTCGCTCGCGGTTCCCTAAAAAGAGACCGTCATCGGGTTGTAGCCGAAATTTGCGTCAAGGAGAGGGGGGGGGATTGGAAATGGGGTCGAGAATGTGCACCTGAATGACGCCGCCACCCTTGCCTCCGCTGCACGCGAGGAACTCCTCCGGCAGCTCCAGCATTTTGCCCAGCCAGTCCAGCATCACCACCTCCAGCTCCGTGCAGGCCGGGCTGGCGATCTGGAAAAATAGGAGAACCGATCCAGTGACCCAATATCCAACGTCATTTCGTACTTTCGATTTCATACCCATGTGAATCCGATGCAGGCAATGGCGCCGCTCAGCATGTCGGCCACGATGGCCGGGTAGGACTGGGCCGTCGGGAAGTAGGCGTGGAACTTGGGACTGTGCCAATGCGTTACCTGTGGGCATTGGAAGCCGTGCGTGATTTTCGCGAAAATAGGGATTTCGTGGGAGGATCCGGTAGCCGTAACAAAGCTTTTGCGTTATTTGCCGCTTTTCTCCAAAATCTGGGGCTCGGGTTACAGGGGATGTCAAAAGTTGGAACGCGACGCTAGCGCTTCCGGTAGAAACAATGGGACTCACCCCCGGCATGATGACCCTTTCGAGGTCCGCCATGATGTCTTCCCATTTCTCGGGAGCTTGTGGCGCCTCGGACGGCAGCAACGGTTTCAAGTAACCCGGCTCGACATTCGGCAGCACTTTCCTGCGTAGAAAGGAGCGTGTGGGTAAAACAGAATTTGACGAGAAGGCTGTCTAGCGGCGCTAGGTTAGAGCCGCGGTAGAGTCGTTGCTTTCCACTCGGGAGTCGCGGGTTCAATTCTCGGTACCGACTAGGATTTTTTTAGTGCTGTCCAAACGGAATAATGTCCAATCTCGCGTTAGGACAAATGGTCTCGTAATGCCCAGAAATGAAATCATGAAGAAAGGAGTTGGCCAAAAGTCCTCTAACAATGCCCAGAAGAACCACGTCCAATGGGACATTAAAAAGAGCGTTCTCGGGATCTCCCAAAATGAAATTTAAAAAAAAAGAAGTGGACCCAATGTCTTCTAATAGTGTCAGACTCGAATAATGTGTCCAATTGGGTATTGTCCACCCAACCGAGGGGGGGATGGGGTGGCCAAAAGCCTTCTAACGACGTCCAAAAGAAGCACATCCAATGGGACATTAAAAAGAGCGTCCCAATGATGTGTCAGAATGAAATTCCAACAAAAGGAATTGGCCAAAAGTTTTCTAATAGTGTCAGACTCGAATAACGTCTAATTGGGCATTGTCCACAGTGTCCTTATCGTGTCCAGACGTGACGTCATAACGAAGTAACTCTCCTTTCTTCCTCTACTAGAAGTCTTCCAATAAAATCCAAATCTAATATCCAATGAAATTGCAAAAAAAAAATATCCATATATATATCACATACACGGATACAGTAGTATGTATGGGTATTCAATGCCACGGTACTTAATTGCACCTCCATTAAAAATAAATTGTGTTACGTTACACGGCGTTTGTGCACACGTGGTATTGAAAAAAAACAACGCGAGTTGCCTCCAGCTGCGAGGAAAAAAATCACAACGGCATTGTTTCCGTAACGAACCAGTTGTGTGCCTGTTGTATGTACGTACGTGTAAAAAGGACGGCGGGATTGCTTTCTATGATACATTATTGAAAGTCAATTTACTTGTCCAAGGTGCTGCTGTATTCAAAGTGAATGGGACAGTTGCAATCGCCTCAAGAACGATCTACGTGATACACGGTGGTCATTATTGCACAAGAAGTGACTCAAGTCCGCGCCTGGGTACGTGAGTCACTGGAAATTAGGGCCAATTTCATTTTTTCCCCCCAAAGGGAACGTCCAAAAGATTCCCAAAGTGTCCCGAGTCAGTACCTGTCCCGGATATTCTCCAAATAATTCGTTATGAACTCCGACATCTCCTTAGCGAAGTCCTTGAAGCCATTAGCGTCCATGGTTCCAACGAGTTACTGGCTTTTCCACTGCAACAAGGATAGGTGATTTTATTATTATTTTTTAAAATTATTATAAATTTTATTAGTCCTTTGACTGCCGTATAAAAGTGAAGGGTACGTTATTTTTTTTATCTCCCAAGAAATATATCTGGGCCCCTATTGGGCCCAGTCTAATTCAGTTCCAATTTGAGAATCTTCATGCTAAACAATTTCCACAATTTTTTTTTCATACTGAATATAATATTTTTTAAATAAATAACATATAGTATTTGTTAAATCAGCATTTAACGATTATCATACAATTTTTTTTAGTTAAAAAAAGCATTAGTTTCCCTGTAATACAAATTTTTACCCGTGGGGGTTGAAAATCCCCAGTGTGCCAACTATGTTTTTTCTGGTGAAGCGCGCCAGCTACAGATTTATATTAGTTACCTAGAATTTACTGTATTTAATATATTAAGCGTTATATATTTATTTTTTAACGTATGTATTTTATTATAAATTTAAAATTCATTACATTTAAAATTAAATATGTATTTGATATGTAATAAGGGCCGATTAAGAATTATCATGGTATGTTATTATTTATTTTGAATTACTCATTTTTGTAATTATTTTTTATTATACACTGTCATTAATTACGAAGTATTGAGTGCCACCATTAATTATTATTAATTAATGACCATAAATTATTTCCTTTACCGGCCGCATAGATAGAAATAAAAAAATAGATGAATAAGTTGCTCCGAATCGACAAATCGATTAGATCAGCAAGTCGATCGATAAATGGGAAAACAATTATTCAAATGTTACGTTCAAAGACCACGTCATATTTTATAATTTTAAAAAAAATTAGTTCAACCCGTTGATTAAAACAAATGTGTCTTTTTTTCTATTTTTAATTGTTTTTATGTCAATCTTTTAATATATAAATAAATGCAGATTTTATTCCAAATACCCAAATTAGATTTTGAAAAAATTTGGTTAATCCTCCCCACCCTTGTTACTTAAAAATTTCAAAAATGCGGTGTATAATTAAAGAATAATATAATAAACAATATAATAAAAGAAATAAACAAAAATTGAAATTCCTCCTATTTTTTTGCAAATGATTTCACATATTTTCTTATTTTGTTGATTGGTCGAATGCGACCGAATGATAAAAATTTCCAAAAAACACAGAAATTTAATGGAATAGTTCGGGTTACAAAAAAATTAATGAATATTAAGCAACAGGTTTTCTTGCAAAATAAAATGCTATCCTCGTTCGCGTCTGTCCTACGGCTGATTTTAAGGTGAATGTTGGGGTAATGATTGTTTTCTTTGAAATTACTTATTGTTATTGTAGTTACTTCAAGATGTCAAGGAAGACCAACAGGCAACAATGGAACGAAGGCAATCCGATGAAGGCAATAATCATTAAAAACTTTTTGTTTCATCATTACACAAACTTATTCACTATATATATATACAAGTAATTATATAACAAGAAATGTATCTATACTTTTTGTTACAATTTAGTATTTTTTTATGGAATGAAACATAGATTCCATTTCGCCCCATATTCCTCTACATTGCCCCCTACAATAATCTATTATTTTTTTTTTTCGTTACTCAATTTTAATTAATAAAAATTCATCAATAAAAATTCGTATCGCGTGGAAGCTATTGACTTTTTTAACCGAAACAAAAAATTGCATGGCTGTTGTTAATTGTTGCTACAACAGATAGTGCAAATTATTAAAAAAAAAAATAATGTATACTATCAACGAAAAATTATGGAACTTTCTCACTGTAAAAATGCTTAAGACTACTTTTAACGAAGGTGTCAAAAGACACCTTTTAGGATTTTAATTTATAATTATTACCGATATTAATAAATAAATAAATAACTTGGAAGTAATAATTTAATTTCAAACCGCAGGTGCTTAGCAGAGCAATTATGCGTCCGTACAAAATTTGGTATTAATTAAGAAAATCTTTTAATTATAATTCTATACTTTTGCTTGTGGATTTGATTGTTAATTAAGGCTGGGGCTTTTCAGACCCCTATAGGCCAACCAAGGGTCCAAACACAGGTGTTACATTTCTGAAAAACTAATTTTCCATTATCAACCTTGTAATTACCCTGGGATCCCTGAGATTCTGGTGAACAATTTTGCTGGGAACAAGTCAAACGCCAAAAATTTTGAATTCTATGGGTTCTAATCGGGTTTTCGAGCAGTTGAAGCAGTTTTTTTTCTTTTTTTACCAAAAACTCTGTTCAGGGAGGGTTTTCCCTTGAAACGGTACCTTTTTCAACGGCGCTGATTGGGACGAAAGCGACGAACGGGCTCCGCACTTGGACCGACGTAACAGCAATTACAATTACAACCGCTCATCCGTGGCTACACTGGCACACGTGCACTGGTAACCGCGCGTTTCTTATTTATACCGTCTGCTCGCGTCTGCTGTTGCGGACGGAGCCGCTGGTCCGTGTCTAAAAGCCGCGAGAGTGGGATGCAGTGGGATCGCGGCAAGAAAGTGGCTTCTGGCTGGCGGCTCTCACTCGAATCGGAATCGGAATCAGAATCAGAGCGTCATAATCTTCCACTGTCCCGCACCGGCCATTCGACTTCTCGACGTACGCTGAGAAGGACACACTCGCGTCTCGGATGCATTCACATAAGTGCGTTTACGTAACCCACGCATAATATGCAACGTATAAGTCATAACTTATCAGGGGACTGACTGCCAGGTGCATACGAGTGACCTGAAAGTCGACTCAAAGGATCGCGAGGACACTTCGATGGATGGGACATGTCCTCCCTCTTCTCTCCGAAATCTCTTGAAATTAGAGCAATTTATGCGTTTGACCTTTTGGGACAAGTCCCGTGAAACGGGGACACCAAATGTGCAATATATGTGTCCCATAAATGTCCCATGCAAAAAGAATAGGCTCCTATATTTAAATTAACAAATTAACGCTGAGCCGTCCGGTGACACCACGTAGGTGTCCCGCGAAAAGTATCGCGCAAATGCCGGTGGCACCACGTTGGTGCCATGCGAAAACTATCGGACAAGCGCCGGTGGCACCACGTTGGTGCCATGCGAATACTATCGGGCAAGCGCCGGTGGCACCACGTTGGTGCCATGCGAAAACTATCGGGCAAGCGCCGGTGGCACCGCGTTGGTGCCATGCGAAAACTATCGGGCAAGCGCCGGTGGTACCGCGTTGGTGTCGTACATGCAGATTTATACCGGCGCCAAACGAAAGAATCCCGACCGGACGCGCGGACGGCAAAGTGTTAAAGAAAGGGTAAAAGAAAAATGTAAGAAGATAGAAAAAAAAAATGGAAAATTGATGAAACAGTTTTGGGACAAGTCCCCTGAAACATGGGCAATCATCAAATTGTACGTACAATGTATAATCGGATGAAACACGATTCCTGGAAACGAATCATACCGGCCAACAATTTCTGGAAACCAATTCAACAAAGAATTCCTCTAAAATTGGTTTGGAGGAAAAAACGTCTCGGATCTGCGTCACTTTTGCCAATGACGCGCGACTCTTCCTTAGTAAGTGGGTACATTCGCTGCAAGGAAATCCCAACCGATGAGGAAAGTTCAAGCCGCAACGTCATTCCTTGGTCACGAGGGTATCTGCTTAACCAATTTTTTTGTACTAAACCGCTTTTCCTTTAAAATCAACCAATTTTTTGTAGGAAAGCCCACATTTATATTTATCTACGTCTTGCCAAGTTTGCGTGTGTGGCCGATGAACACCTTAGGTATTGGAACATTCTTCGAAAATAGTATAAAACAGTTTGAACAAAGAATAAACATGTGCCGAAGTAGTGGGAAAACCACTCCGACAACGCCATCTGCCTGCTACTTGACGAACAACATCCTGTTATCTTCCGTAATAAATCCAAAAGCGAATTTTAGAAAAGTTGAAGATGGTCACGGGACACGAAGCGCGAATGGACGAAACGAGGGGCACTAAAACCCAGACCGTCAGGCACAAACGCATATTAAACATCCAAGAAGCCTCCGTTACTTTTTATGACATGACACAAAATTTAACAAAAGTGATGTAAACAATTGAGAGACAACAAAAAACTTGCGAGGCAAAGACGAAAATTACTAAAACTTAGCGAAGAACTCCTATAATTAATCCAAAAGCAAATTTTAGAAAAGTTGAAGATGGCCACGGGACATGAAGCGCGAATGGACGAAGCGAGAGGCGCTAACGCCCAGAGCGTTAGCCGTGTGGAATGTAGATCGAGACGCCGATATTCAGTCGATCGAAGGACATTCAACATTTTTTAAAGGAAAGCGAGTACATACTTACGCCAGTTACGACAGGAAGTGGAGGACTTCCAAATGCCACGGAGTAAACAAATGAGTGTATCGAATCGGGTGTAAGCGCGCGACACGTTCGAATGCAAGGGCAAAGCAAATACATATCCCACCACGAGTTACAATTCCCACACACACGCTAATCATAGTAACGGTTACTCAAACCACGTGTTGCTGCGATTTGGTAAGCAGTAGTCGCGCAACACCCTATCGACTCACACTTTCTTCAAGCGTTACAGTATAAACAGTGTGCATTAAAGGTTACGGTCGCTATATGTGGGTGTGTATATATATATTGTATATCTGTATATGTGGATAAACTTACCGGTAGTATCCAATTTCCGTCCTTGTGGTCCTAAAGCTCTACTCGAATCGCTGTTCCCCCACTTTGATACTGCAAATTATTATTATTATTATCATTATTATTAGTATTACTATTATTATTATTATTATTATTATTATTATTATTATTGTTACTGCGAGCAAAACTGAAACAATGTATACATACGCGCTCCGTGGACTAGTCGGTTCCCTAGTGACGTCGGTAGCTGTTGCTGTCGCGGTTATGTAGCGGGTAACCCCACCCTTGGCTTTTATACCCACCGCGCGCAACAGCATCACCCCCTTCGACCAATCGCCTCGGCTCCGTGACCACCTCCACCTCCACCACCCCCTCGACTCCATCCGTCCCTCTCCGTGTGCAACAGATACGAGCTCGGGGCATAGGGGTGGCGAGCGTTGAAGTTGGACCGTGGACGGATGGACGCAGGAACGGAGGAACGACTCGCGGGATAATTGACGAACTTTTAGGTCCGCGTCATCGTTCGACCCATCAGGAACGGGAGGTACGTATACATATATGAGTGTCGCACTCGGTTCACACTGACTCTTTTTCCCTCCATTTCCTGCCGATGACCGGATCTAACCTAAAGTGGAACTTCCTTCGAGTGTCTGATTAGAAACGTAGAAAAAGCAATTAATACTTTGACTGCCGCGTCACCCGTATTCGGGTGACGGCAAACATTCCGATTAGGCCGCGTCACCCGTGGGGTGACGCGGCCCTCGGGTGACGCTTATTTGAGTGCTCGCGAGGTAAATTATTAGAATTATTAAAATTGTTATAAATCATAACCTTCAAATTCTCACGAGCTTTCTTAGACACTTCGTTCTTGAAGAGAGATTTCCAAGTGATGCCTGTTACTGAAGTTGCGGAGGAAGGAAGCGACAAAAGAGCGTAAAGGTCCTTGTCAACTTACCGAAATTCTATCGCACGTCAGAGCTCTACCGAATCAAAGTCACGCCGATAAACAAAAGGTAGCCGCTACCACGCGCTTTCACGAGTATCCAATCTCTGCGTGGCATCAACGACGAATCGCTGACCGGCATGACGACCTCGTGTCTAAAACTCTCACACATCTCGGTGTTTCCTTTATTCGCGTGGGGTATCCGAGAACAGTAGCTCAGTTTCATCCCTTATCGCGGCGAAAGCACCTCTACACGCTTGATAAATAATGTATTGCATTAACCGATGAGCCGATCGACCCTCCGCTGGAAGCCACGAATTTCCACACGAGACGGACTGCGTCCATAATTCTCGCATCTCGAATCCTTCACCCGACTCGCGTCCAGTATCAAAAGGGCCAAGGTCTCGCCCGGGAACCTCAGCAGTTGCGTCTCTCCATTTCGGGGGAAACCCGAGACCCGGAATAAGGGATCGTCCGAGAGCTGATGTACGCTCATGTATGTATGTATGAGTGCGGATACACGTACCAGGAGGTCTTTGCTGTCATTAATTACCGTACAAAGGGAGGAGAGAGCGCGATAAGACGAGAGCTGCGCCTTTTGGCCCTCTCGCTATCTGCGAGGACTGAACCGTGAATTCTGAAACCGTCCGGAATGGATCCTCTGAAGATTCAATTACTCGTGTCGATTAGGAGACCTATTGTTAACGAGCCTTTCTTCCCTCCGAGGAGTTGACCCCGATAAAGTTGATCTCGGCCGCCATGGATTTGTTGCGCGAGAGCGAGAGAGTGGCTTAGTCAAAAGCGCCAGGATTTTGTAAAATTGCCTTCGTTGTTCGTAAAGGCGGACCGAGACGACGTATCCTTTCTCGACAGTTACCGGGTGTGTATACGCACGGACGGGGAAAAAGCAAGCCCGAAGATTCATTTACCGGAGCTGGAGGGAAGATGAGAGAATACTTGCATTCGATGAAATCGTTACCGGTCCCGAGGGTCCCATGTGAACCTGCCTCTGGCCCGGATCGAGGCCAGACACAAATTCGGAGTCCGGAAAATGGGCCAAAAAGAAACCAATAGTGGTAAATGGGGAAGTTCGTTCCTATGAGGCCCAAATGGGGCCTGAGTCACGTGGTTCCAGAAATACAGTATTTTCGGAGCGAAAAAGGTGCCTTCGGCGCGAATTCGTCGCAAAAATTGGACCACCCCCATTGGGAAGAAAATCGAATTCGGATTCTACGGGGTCTAGACTCAATTATGCGTCCGAAAAAGAAAAATTTGGTATTGATTAAGAAAATCTATTTTATAATAAACGTAATTTTATATTTTTGGCTTTGGATTTTTTATTACGTACAGTGATTTAGATTTTCATTTGTTTTTAGGATTCCATCGGATTCGGATCGTAATCTCCATTTGAAAAAGCGGCTTTGGCTCCCACGAGATCCGAATTGGCCTCAGAATTGCTGCAGAAGTGTCCCAAAACCGAAACTTGGACGCCAAGAAGAAACGTCAATTGTATAGGTGCAGACACGGACACAGACACACCCTGTAATTAATTGTAAGCCAAACTACAGCGAAGAAAGATTACCATCGGAGAACTATGGCATCGACGTCATCGAGTGCGCGCGTTCTGAGGAAATTGCATTACCCGGGAGCTGAAAGGAGATGATTTGCAGTCGGGCGAAATGAAATTATAAGTTCCAAGACGACGGAGTCGAAGAAAAAGTGCCTAATGAACGAGTACCCGGGGTACGAGCTCGTATTTTCATTTCTTCTCTTCCGACTCGACCTCGGGTGTTCGAAAAAAAAAAGGCCGAAGAGGAGTTTCCCGAGGTCGTCTCCCGTGTAATGTCCTAAAACCCCCACGTGCCTTCTGGAGAAACTAAACACTTTCGAAAGGACGGGGCCGCGAACCAAAGGAACACTGTATGCATTTATTTGCATAATTTGAACGAAAAATTCTGTGCAGGAGAATTTTAACCTAACCTTTGGAGTAATTTTCTTATTTTCTTTTTAATTTTACGACCGAAAAACCAATAGAAATTAAGCAAAGAAATGTATATAAAGGAAGAAAAATTTCCAAACGCCGTCATTTGTACCCCCGCTTCATCGGAGAAACTATCGCCTTTAACCCTTTGCACTCGGTTGTTCCTTCTCGGGATACATTTTGAACCTAAAAATCAATTCTTCGAGTGCAGGGGGTTAAACAAAAATGTTGTTGGTTTAAAGTTATTTTCATTTCGGAATTGTCCACTTTCAAAAGTCGGTTCCGTGTTCGATTTCGTTAACTGGTTCGTGGAACTTGCAAGAGTTGTCTTCCTCTATTCGTCGCGAAAACCCCAACTTCAGCCTCCTAGGACCCCCGGTAGAAAATTTTGTGCATAATAAAGTTCACCCCTGAGGCCCCAATACAAAGAAAATTGCATAGTAATAAACGTCGACAGTAAATATTTTTGTACTTAATGTTCAGGTTCGCCGCTTTTAAATTTGAATAAAAAATGTACAAGGGGTGAATGTACAAAGGGTGTCTAGCGCTTCGACGTCTGAAAAAACCTGGGTCCTAGGAGGTTAGACGTAACACCCGGACGGAGAGGCGCGATAAATCCAGGACTCTTCGATTCCGCCGATACTTCTTGTTTCTACAGCTTCTGCCTCGAGACGATACGCGCACCGATATTATATCTCCGGCGGGTAGAGGGATAATTGACATGGTAGTCCGGTATCGGGAATGGGTAGGGATTATTACCAGAGCGAGTCCTCATTTCCCCATGGAACGGTGGCATAGGGATTTCGTGCTTCAGAGACAAAGGGGATGAAAGACTCCTTTTATTCATTCCCGGACGTTTCCACTCTTATTTCCGCCACTTTATTCAAACGCCCATTCCGCTTCCCTACTTCGCCGCACGTGTACTTAACTGCAGCTCTTGACTTCGACGTACATACCTTTCTCGGTACTTAATGGAAAAAGGTTGTTTGAAGGAAAGAAAAGAAGGAACTTTCTTCCTTTTTCTCAATCCTCGTCTGGGCATTGTGTCCGTTTCCGTAATTGTCCATGTCCTGGAAAAAGTAGCCCGTGCTATACCCTTGCCATACTACCGACGTACCCTCAATGCCCCGCTTATCGAACAGAACCGACGAAGCTAACGGTTTATCGGCATTTTAGTTACAGTATCGTTATTTATTTTTTTTTTACACATTCAACGCCATGTCGAATTTACGTGAATCCCTATTCACGCCGCGTGGGTCGCAAGGGTATACGCTTTTGCATTTGTCATAACCGGCGCGGCTTGAACGGAAAGTTTAGTGTCGGTCACCGGTAATCTTTGGGTCTTAGTTGTTCAGAAAAGTGGGCCATTGACGGTACCGTCACCGACTAATACTATTAACCCATTTGCACCCAAGAGCGGAATCTTCCGCGAGCCTGCGATTGTTTTTCATTACCAGTTGCATGACGCGCATGGGTTCAGCCGTGACAAGAGAACCGTATTCGCGCAACGCTCGAGAAATCTCGAAAGCGATCGGCTCTCATCGGTATAGTCCGAGCCAGCCGATCGATGAACGACAGAGAGAGAGAGAGGGAGAGAGAGAGAGAGAGAGAGATCGTCCGTGGCTAACTTCAGGGAAAACAATCGGTCCGTGAAATTGCAAAAAGTAACCCGATCGTTCCTCCCAAATTACTCCTTGGCCGCGTACACATATGTAGTGACTCGAGCGCAATCGGATTCGAACCCGCGCCCCGGAGTGTCGGGCAACCGGTACCAAAAATCCGCCAGTTGATGTCACCGAATTGCAAGAGCCAGAGGAGACCCAGCAAACGCAGTCGGATCCCGCGGGCCAAGATCTTGTCGGCCCAGGAACGCTCGCGATTGGTTCGAGAATTGCAGACTGGGCCCGGAAGTCGGTCGGTGAGTTTGACCCACCGCGTTTTGCGATATGGCGGTTCTCAAGTTTACGTTATTCGCCAGCCAAAGGGACCCGCCACCGAGAACCCGACTGGTGCCATCTCACGGACGCCCGTGGAAACCGATACTTCCGCCATCGCGACTAACGACGAGGAAGATGCCCTCGATTTGTCCTCCCGGGAGAAGAACAGCGACTCCTTGTCCTTCACCTTCTTCAACCACGACCACGACATGGCCGACACCTGGAGCGACTCCAAGAGCTCCCCGGAAATGATCCACAATTACCCGCAATTAGAAGTGTCGAGGTAAAGGTGAAAATCGATATTGGGATTTTCAATCGATTCGAAATTTCATTGGATATTTTGGTAGAATTTGCGATTCCAAAACGATTTCGTTCTTTGCAGTTTTTTCTAAAACCAAAGCTTGTGGAAGATATGGGTGTTTAAGAGTAGGAATCTGCGCCAGCGCCTCTAATGGTCGCGTCGGTAAAGTAGTACCAAGGTTTCTTGAATTGACAAAATTGTAAGAAAAGAAGAAATTTCTTGAGCAAAAAATGTTTAGTTTTGATTCATTAAATACTACTGTTAATATTGGATCATTATTATTATTATTATTGTTGTTTTAAAAAATTATGAAGAGCAGGAGATAGTTCACAAAAATCTAAACATTTTTTGTTAAAGAATTTTTCCTCCACTGCTTGTAAATCCTGAGATATTCTCAAATGAAGATTCACTCTTGTTGCTTCGCTGACGCTACCGGTAGAGGCGTTAGCGTCGAATTCCACCTGCAACCGCCTCTATCTTCCGAACGATTAGGCCTAACGAAAAAATTCCAAGAATGAAAATGTCCCAAAATCAAGTTGTTACTGAAAATTGTTCATCCCTTTCAAAATTCCTTATCACCCATAATAAATCGCTTATCCCTTATCAGTTGTTAAAGTAATTAACGTCCTTTAAATCTCGCCCCGAACCCCAGTCCTTGGAAAAAAGGAAGGCCCCGGTTCCGACGACACAAGTCTAAGGCGCCCTCTAGTGGCAGCGACTACGACTACTTCGCGGAGGTTTCGAGCGACTCCACGGAAATTTCGACCGACGAGAACACCGCTAAAATCGTTCGAATCGAGAAAACCTCGAATCGGACCAACCCCAAGAAGGTCCCCGCCTCGAAACCGGGTGTCCAATCCGAGTCTAAATCGAGACCGACCCAGAAACGTAAATCTGGACGAAATTCGTCGTTTCTCGGCACTCTCTTCGATATCATTTTCTGGCCCATGATGTTGCTCAGAAACAGGAGCGATGATTAAAACCGAACGGAAGTTTCTCGAATAAAGAAAAAGCAGATGTGAGAAAATTGCTCTCGTCCATAAGTTCCTGTTATTCTTATCAAACGTACACGTTATCGTCGGAGTATGTACAGGTTCGAAAAAGTCCAGTCGTAAGACTACAGATGGCGTTGCTTTGTACGTGGCGCATCCATTTGGGGGATCTCCGGCTGAAAATGGGAATCCCCCGATTCGCTAGATGAGGTGAAGATTCTCCATGAGTTTTTTCGTTTCGTCGAACACGCCGATCAATCTGAAACCCACATCGATGTCATTTTATTTGGAAGTGAATTGATGGTCAACAAAAAGTCTCCTCGCAGGGCGACTTTTGGTCGACTCGTGTCCGAGTAAAAACACGATATTCATCTACCCATCGTTTGTGGTCTTGCCTTTGTCCGTGGGTGCACAAGACCGAAAACTCAGCGAAAATCTAGAAAAGGTCACTTTGTCGTAAAGTGCATTGATTTCGTCGACGGTATTTTGTAGAATGTCAGAAAGGCTCTTCTCGTCCTTTACCAGCGCTCTGTCGACCGATAGGCCAAATGAGAGTCGTTCTCCGTAACTCAAGAGGGAGATACCGATGCCCGTGTGGCCCCTGAAAATTTACAAAAAAAAAAACACTAAGTTAGGAGTGAAGATTTTAGGCACGGAAATGTTGACATTTTTACTCGAAATTCCGATGGGACTCGCAAATTCGAAACATTCAAGTTTTTCGGAAGTTTTGGCTAAGCCCTACCACTAGAGGCGCTAGTGTCAAATTCCGGTAGAATTCTCAATTTCGAAACATTCAAATTTTTCGGAAGTTTTGGCTAAGCCCTACCACTAGAGGCGGTAGTGTCAAATTCCGGTAGGATTCTCAATTTTGAAACATTCATATTTTTCGGAAGTTTTGGCTAAGCCCTACCACTAGAGGCGCTAGTATCAAATTATAGCTTTTAGACTTTTGGCTTCGAAGAAAAACTTCGAAAACCGCTTTGAATTCCAAATTCCATCGGAACTTGTCGTCAAATTCTATTTCGCCAAGACACGTGCCTGTGAGGGATCCAGAAAAGCACATCCCGAAGGTCGAGGTTCGCGATGCGGACCGTCTGGCGTGGACCTGGTAAGTTGCTGAAGACCATGGTGCTGTGGCTCTCCAGGATGGGTCGCAACAGAGGCTCCGGTAAAATGGCGGAGAGGTACTTGATGACCCAGTAGTTGATCTGGTAATCGGGGGAGGACCTTAGGGCCTCGGACGCTTCCGAAACGGCCCGCAGACGGCAAATCATGTCGTCCTGGGACCCGTTGGACGCGCTCCCGATGGGGAGCGACAGGATGCCCACGGAGAAGCCATTTTGCAGGGTCAGTTTTTCCCCGGGACTCTGCATTCTCGTCGGCAGTACGACGCTCATTTTGTCCGGGGCCGCGCATCCTATCTGTTCAACAAAATGGCGTGGATGATCTATAGATGGAGCCACGATCGTATAACCCTTAACCGATCGTAAGCCATAGCGAGAGAATCTACAGAAAGCATCGCAAAGGAAACGGCCTCTGTAGCGGAAACCAACCTTTTTGAAATACTTGGCGTAACTGGCGGACAAGGCCGCCAAGGCGACATCGGCGAACCTCGTCCCCGTGAGATTCTTGATCTCGCGGATTTTCGTCAGAAGGTTCGGTTCACAGGGATCCGAAAAATTCTGATCTTCGACCCAGTAAGACATGAACTTATCGCCACTCATTTGGGACCCGTGCAAAGCGCTGAAAGCCGAAAAGGAGTATGAACGTCTCGGGCCAATTCCGCTGGGCCTCTTAGACCGATCGTTTGTTCCATCGGGACCCAATTGGGTACCTCGTACCTTTGGTCCATACTTTGCAGCGCTTGATGGACCAGGCAGTTAGGGATGTCGAGGATGACCCCCATTAGTCTCGCGACGGCCATTATTCGCTCGGTGAGCGATTTGATGACCAATGCCCCGGACCTCAACAGGTCCCGACGCCATTTAGCTCGACCCGAGCTCGTCCGCAAGCTCTGGGGGATGCCGAAGGCGAATGGCATGGAAGCTCCGGTGATCCTCTCGGGAACGTCACCGATATCGAGAACTGCAATGGAAAAAAGTTTGCCGTTGGTAAGGCAGAGTCCTATTTTGTCGACGTCCTTCCACTTATAAAGTGGCACCGATTCGTGGATTTCTAGGGTGTTCCCTAGATTCGGGGTTCGAGAACTTCTGTGGAGTTGAGGAAACCCGTGATATTACCTCGCAAAGGTAATTGCGCTTTCTTCGTCCCGTCGGCGAGGACTTCCAGTAGAAGTCGGAACAGCGCAACGCCATCTCCGAGCGAGTGATGTACTCGGAAGAGAATGGGAATCCCAGAGCTCTCGCTCTGCCTGGGCCTGAAACGAAGGAACCTCGAAAAATCCTTTTATCTTCCAAACCACTCGGTTTAGGGCAAAATGATTAATAACAAAAACGCTTTGGAATCGCTAATTCTACCAGAGCCTGTGCGGATTGGACGCGTATATGCGTCACGAGGACGTTTACCTGCCGATGAAAATCTGCCAGGACGCGGAGTGCTCCTCGGGCAGAGGTTGGCTGGCGATTTTTTGAACCGTCTCCATCAATCGCTTCGAAATCGAGTCGTCGGTGGCACCAGTGTCCACGTCCGCGTCTACGTCGAGCCACTCTATCTGCCGCTGGAGGACCTCTTCGGCGTCCTGCCAGTAGAAATATCCGCAACGCTTCCGCCTGGCCAAAAACAGCTTCCTCAGGCCGCTGGTGGAGAACGTTTGATCGAACCGGAGCCGATTCAGGCGATCCGATATGAGCTTTCGCAGGTCTCCGCTGGCGTTGCGCCGGAGGGCGCCACAGTCGCGGCGCAAAATCGCCAGAACGTTGATCACCGACAGGCCGGAGGGCTCCTCGAGCGCCCAGATAGCGTCGGTGCCCTCCAGCAGGCCCTTGTAGGCTAGCCCGAAGCGGACTCGCAGAAAGAGGTCCACGGCCGATCGGTAGACCAGGCAGAGCGTCGCGACGCTCAGGAGGATCGGCGAGGCGACGATCAAAAGGCAGCAGCTGAAGAGTCTGAACAACGACAGTGGCGCCAACAGGTGATCCCGAACGTCCCGAAGCAGTCGGAGAACCTGGAGCAGGGGTCGTCGGATATAGCGGTGACTTTGGGAAGGTCGGGGGGGGGGGGGAGGGTCACCGATACAGATGGCGCTCCTCGCGGGTTCTCTCCCAGGGGGCGCTCTAGCTTACCTTGGCCTCGGCGGAGCTAAGGTCGGGGAAACAGAGAAGCATGGCGAAGAGGCCGAGGCTGAGGGCGAAGTGCAGGAGATGCCAGAGCGGACGGTCAAAGTAATCGTGTTGCTCCGGAATGAAGGGGGCGCTCTTGCAGTCCGTGAAGTTAGCGTCGCACGGTAAGAGCGAGCGGAAGTCTTCGAGGAACGAGCTGATGTTTAGGTGACCGAGGTTTTGGAACTTTAGGTGCGCCATCTTGGGACGTTGTACTTAAAAATCAAGGATTGTTGTTGTTGTTGTTGTTGTTGTTGTTGTTGTTGTTGTTGTTGTTGTTGTTGTTGTTGTTGTTGTTGTTGTTGTTGTTGTTGTTGTTGAAGAAACTTATTACTATTGTTATTGTTGTTGATATTGCTGTTGAAAAGTAACGATAAAAAATATTCTGAATATATTTTTGTTTTATTTATAATTATAATTTGATAATTACATAAGCGTGATTATAATGAATACAAGACTTAAAGTAATAATCATAATAATAATAATAATAATAATAAAATAAAAACGTTCAAATGTTGAAAGCTTGCGAAAAATTCATACAAGTTTCATCCTAATGACCAGCAATTAGTCGTTAAACCTTGTTCAAATTTTTTTTGGCAAGATGTGCCGAATATGTCGTTGCAATCGACCCTGCCATCTTACGAGGAATCGGGCTACTACTTTTGTCTGCGGGATAAACGAATATGGCTGATCTTGCGAGGAAGAAAAAACAATATATTTGAAGCAGTTCGTTATTTAGTGGCTAGCGTGATTACGGCCAATGGGAATTGGTTTACCTCCAGAGAGACTTCGGCAAGGAACGAAAGACACTTCACTTCGCTTCGGCCTAGAGCCGACTGGAAGCTTCGTACGCGTACGTCCGCGAACTTTACGCCGGAGCGCAGCTTTCTTAGAAGCCAGACGAGTGTAATCGTGGAGAACTGGCAAGTAGAATAATCCTATTACGCAGGATTATTCCGCAGCGATCGCGAAGAAACAAGTTACATCATATTTCTCAAAAAGATTTAAAAAAAGAAGGGTATCTTGGTTGCCCTCGTACGTGGATTCGAGAATTTTGGGAATCCCTCGTACGCGCACGTATTTCAAAATTGGCCGAATTTTCAATGTTGAGACGAAGCCTCAAATTTGAGCGAACTCAAAAATTTGGAATTTCGGATCTAATTTGCGTTCGGCGAATCGAAAATGATTTGCGTACGAGTGTGTCTCAATTTTCGACGGATCTTCAATTTTGAGTGTCGCCATTAGGGATTTTGGGGCCTAATTTTTGGGCAAGGTCAAATCGGCAAGGTCATTTCAAATTTCGTTACGGAAGTTTGCCTCAAATTTCAGCCTTAAATTTGCCTTAAATTTTGAGCGCCAACTTGGGAACCGAAATCCAGATCCAGCGATTGGGAATGCCCCGTTTACAAGCTTTTGCCTCGAACTTCAACGAGTTTCGAACCAGATGTCGCCACCACCGATTTTGGACAATTGATTGACGCATATTCGCAGAAAAAAATATCCATGCAACTCTCTCTCTCTGCCCTAGACGCGCCAGTGCCACCTTTCGAAATTCTAATGAACTTCCTTTTTCTTCCTCATCTCGTCCGTTATCTTCAGAGCCTCGATTCGTTTTCTCAGCACTTCGTTGCGTTTCAGTAAAGCGTCGTACCTGTTGTAAAAACAAGGAAACTGGAACTTGCGAAAAATATCGATCAATTGCAACCCATCCGTTTGAAAACTCTCCATTCCGACTGGTTCACTTTCTTGAGTTTACATCCTACTCCATTGCTGCGTAAAGACTTTAAGGGTCACGTGACATGTAAACGATCAACCAATTGAAATTGGTCGTTTACCCGCCAAGCGAAAATTCGTTGCTCGTTTACACGTCACGTGACCCTGAAAAGTCCCTCCTCAACAACTTCGAATTAATTTTACTTCGGTAACGAAACCAAAACAAATTGGTATTGGTGAAAACGAAAGAAAGTTTTTTTCCGAAAATGGAATAGAAAAAAAGGAGAATTTAGGTAAACTACTTTTGTTGCCAATTTCGACGAACGGCATTTTCCAAGGAACTCGGCAACTGCGTCCTAACGTCCACCAAACTTTCCCGAAACAAATCTGAAACGAACATGCGCAATTTCGCCATTTTCTTTTTGTCTTTTACGACTCCCATTTTCCTTCACATCATTTTGCTCCTTAAGCAAATACTTAATCAATTTTTTAATATTTATTCTGGACCCCAAGACAGAACTTATTCTTGCCTTACTCAACATATTCTCGTTCTGCTTCCGGACGTTTTCCACATTTTTCAAAACCAGAGCGTTCCTCGTCCGCAAAATCCGGTACCTCATCTGGAGTTCCGTTTCCAGGTTCCCGGAAATCTGCAAACTCGTCTCCAGCATCCGCGTTGTCTCGAAAATCGACCGAATTTTCGACCTCGCATCCGTCATTTTTCCGTTAGGATTATTTTTGTCGAATTTCAAAATCTTAAAATTCGAGAACTCGCCGATTGATCGATTATTGAAAAACAAAATATGGGCGCATTTTTTTTAAATTTCTGGTGAAAAGCGGAAGAATCGGTAAAAATTCGACATTTTTTAAAAACCAACGAAAAAGAAAAATAAATCACTTCCATTTTCGATCCAAGATAATTCGAATCAACGAAATTTGCCATAATTTGACTTCGAAGGATTTCAATTCGAAACAAAATAAAAACTAAAAATAAAATAAGATTCGTATTTTAAAAAATGCATTATTTGAAATCTGGTTTTAAATTTATTTGAAATTTAACAAAGTTTTCTATGAAAAAAAGGAGAAGCAAAAATTCCCATTGATTTTCGTTGTATAAAAAAAAATAAAAATTCCTGCGTATTTTAATATTTCGCTTTAAATTTCATCAGTATTGAAAATAAGGAATAAGACTCGTTTTCAAATGAAATCCGCTTAAAAAGCATTCTTTTTTTTCCTTTATCTAAATAAATTCGTCCCCAGCGTCCCGATTTTTTTCCTGAACTTTCGAGACACGGCGTTTCAATAATTGCCACTATTTTCATACGGAACAGACGTATTGTAACATAAATTCTTTTTTTCTTTCTCTTACGAATCGAAGTTAAAGCCAACGAGAATAATATATATATATTTAACCGATGAAAAAATATATATGTATATATAAAAAAAGAAACGTTCGTTCTCGTTTTTACGCATTTATGTAATAATCAGTATAACGAAGAATAATAATAATAATAATAAAAAAAGAAGAAGAAGAATCGCATCAATTGATTGGTATCGATAAACTGAAAATCGAAAACGAGACTAATCGTGATCTTTTTTTCTTCCCAGTGCTACGGAAAATCCTTGTTTCAAATGGATCGGAGAAAAAAACAAAACGGAACAAAACAGAGAGAGACAGAATAAACGGATTCCTTCTTTTTCCTTCTTTCTCAAAAATAATCATTTCTTTTTAGTTTCCCTTGAAATCTTCTTCCTCTTTTTCCGCTTCCTTACATACTAAGGTAACCGCGAGCTTGGCTTCGTCGACGACCTACTAGATAAGCGACCAACACGGTGACGACTAGAGCCGTTAAGGCGCAACCCACGGCTATTGGGACGACGTCCGAGGTGTCGAAAGCGCAATCCTCAGCTGAAATGCAAATTTTTTTTCGTTATTAAATAGTTTTTATCGAAATACTAAAAAAAAATTACATTAACACTACGCCCTTCCGGTGGCACCACGTTGGTGCCATGGGGAAAAGTATCGGGCAAACATCGGTGGCACCACGTTGGTGCCATGGGAAAAGTATCGGGCGAACGCCGGTGGCACCCCGTTGGTGTCATGGGAAAATTATCGGGCAAGCGCCGCGTTGGTGTCACCGGCGAAACACAAACAATAAAATAAAAATTGCCAATGTTGGTTGAAACCACTGATAAAATTTTTAAAAAATCGTCAATTTGAATTTCCTCTTTTATTTTCTCGGAAGCAAACCACGATACGATGGAAAAAGGAGAAAGGTCGGGTCACTCTCTGGTGATCCTTCGTCTTACCTAATCCAAAGGCCGTGCTGTTCTGGGTCCTGAAGGCCTGGAATTGCAGATCCGAGACTTTGAGATAAGCTACGGTCTCGTTGCCGTTCGGGGTGGTCAATTTCAGGGTCTGACTCTTCAGGCAGCGGTACGAGTTGCTGAGGCTGGTGGTGAATTGCTGTCCCTGGTGCGTCAGGTTCAAGGGTAAGGCTGTAGAAAGAGAGAATAGAAGATGAGAGACAGATTTAGTCCCGAAATTCTGGTTTAATGGTAGAAAAATGTAGGGGAAAGTAAATGAAAATTATTAAAAATCGTCGATTTTGGGGAAAAACTTCGTTCGAGTCGATGATTTGTAATTTCGTTCGTGACGAACGTGCAACGGGAACGAAGAATCGACGATTTTTCAAATTGTCACTTCGAGCTGTGGTAAATTTGAGGAATTCAACGAAATTCACGAAGTTTACCCTCAAGCGACCAGGTAAAATATAGAAACATACGTGGCCAAGTGGGGTCCGCCTGGACCCCACACATTTTTTGACAGAAATCGATTAGTTTGTAAAATTAAGGTTTTTTTTTATTGAAAAAGAGTGATTTTAATCGAAAAATTAATCGAAAAACCGCATTAAACGTGCTCAGGGGTCCGGTTGGACCCCACTTGCTCGCTTTAGGGTTAATGTAAGTGTCGATTTTGCGATAACTTACAATGATTGGACTTCGGGAGATCTTCAGCAGCGATTACAGCTTCCAGGTGGTGAAGATCGTAGTTCTTGGACGTCGCGTTTTGAACGAAGTGGAAGGTCAACGAGTCGTTGATCTTCCCGTGAGATTTCCACGACAAGGTGAGATTTTGCTCCGTTTTTCCACAGACTCCAGTGGCTACCGTGCGATTGTCCCCGGGAACGATGATGTCTTGGTTTACTTTCTGAAAAACAGCGGACGTACAGTTTCTCGAATTCTACAAATGACGATAGTCGAAATTCTCGGATCCCAAAGTTCGACAATCTCGGACTTCGATATTCCAAAGTTCTAAAAACCTCGAAACCCAACTTTTGAAATTCTTGAGTGTTAAAGTTCAAAAATCGGGAATATCAAAGTTTGAAAATGTCGAGTCCTTAAATTTTAATATCTCGGATCTCAAAATTGAATGTTAAAGCTCAAAAATCGGGAATATTAAAGTTTGAAAATGTCGAGTCCTTAAATTTGAATATCTCGGATCCCAAAATTCGAAAATGCTGAATCCAAAAATTCGAACATTTTGGAACCCAAAATAAACAAATTTCGAATGACCCAAAATTTGAAAAGCTTGATTATAGCAAAGCGTAAAGAGGAACTGATCCTTTTTTAATATAATTTTAATATATAAAAAAAAAAGGATGCCGCCAGTTCCATCTGTATAATTTTATATATTTTTAACATCAATTTCCTTCAACTGAATTCTCCATAAAGTAAACTTCCCCAAAAATCCAAATTCCTTCAATTTAATTTCGCATAAAATGATTCCTGTGAAAATCCGTTTCCTTAAATCCAATTGGACAATAGTTTCGCCACAAACCCAATCGATGCTTCCAAGAACCTCAAAACGGTGAACGTCGAAACTTACCGTTTTGTTCACTTCATAAGTAAATTGGAACTCGAGCGCCATCTGGGCGACGATGCAGACGGTGCCGTTCGTTCCATTGACCATCCACGTTCCAGCGGTCAGCACCGGTGCTGGAGTCGGTTTTGGTGGCGCTGCTGTCGTCGTTGGTGCTACTGTTGTCGTCGTCGTTGCTGCTGTGGTGGTGTTAGGGGGCGCAACAGTCGTGGTAGATGGCGTTGTGATCGGCTTGGCCGTGGTGGTGGTGGTGGTCGGCAAAGGCTTAGGTTTTTCCGGTACAGAGGGCGCCGCAGTTCCTGTCGCTTTCGGCGAGGAAGTGGGTTCCGGCGTTACGGAATCACCGGCCGCTACCGTCTTCGCGTCGTTGGCGACCTGCTTCTCCAGAACCGTTGCTGGAATTTTTGCATCTTTCCCCAAATGCGCCTCCAACGTTTGCTCTGAAAACGAAGAAAAAGAGCATACTTTTTACTCCAAACACCAAAATACGGAATTAGGAACCCGATTCGGGTGCCTCCGTCGGACTTCGAATGGTTACGACCATCACCGACCATTTTCGGTGGACTTCGAACGTCGTCGGACGCCTTCGCGCGTATTCGCGTACTTTCGACTGTCGTCGAATGCGATCGGTCCCGTTCGCGAGGACCTCGAGCATGTGAACACCCGGGGTCACCCGAAGAAGAACGGTCGCACCCGAAAAGGGACGACGACTTTCGAATTTAGCCGAAAGGTCCACGAAATTCTTGGAAACCGGGAATTTCGTTCGAAAAAATAGAAACACTTTTGAAAAATATTATAACGTTGATTACGATGATGGTTATAATAATAATAATAAAAATAATAATAATAATAATGATGATAAGTTTCAGCTACATGGAAAAGTTCAACGGCGAGTTGTAGTTTTCATGCGATACAAGGGTTCAATGTCAGCATTTTTTCTTCTTCCGATAAGCTGTTATCTCGCGCAGAAGCCATGAGCATTATACAGATGGAACGCCGGTTCTCTATGATTTCATACATGCAATCCCCTTTTCACATTCCGTTCTGGATAATAGCATATCGCGCTGTGCACGCACTCGTTGACGTCATGCGAAATTATCGCGTTAGAATTTTAGAGAAATTTCAGGACACTGTTTCACATTGTGAAAACATGAATTTTTTTTTCTGCAACTTTCAAGATTATTCGAAACCATGAAAGGGTGTCGTTGCACCTTTTTTTATTTTTTTAAAATTATACCTGGAATTTTTTATATGAAATAATTGAAATAATTGACAGTTTTCTTGTAATTAAGTTTTCATAGAATTGACCGAATTAACAAATTCATCGAAAGTAAATTTTCGAAAAAAAATGATAAAAGTGATAAAATCCATAACCGATTTGGTCAAATTGAAAAAATGATAGAATTGACAAATTTCAGTAAATTGACATTGCTATGAAAATTGACAGAATCGACGAATTTCAGTAAATTGACATTACAGAACAAAAATTGACATTTCCATGAAAACTGACAGAATTGACAAATTTCAGTAAATTGACATTACAGAACAAAAATTGACATTTCCATGAAAATTGACAGAATTGACAAATTTCAGTAAATTGACATTACAGAACAAAAATTGACATCGCTATGAAAATTGACAGAATTGACACATTTCAGTAAATTGACATTACAGGAAAAAATTGTCAGAATAGACAAATTTCAGTAAATTGACATTACAGAAAAAAATTGACACAATTGATAAATTTCAGTAAATTGACATTGCTATAAAAATTGACTGAATTAAAAAAAAATTGAAATGCCCAAAAGAATTGACAATTTTGACAGTTGACAGCTTTGACGGTATTAAATTGTATCAAGTGTGGGAGTTGACAGCTTCGACAGAATGAAATTTCTATAAAAGTTCTTTCCCAATTGACGATCCTGACGACTCCTGAAAATTGCCAAGTTGACAGTTGACTCAACGAAATTCGTTTAGAAGTTTCTCGGGTGTCGGCATGGAGACCGAATGACCGTTGGGAAAGACCGCGTTTGAAATCCAACAACGCTACCGGCCAATCGAGCTGCGAGAAGGCATTCTCATCGAAAGGAGAAAAGGAAACAAAGAAAAGGATTTGAAACCGCAGAGAGCGAAGGCTTATTTACGGATCCGTGGTATTTATTACCTGTCCAATGTCTACACCTATACCCAACACATATATCATCTATCCGCGTTTCCCCCCGTCCCTTGCGATAAATGCCTTGCTTGAATAGGTAAAGCGTCTTTCCGTGCTTGTAAATATATTGCCGAAGAAAAAAAAAAGCAGAAACCAAACCAAACAAAACCAATCTGACCCGACCCCCCTCCCCCCCAAAAAAAACAAAAACAAGAAAAAGAAACTAAGGCTGCTCGGGGTGTGGGAGAGGGGAGGAAAACTAAAATGAAAATCGCAACGTCACTGCTATTCCTGCTGCATGGGTTTCATTTTCTCTCGCTTCCAGTCGTTCTCTCTCTCTTTCTCTATCGGTTTCTATCCGTATCTATTCATCTCTTTCTCTCTGTCGGCTCCGGCGACTGCCATTTGCACGTTGCACCGAGAGACCGAGTTACCAACAGCACGAAAATCAGCAGCAACCCAATGAGAGTCAAGTGAACAAAGAGGTGCATTTATACATATATATATATATATATATGTATATATGTACACACACGCGCGTAGTACGCATAAATATATACGTACACGCATACGCCTTTGAAAATTATACATGTATATAATAACTATATTATTTACGTTATATTTCAGTGTAAAATATTGAGAATATTACATTTATACGTTTTTTGTTACTTCATATATACAGGCCATTATCGTTTATGTATATGTATGTGCCAGGTATGCGAGTGTGTGTGTATGTACCAATGCGTTGAAATTGTAATAAAATTTGTATTGATATATTATTTGTAAAATTATAATAATGATAATATTACTATTATTATTATTATAATTATATTAATGACCAAGCTAATCATCGCCACCGACATCATCATTATTATTATTGCAACAAAATAGAGGAAAGGTTTGTTACCTGCAGCGAAAACTGCCACGAGACAGAGGAGCAGTAAATTGATCTTCAGCAGCATATTTACTTTGCCACTTGTACCGATGTCTCCCGAATGAAATTCCCTTCACGACGCACTGCCGCTCCTATTAATCGCACTTTTGTCCCTCCGTCCTGCTTCCTTCTCTCTTTCTTTTCTCTCCTCGCGGTTCTTCAGCAGATAAAACCAACGTTCGTGTCACACACGCATGTATGTATGTATATATGTGTGTATGCGAATATATATGTTTATATATATGTGTATATGTTTCTTCGTTGATATGTATATAACGTAAACGTACGCTTGAAAAGTTATGTGCGTACGTCCGATGCGATGCTGGGTCGAGGAATATGGCACCGAACGAACGATCAAACAAGCAAAGCGAAGCAAAGCACGATAAAACAAGACACGACACTTCAGGACTTCACCGAATGGGACCCCCGACTCACTTCAACGAAAATCTGTGAGCAGTTGCTAGTGTGTAGTAGTAGTAATGGTGTGGTGTAGTAGTAGTAGTTCCTGGTACCACCGGTGGTGGCGCTGTCGCTTCTGCCTCATGTCGGGGTAGTCGCTAATCGCAATAGGAAGAGGGCATTTGGCTGGAGGATCGGTGAAGATGAGAGTGTGCGGAAAAGATGACTATTGGTGAGTATGAATTTCGTTACGACTTTTCACACAGATGGAACAAACGCTAGAACAGATGGCAGCAAACGTATAAATAGCGGGAAGAACAAATAGATTGATTTCTTTAAACGAATCGAGTTGCGATACTCGAATTGCCATTTAGGGCCTTTATTTCATAATAAAGCAAATAAGTAGCGTTGATTCAAATCAAATTATCGATGCTTTATTATTAATTTCAAGCTCAATTTCTAATTTTCGTTGTTACGCTTGTTCAAACTTATTGGACAACTTTAACGATATTGGACAAGATGACAAGAAATTTAAGTGGAAACCTTCCATATTGTTACTCCAAATACAATGTAAAAAAAAAGAAAAGATTTGAAAGTGAAATCCGGAAAAATGCAACTTTTCCTACAAACTTCTTTCAAAATGTCGTAATAATATACAACTAGTTTTGACCAAAGTTTCCTTAGGGAGATTTACATGAATTTGAGGGTTAGGGTAAATTCCCACTTCGAGACTTGAAATTTTACTCCGATATAGGAAAAGTTATCATACATCTATTAAAAATTAAACAATAAATTCATTAATGAAAATCAGTCAGTCTTTGCTTAATTTTCCTGCACAGAGAAATTTCAACTCAGAAACTTGGGGGCATTTTCAATTAGTTTTCCTTAAAATAAAAAAAATATTCTTATTTAAAGTGTAACGCAGTAAATATTTTATATTCAAACGCGGACAAGTTTACATTTGAGATTAAGCGACGAATGGTATCCAATCAGAAAATAAATTTGTCTTCGCTCGTCGCGACACCGCTTTGACTGCAACAGCCTTTAGGTCCTATCGGAAATACACCGAATCCAACGGTTCCAATAGAAAGTCAAACCCAATTGATTGATTCCTTTGTATCTCTCGTGCGTCTGAGTACTTCTTCTGTTACAACGGAATTTAAAATCCAATTGGAAATTTCTTCTGTATCTTTAATGCGAATGGTTATTTCCCCTGGAACGCAACTCGAAACGCCATTGGCTATTTCTTCTGTACATTTTCCGCCAGCGTTGGGTTTCATATTTCCGTTAGAACAAATTTCCAATGAATCAAGAGACACGGTAGGGGCTCGAGACAAGTTCATTATTATGAAATTTTACTAAATTTTAAAATACATGCTAGGATATGAACAGCAGCGCCCTCCTTGGTGGCAACAGATTAAATTATTACTTTTAAATGGGGGGTATAAGAAATGTTTTGAAAATCAGACGTTGGGTGCCCGACAAGTTCGGTACTGATTTTATTGACTGATATCATATGGATATTTCAAAATTTGTCCGATGTTTCCGGATTTTGTCCATTTTTTGTAACGAAATGTCAATTGTCATATAATGAAATTGACCCAAATGTTTTTTGCACCACAGGTGCTGTTTTTGCTGCGTTGTAAATATTTGCTTACGCATCGCTTGGGCTAGACCATGATTAACCTCATGAATACTCAATGGTTTCCATATTTGTTCTTCGATTGCATACTCAATTACACTAATTACATACTGATTAAATCATATCTTACATTGGCGTAGCAAAATGATGGTTCGATATTAGAATAATAAAACAAATGAATTTCTTCGACATTTTAATATCCTTCTTTCAATCCTTTGCGACTGTTAGCTACACCACTAATTAATTAATTATTTTTAGACCAAAGAGCGTCCTTTTATATTCATAATGTCCATGGAGGGTCGAAGAACCTGACTTACGTTTGTCTTTTTCCTCCATAGGTATCTGGTGAAAACCAGATGCTAAATGAAATGTTGACAAATACCATATTTAGCTCCACCTAAACGAGACCGATGCATAAACGACCAATTTAGGGCTAGGATAAAGTTAGGGTTAGGTCCTAAGCATAAACCAGCCATGCGATAGTAACTTCTTTGGTGATTTCGAGGATGCCAAATCGCGTTTTTAATCAAACGAGACTTGACTGTTTTTTAAGATACTTCAAATTTGTGCCGGTCAGGGGTGACCGACACTGAACTTTTCGTTGAGGCTGCACCGGTTATGACAAATCCAATATTGCGACCCATACGGACATCGGTAGGGAGCGATGTAAATTCCACGCGGCGTTCAATGCGTAACCAGCAATTAATTAACATGAATTTTCTATGTGGCGAATTAACAATACAGGAGATGCAAATTTGTTATACAATTTGCCAATGCAATTGTATCTCTGCGATTTAGGTCAATGGGTGTGTATATGCAAGAAGGAAATGATTATTACTTTTCGTTGATCTTCGATCCCTAGATTGCATTTATGCATAAATGCGTTAGATGAAGCGTAAAATCGTCAATTTTAAGTGAGTTTGACGTATGCAGGAACTATATTTTCACGTTTAGGGTCAACACTGAGGTCGGAAAGATTCGACTCATCAGGCAATAACACAGTCATTGTATGAAAATTTCTCGCATCGCTAATAACAAGCCCCAAGGGATAAATACCACCAATGGGAACGGTTCTGGACTTTCGGAGTGCCGACACACGGATCCAATGATGAACCAGTCGAGAAACATCGTCAGGGGATACTTCAGTAGCGATTTGAGGGACGACGATGAAGCCAAGAACGAGGAAACGCTACTCGACTCCATTTACCGGCGGATCGAGGACCCCTTCGAGACGGGGGTGGTCATCGACGAGAGCAAAAGTGAAATTCGGGAGTTCTATCGGGACAAAGTTGTCCTCGTAACCGGGGCCACCGGTAGTATCGGTACGTGCGTCGTGGAGAAACTCTTGAGAAGTTGCCCAATTAGGAAACTTTACATTCTGATCAGACCGAAACGGGGCACTTCCACCGAGGAGCGAATGGAGAAGTTCTTCAGCGATATCGTAAGAGATCCCGGCGCCGGAAGCTGCTCGGTCCCCTCCGCCATTTTGTAATCATGAACGCGTTGGTTTCAGTTCTTCGACGAGATGAAGTCCACGACGCTCGATTGGAGAGACAAAGTGGTGCCGGTCGCCGGTGACGTCAGCGCCAAGAACCTCGGCGTGTCGCCCGAACAGCGCCGCATGGTGGTCCAGGACACCAACGTCATCATCCATCTGGCGGCGAACGTCAAGTTCAACGAGAATCTCGGCAAGATCCTCAAGATAAACGTCCTGGGGACCAAGCAGCTGCTGGACATCGCCCAGGAGTGCGCACATTTACAGTCATTCATGCACGTATCAACCGCCTATAGCCAACGCCCCGAAATTCCCCTGGAAGAGAAGTTCTACGATCCGCCCATCACTCTCTCGGACGTCTATGACTTGGTGTCGAAGGATCCGGAGAGCTTCACCAACCAAGTCACCCAGGAGATAATCCGGCCCTACCCGAACACCTACGCCTTTTCAAAGGCCATCGCGGAACATGTCGTGAAGGAACACTCCAAAGGCCTAATAGCCGGAGTCCTGAGACCATCGATAGGTAGATGTCGGTCATTTTGATTGACCCCCAGAATTTACCCTCGGGGCCCCCCAAAAACCTCGGATTCGCCGCGAGTCCGACCTTAACGCGCTTGGAAGATTGATTCCTGGGGGAAAAAGGAGGTGGTTTGGTTCCACCAAGGCCTTGATTCCGAACCGTAGCTTGACCCTATTCTAAAACGCCGTAAATCCCAGTATGAGGCAATGCCATAAACGCTAGTGTAATTTAGATGCGACAGAGGTCGCATTTATATACGACACTAGGTTGGTTCAAGGAACCTTATTTTTGATTGATTAAAGTGTTTGATTAGTTGTTCCCTCTTTGCCCTTAATCTTACCGAGCGTTTTGTTTGCAAACGCTAAGTCCGAAATAGGAACACCACAGTGAGAGTGCAGAGTTGGGAACAAACTGAGAACAACTATAAATTATAGTAATTGTAAAGACGCTACACTGAAAAAAAAATCCTCTAGATTTCAACTGAATCAGTGTAATTGGAAAACATAAAATTGATTCAATAGCAATGGCAATGCGTCAAATATTCGATAGTTTAGTTTAAGAAATGTTGTCATTGGTTCAGTAACAAAATTATATGCACCAACTGTCAAATGTTTGTGGCAGCCCGTGACAATTTTGTTCTTGAATCAATAATATTTTTTTTCTGTGTAGAGGTTGGCTCGAGGCGCCTGTATGTCATGCGCAGTGTTTTTTTTTTGTATTTGTAAAAGTATAATTTCACATCGAGATATTGGTCGCACTTGAAAAATAATATTATCCAGAAAAATGTTTTGAAAAAAACTGGATTTAACAATGTTTGAGTTTTTGGTAGGAAAATAGGATATGAACATAACGGAACTTGTACTTCGGTTTCGAAGGAGCCGCCACCTACCGGGAGCCCTGTAAAGCTTGGACGAATTCCCCGGGAGGAATCAACTTTGGCGCTGTGTTCGCGAGCCTCGGCCTGGTGCACGTTATCTACGGATGGAAGGAGAACGCATTCGACGTCATTCCACTCGACCTATGCAGCAACGCCGTCATTGCAGCCACCTGGGACGTTGGCCTAAGGTACGGTCTCAAGAAAACGACCGTCTCGGAGCAGCTAAGATCGGTTTCACGCATTGCAGGTCCAACAAAGAACCGTTGGTCTACAATGTCACGCAATCTCAAGAACATAGGGCCAAATGGAGGGACGTAATCGAATATGCCTTCAGTCAAAGCACGGAGTACCCGACAGTCAAGGCCATTTGGTTATCCACCTTGCACATGACGGACAATTACACGGCTTTCAGGGTTCTGGACTTTTTTTTTCATTTTTTGCCGGCCGCGATAGCGGATTTGGTGTTCATGGTCAGTGGCCGGAAAGGACGGTGAGTAGAGGGCGTTACATGCGAGTCGAATAGTGCCTCGCCATTAGCGTTAATAATGTATGTTTCTGTTATACTCATTTAAATTCGGCGCTTTTGTTTAGCTAAGGCCTCTTATTGCAAATATTTTATTTTTATATATTTTTTCTTCATTTATTTTTTTTTCTCATTTTCGTTATTTATTATATTATGTTTGGTTTGATAAGATTTGGTATCTGTTACTTATATATATTTTAATTTTCGCGCTTCGGCGGACTTGTTCCGAAGCCTTTAATAAATAAGTCTAATGGCCGGTTTCTTCGAGCGTAGGAAACTTCCTACGCTCGACAAGAAACGAATTCAAATTCATAACTTTACTTCACTGACAACTTTTTCAAACGTAACCCAAATTCCCTGACAGAAGAGGTTAGTTTATAGTGAGATTCTAGTTCCGTTTGAGTCGAAAGTTGCATGCATGTATCTGGCGGATGTCTTTATCCGGAAGATAGCTATCGGGAGGTGTGAAGAAACCGGGCATGAGTCTAGAGGCCGCTAGAGGGAACCCCCGAAGGTACAAAATGTGTCACTGTGTTCTCGTATTTTTTAGCGCATTGGCCTTCTATCGGAAGGGCATAGAGTATTTAGAACTCACGCTGTTTTACATGGAACGATGCTTGCATTTCGAATCCTCGAGAACCACGGCACTCTGGAAGAGACTCAACGACACCGACAAGAATTTGTTCAACTTCGACCTCCTTGGAGTCTCCTGGGATCTTTTCGGCTACTTGGGATGGCGCTCCGTTCGCGTGTACCTGCTGAAGGACCCAATGACCACCGTAGAGGCCGCCAAAGAAAAACGTCACAAATTGAAAGTACTGCATTACACCGTAGTTACCTTTCTGGGTTTTATCGTTCTTTACACTTTCTGGAAATTTATTAGTTGCTTCCTGGGTGTATTCTAGTCACGCTGGTGTAAGAATAAAGGCGTATTTCAATATGAAGACGACAAGAGCGTTTTGTCCACGTTTGATAAAATGTGCGCATTTTTTTCGTTTAATTTATTTGTTTCGTTAATTTATAAATAAAGAAAGAAATTATTGAAAATAAGATTGAGAATAAATTCATTGATACTTTACATGTTTCGCAAGATCGGGAACAAGCAAGTGCAGCCGCGTTTTAGTTTCTTAGTGGTTCGTTTCCCCAAAAGATGGCGGTACTTGCAGAAAACCGTTCCAACGGCACACTTTCGATGAATCTCGAAAAAGAAATTGCGAGACCACTTATGATTGACGCCTGATTTCAAAATTCAATGATCTGTTTACGAACTTCGATATAAATGTAATAGAGCCGTTTATTTTGAAAGTGGCCTAAATCCATTTTTCAAAAAAAATGAAAAACTCGAAAATTTATAATTAAATTGCTGAAAATTCATTATTTATGCCGGTATTTAATGACTCTTTAAAAATGGACTTAGGCCAGTTTCAAAATAAACAGCTCAATTATTGATTTTTTTTTCGAATGGACATTTATTCTTTTCACAAAACTTTTTGCTCCAATGATTCATTGGTTTACGAAAAAAGCCGTTTCCGTGCAATAATGTAGCATCGATTGAACGAAATTCGTTTGAAAATTCAAATTAGTCCGGCAGATATTTATTTTCAGTCTCCACGAAAGAATTATTATCCAGCAACCGTTTTAATTAAGCCAACAATCGGGTAGCAAATTAAAAAGTTCAATCAGTACGATGAAGTTCATGCGGGTTACGTCGAAAGATCGTGACCGTCGCAGATGCCAGCGACCTCTCCGGAACTCTTTTGAGTAGACGACCTTCTCCCCTCTCATTTCTGAACAACGAACGTTCGGCGTGCACCCATATCCGACTGCGTAGGTAGCATCGCTGCATTATATATATATGTGTGTATACATGCTATACGTACGTATATATACATTGCAAGTGCACATGCATATATATACGTATACGTGTCCATATCCCCTACCTTATTGTTCCTATGACACTACAGATGTCACTACAATCTGAACTTTGACTTTGAGGAATTGCGATGATGACTCGTGCATACATACATACATAACTGTTACGCATTTAGATCGAACAAATGATATTGCGGTTTCGGCTGGATTCCAAGGGAGACGAATCGATACCGTATCTGTACACAAATACACGCTCATGTACATAATATGGTAGCTCGGATAGGGACGCTCTTTTTATTTATGTTACTATCATTACACCATTGTAATTTGTAACTGTGATATTTATATTGTATATAGTCGTAAATTCTTAAGGCACGTGCGTGTTTGTATGTATGTATATATGTATATATTTATATTTTGATGTACATTTGTATTTATTGAATTCAAGCGAACCCATCGCCGACGTCGTATCCGTGGAAAAATAATTCCGTGTATATAAGTTTGTAAGTAGACACATGCACGTGGACTTATATATGTATATGTTATATCTCTCCCTCGCTACACACCCTCGCTCACACACACACACACACACACACACACACACACACACACAGCACATATGTGCATTTAATAAATCCCCTCTCTGAACATTGGTGCATATAAATTTTATTTACATATGTATACATTTATAAACATAATATAGAATAAATGTAATATATGTATATATATATATACATGTATATATGTATGTATGCACAGATCGACAAAAACGATGATAGACTGGGATTGGGCTTACGGCGGAATTAATGCCTCGGTGCCGCGGAACGTCGGCCCGGAATGTGCCTATTATTTGTCGCCTCAGAGGAAGATATGGGAGACGCTCTTCCTCTCGATCTTCATCGCGGCGTTCCTGGTGATCGGCTATCGCAATGTCAGGGTGCCGGCAGTCCGGGTCCTCCAGAACCAAGACCGACTGGGGAAACGCGTACTCCTGTTGGTCATGTCCCTCGTGTTCGGGATCGAGGTGGGCCTCAAGTTCACCAGTCGCACGGTCATCTACTTCCTCAACCCCTGCCACGTCACCACCGCCATCCAGGTACTACGTTTTCCAAAAGGGAACGACATAAACCGTAATTAAAGCTTCTTCTAAAAAAATGAAAAAAAAATTTTTTTAAATCGAAACATTTTGTCATTACTCATTTTCACGTTTCTTTTGTAGCTATACCTATTAGTCGCGGAGCCTAGTCCCACCGTGACCGCCCTCTTCAGGATTCAGCTGAACCTCTTGAATGGCCCGTTACTGGCCTTCCTCTTCCCGGAAACGGAATCTCGGAAGGTGAGAAGTGCGATAACGAATTTTCTTTTTAAATATTTTGAGAAAAAAAAAATTATATCAAATATGAATAATAATTATTATTATTATTGTTATAGAAAAATTGTCATAACAATAATAATAATAATATGAAAGTATCGATTTTCATTAATTTTTTATAAACATATTTTATTCATGAAACCCTGACGAAAAAAAAATTTATTTATTTATTTATTATATTTTTGATACCACACGCGATGAAATTAAAAAATACCGGTTGCAAGGGAAGAAGTAATTTTATTCTTGAGAAAGTATAAAAATAATAACATAGAATCAATTGTATTTAGAAATGATTTTTCTTATTTTCTCTTTTCGTCTTCCACGTTTCGTTGGAAAGCCGCCGCTGCGTGGGGCGCGCGTGTATAAGTAAACGCAGTCGCCCCACTCGGCGCGTACGGATGACACCTCTCGTTTGGAAATTTCGCAGATTCTCATCGATCAGGCCATGTATTACATCCAGCACGGATTGATGGTCGTGATCCCGTACTATCTGCTCCGGATCGGCGGCGTTTACAACGCCGAGCCGTTGTCGGACATCAGTTGGAACGTCCTCGCCTATGGACTCAACACGGGTTACCATTTTTGGGTGCTGCAACCGGTAGCCATGGTGAGTATCGAGGGTCGAGAACCCGCGCGCACTCTGGACGGGTCTGATGCGAACTACGCGTGAAATTTGGAGTTCGCTTTAGAATATTTGTATATAATATATTAATATATTAATATATTATATTAATTTACAATTTTATATATTATGTAACATATTAAAAATATAATAATATATTAATATTTAATATACACATGAAAATATTAAATACAACAAATTGCACAATTGCAGCCGGCGCAAGTCAACCTCAGCCACATTCTCTGCCCGGCGATTCTGGACCCCTTCGAGGGCCAAAATTACCGCCTCTGGGTATTCGTGCACCAGGGCCTGCTCTGTCCGTTGCTCTGCAAGCTCTTCTGCTACGCCTCGAATTACTTCATCACCAAGTGCCCGCTCACGAGGGTCAAGTCGTCCCTGGAGGTGCCCCTGCCGGCCAGGACGAGGGGCAAAATAATGGAATGGGAGAATTCCTCGACGACGGTGGATGCCAAAAACGGCCGAAGACGGTGCGATTAAACTCGCCATTTTTTTTTTCTGTTACAGCCTTATCGGTAGATTTCTTATGGAACTTTCATAATTTTTTATTCTCGGTAAGGGTTAGTAGGGGTCGGAGAGCCCTGTAGTTTTGGGGGTTCGAACCGAGACACAAGCAGGAAGTAGAGCATCGTTCGACGAACGATGGGTAGTCCTAGAACTTACTGTTCCACGATTTCAGTTGCCTGTCGTCCACACTTTGATGAATCTCATTGTCATTGTCACGATTATGGTCATTAGCATCCTCGTTAGTATCGGAGACGTTATCATTTCTTTCATTATTATCGTTATTAACGATAGTATTATTATTATTATTATTATTATTAATTTTACTATTATTATTATTATTATTGGGTTGGCAAATAAGTTCGTTCGGTTTTTGTGCTTTATTCCACTCTAAAAAACCGAACGAACTTATTTGCCAACCCAATATTACCATTAGTCATTTCTTGGACTGTCATCATCTTCATAATTATTATCATTATCATCTTTATTGAATCTTATTATAATTCATCATTTCTTGGATTATCATTATCGTTATGGTTATTATCGTTATCATCCTCATACCCATCATTATCATTAATAATTTCTTAAATTATCGTTATTGGTATGATTGTTATCGTTATCATCCTCATTAATAATTTCTTGGATTATCGTTATCACCCTCAATAACATCATTATCATTAATAATTTCTTGAATTATCATTATCGGAATGGTTATTATCGTTATCGTTCTCATTTACATCATTATCATTAATAATTTCTTGGATTGTCATTATCGTTATGATTGTTATCATTATCATCCTCACTAACATCATTATCACTAAAAATTTCTTGGATTATCATTATCGTTATGGTTGTTATCGTTATCGGTAGGGTTATTATCGTTATCAACCTCATTAGCATCATCGTTATTACCGCTTCTGTGATTATTACCAGGATTAGTGTTATCGTTATCATCGTCACGAATCTCATCTCAATTATGATTATGACCTTCATCGTCTTTTTGAAAAAACACCACTCTTTTTTTTTTTATTTAATAATTGCCATCTCAGTTATCGTCTCCGTTATCCTTATCATCATTATAATCATGATCATAATCATAATCATAATCATAATCATAATCATAATCATAATCATAATCATAATCATAATCATTACCGCTGCCAATATAGTCATTTACGTGTGGGACAAAAAACAAATAACACAAAGTACAAAAGGAAAAGTCAAAAACGGATGGGATGCGAACAAATATATTTACGATCCTTCGTTGAAAAATTTCCAAAATTGTTATTGCACAAACGAAATATAAGATTTTTGCAACATTTTGAAAAAGTAAAACAAACTAAATTGCAAGGCTTAAAAAAAAAATTTTGTAAAAACGCACCTAGGTGAGAATTCTGGAAATTTTTTTATGAAGGGAATGACAAATAATCGACTAACGCTTTAAGGATTTTTGCTGTGCTACTAACGCCTTTTGAAATATTATTCAAGCAACTTTGTTCCTTCGACATTTTGTGGAAATATTATCTTTTTTTTTTAATTGATCTCATTTCGAATTCAGGAATGTTATGAATTTTGGCAATCGTGATTCCGTGCCCGGCAAAAGGTAGATTTCAAAAAACCAAGCATTTCGCGTCAAAGGACTTTTCCTCTGTCTCTTCTGGTTCCCGAGATATTCCTGAACAAAGGTTTCCGAGATTTAATTCAGTGAAGCTCCCACTAGAGGCGCTGGCGGAGATTTCTACCTTCGAATAGTCGTATCGGCCGAACGGCTGTACATTGAGAAAAAGCGTAAAGAACAAAAAAGTTTGGAAATCACCAATTCCGTCGAAATTTGCGTTTTTTTCCCCCAACGATATGAAAGAAAAAAAAATTATTTTCCACAAAAGTCAGCACTCGCAACAGAAAATGTATAAAAAGAGAAGTTTGTATTCGTTTATTTTTTGACAACGATACTGTAGGTTTTAATGAGAATCTGTACCTTATATATTTTTGTGGAATAAAAGTACAAAGGAAAGTTTGAAAATGAAAACATTAATTTCTCCCAAAACCTGTCGATTAAAAAAAAATAAACTAAATTTTGTCAATAAAATTGGTTCACCAAAAGTCAAATTGTAGAAGTGGATTGGATTCTTTTATTTACAAATTGTTTGCTTGTATATGTATACACACGGGTGCGCACGCCAATAAGTTACATCCTCTCCCTCAACACACACACGCAGACACATACATTAAATTAAAACTTTTCCTCTTCGTACAAGAGGAAAAGATAAAAAGTATATTTGGATACTTTTCCAAATATCAATTTCTTTTTTTTTTGGAATCTTTTCAGTAAACTCCTTCTTTTGTACAAACTTCAGTCCTACGTATTTACAATAAGTATATTTATTCATTCATTCATCCATCCATCCATCAATGGATCGATCCATCAATCAATCAATCTCATCCATATCAATGTAGTAGAGAGCCGAAGAATATCTCAGTTAAAGCTTAGGAGTATATTTACAATATAGTGACACGATTTCTCCTTAATTTCCCCTTTGTTCTTGCTTTCCTCCCCTACCTCCCACTTCCCCTTCGTTGTTCCTTCCCCTTCCCTCCACTTCCCCTTCATTCTTCCTGTCCCCCTCCCTTCCACTTCCCCTTCATTCACCCTCCCTTCCACTTCCTCTTCATTCTTCCTTCCCCCTCCCTTCCAATTCTCCCCCTTCCCCTTCTCTTTCAACCTTCCTTCCCTCCCCTCCCTCCCACTCCCCCTTCCTGTGTTCTTCCTCCTCCCTTCCATTTTACCTTTTTTCCATCCTTTCTTTACCTTTTCACCCTTAAATTCCTCTTTCTTTCTACACCCCTCCCCCCCTTCCGTACTTTCTTCATTCTCCTTCCCCTACATATTGCTCTTTTTCTCTTAATCTCCCCACTCCTAAATTTCCTTCTCTCTCTCAATCCCCCCCACCCCTCTAAATTTCTCTTGTTTTCTTCACCCACCCCCTCCCCTACATACATTTTCCTCCTCCCCTTCTTTCTTCAATGCCCCTTCCTTTCTTTCAATTTATCCTACTCCCCTCCCTTTTTTCTTTCGATTCGTCCTACTTCCCCTCCCTCTCGCATAACTTTCTACTTAACACGTTCACGCCGGCGTGACCCACCGGTGGGTCACGTTTGACTGTTCCGTGGGGCGGTCCCCGCCTCACACGAAAAAACGTAAATATCCGCCCCTGCGTGAACGTGTCAAACGTAAATCGCGATAATTGGACTCGACATCATCCACGGACGCCGTATTTTCTTTTTTACCCTCACCCCTTCCTCTTTTTGTTTCCGTCTCCCCTCACCCAGGAATCCAGCGGATACCTCCGGATTTCCTCCAGAAGGTCTTCTTCTTCTTCTTCCTTCGTCGTCGCACTCGGAATTGGGATTTCGCTCCGACACACGGCGATGCCGTATTCCCGCCGGCGGTAAGGCGCGGAGCGGTTGCTCAACGAGTGACTCCCCGGCGTCATTCCTCCCCGGGTTCCCGGGAACTCGCCCTGAACGGACGTTAGCCATCCAACGGCGGCCCCAAGTACACCATCGACACCTCCGTGTTCCCGTAAACCGCCGACACCGACGGGTACAGCCGCTTGTCCGGCAACCCCCGGAAGGCCACCCCCAGGAACTCGTAGTTCTTCTCGAACGATAACGTGTTATCGTCGCAGTCCAGGATCACCCTGATCCTCTCTCCCACCTGAAACAAAATGGTTTTTATTCCCCCATAAATTTCAAGACATTGCTTTTTTTCCCTATAAATTTTAATAACTTTTTTTTCGTTGAAGAGAAAATTTTTTTTTTCACAAAAACTTCATTACAAGTTTTTTTATTTATAAATTCCAAGAGAATATTTTTTTTCCCCTAATAAATTTTGCTTGTAAATACATTTTTTCCGCACAAATTTCAATAGAAATTGTTTCTTTCTTCGAATTTTCAAGAAAATTGCTATCCTCGAAATTTCTATAGGAACCAGAAATGCTCACCTGGTACTTCGGGGCATTGTTCAACAAAGGATAGTTGCCCTGAGCGTCTCCGTTGTGCAACAAGTGGTTATCCACCAGGTTCCAGCCCCAAGACTGCTCGTCGGAGCCCAGTAGGGCGACGTACCCGTGACAGAGCAGGGGTGCCTCCTTGGTGGCTATGCCGATCACGGCCACCGTCCCCAGGGGACCCTCCCAAATCACCTCCCACGTGTGTCTCCCGTGCCGGAATCCTATCTTGCCTCTGCACGCGTCCGTGCTCTGCGCCACGGGATTCCTGCAACAAAAGGGTTATGAAAAATGAAATTTTTAATATCCATGGTGGGAATTGGTACATCGGTATTTGAAATTCAACTTCGTCCTCATCGTTAACGATACCCATGGTGGAAATTCATAAGACCCCCATGTAACGGATTCGTATACGAAACAAATCCTGGCTCGACCTCCCACGAGTGTATATGTAAGTTACTTCCTAGATGGTCGGTATCCAAAAAAATTCTATATCGTACCCATAGTTTTCAATGCCCATGGTGGAAATTATTAGAACCCCCATGTAACGGATTCGTATACGAAACAAATCTTGGCTTGACCTCCCATGAGTGTATATGTAAGTTACTTCCTAGATGGTCCGAATCCAAAAAAATTCTATATCGTACCCATAGTTTTCAATACGCTATGGTGGAAATTAATAGAACCCCCATGTGACGGATTCGTATACGAAACAAATCTTGGCTCGACCTCCCACGAGTGTATATGTAAGTTACTTCCTAGATGGTCGGAATCCAAAAAAATTCTATATCGCGCCCATAGTTTTCAATACCCATGGTGGAAATTAATAGAACCCCCATGTAACGGAATCGTATACGAAACAAATCTTGGCACGACCTCCCATGAGTGTATATGTAAGTTACTTCCTAGATTGTCGGAATCCAAAAAAATTCTATATCACGCCCATAGTTTTCAATACCCATGGTGGAAATTATTAGAACCCCCATGTAAAACGGATTCCTATAAAAACATATCCAAAGTCATTATCGCAGCAAAACCCTAGCAATCCCATTAGTGTATACATATATCACTTCCAGGAGAGTCGATATCCAAAAATTCACCATTATCCCAATAATACAGAACACCAATGGCCGAAAATTAACAAAATACTGCCAAAATACTGCCAAAACACTGGCAAAACCCTGGCAAACTCCCATGTAACAGATTCACATCCAAGGGTCATCCCGGATCAATGGAAACACCCTCAAAGTAAACAATCTGCCTGGTGACTGAAGGAAAATCGTCCTGAAATTTTATTTATCGTTTATTTTGAAAGTGGCCCAGGTCCATTTGTCATTAACTGTTGTAGTAACATGTGCCACTTGACCATTAGCTGTCACAAAAAAATCATTTAGCGAAATTCATAAAAGAAAAATTGGTCTTGGGCCACTTTTCAAATAATCGGCTCATATATTGTGTATATAAACAAAGGTATATAAATATTCCATGCGTATTGTAAATAATATATATAAATGCAAATAATACATATATTTACATACACACGCAAAGTGGTACTGGCCCGGTACTCACCGATGAAGAGTGAACCCGTTGGGTTTGATATAAATATTCCGCGAGCAGTCGTTCGGGTTCCAGGCGTGATGGAAGGCCCGCAGCTTGGCTTTGTACGTCGGCACGGAGGACAGCAGGTCCGAGCTGAGTGCCTCCTGGGCCAGCTTCCGTATACAGTGCATCCGCCACACGTCGTTGTTCTCGTCGTTGAGAAATCTGTACCATTTCTTGCATACCAGCGAGCAGTCGCGCAACGTGTGCAGATCTAAGTACGAAAATATGACTTCCAAGACATTCTCTGGCATTTTCAATAGTGCATCCTCCATCTTGCTTCGCCGCCCGCTGTCACTGTCGCTGTCACCGCCACCGCGCTCGCCGCTCGCCGCCAATGCCCGCACCCTCTTCCGCTTCTTCTTTTCCCCCCAACCCCGCAACCCGTTGCTCTTTTATCGGTCTCATCCCTCCCTTTAAACTCCGCCATCCTTCCCTTCCCCTTCCCCTTCCGTTCTTCCCCGGTCCAATACATATGCGCATGTGTGGGTGTGTGCGAGTGTGTGCGCACTCATTTTGACTCGAACTCGGCGATATCTCGAAAATTATCGCATTTTCGAGTTACATTTTGACAGTTTTTGGAAATGGATTTTTTATATTCATGAATTCTTTTAAAAAACAGTGGGAGGGGGAGGAGGGGGTGGGCTCAACTCAGCAATATCTCGAAAATTATCGTATTTTCGAGTTACATTTTGAAATTTGTTGGAAAAGAATTTTTTATATTTTCGAATTAAAAAAAGGGGGGTGTTGGCCTGAACTTAGCGATATCTCGAAAATTATCGCATTTTCGAGTAACATTTTGAAAATTTTTGGAAAAGGATTTTTTATATTCTCGAATTAAAAAAAGGGAGGAAATTAAAAGAAGAAAAGAATTGTATAATTTTGAAAAATTACTTGGGAAAATCTCAACAAAGAATATGCAAAATTATCTAACAATTTTTCAAAAATAGAGGAAATTTGCGGAATTTTCGAATTTATAAGTGATTTTTCCCGAAACGGATTGTACAATTTTTTTGTTTTTCATTTACTCGGAGATTTCTTAACTGTCCCGTTAATTCGCAAAAATTGTTAATATTAACGTTAAGAAAATAACCAAAAATCGTAAGTTTCCTTTGGAACTAGATTTTCCGTGCTATTTTGAAATTCTTATATACGCAGTGTCCGAAAACGGACCACGCTGATAAATCTAACATGCCGAAGACAGAATGGTCGTTACTTTTGGGACACCCTGTATAGACGCGTGTCACATTTATACACAGCGACGCCCTCTGTCATCAACGAAAACGTGACGAACCTTCTCCGATACGCGATGTAGTGTTTCTTTTTAATTCGTAAAAATTGTTAATGTCAATGTTAATGTTGTCGATTTAGATAAAAATTGAGGCTTTCGTCGTCAAACTCGAAGATGGAGCAACAGCAAAATGGAGAACGAGGGGATTCCGAGACGAAGTCGCAGTCCAATGACCAATCGGAGTTTTACCAAGCGGCAGCAAAATATTGGGACAACATCCCACCGACCCTCGACGGGATGCTGGGAGGATTCGGGTTTATCTCGAAAACGGATATCCTGGGATCCGAGAGATTCCTGGAACAGATTTTTAAAGTACTTTCGACGACCGATTTCCAATTAATTTTATTTTTGGGGGAAATTTTCACAATTTTTGAATAACTGTTGGAGAGAAATGAAAATTAATGGGAGAATTGGTTTTTTTATATTTTGGAAATTGTTGAAAAAAATGTTGAAAAAAACTTCAATAAAATTTCATGGAATTATTTGAGAATTTTTGAAAAATAAAAAAGTGACTTTTGTTTCAAGTTTTTCCAGAATGTCGTTGCACAAAAATATGCAAAATTATTTAAATTATTTTTGAATTACTGAATCAGCTTTTTCAAATATTTAAAAAACATTTTACTGCAATTTCTCGAGAAAAATTTCAAAGTTGCGTCGACGCTGAGAATTCCCTGAAAAAAAATTTCAAAATTGCATTGAAAATTTGGAAAAACTAATTCCAAAGGAAATTCGTGGATTTTAATGATTTTTTTATCGATGTTTTAGATGAGAACCCCGCCGCAAAGGAACCACGCGGTCGATTGCGGCGCAGGAATCGGAAGGATCACAAAATATTTGCTAAGGAAGAAATTCAAAAAAGTCGATCTCGTGGAACAAAATCCAAAGTTCCTGGAAGCTGCCAAAATGTCGCTAAACGATGATTTGGATCAAATAGGAAATTTGTATCCGGTAGGATTACAAGATTTTGTTCCAGACGACTCGAAATACGATATCGTTTGGTGCCAATGGGTTTTGGGCCACCTTGAGGACGACCATCTCGTAGAATTTTTCAAAAGATGCCAGTAAGTTTCCAAATTTGCCATTTTTCAAATTCGACCCCTTCCAAAATAATACTAATAATTTTCCTGCATTTCTGCCAAATTTTTGTGAAACGGAAACTTCCAAAAATTTTCAATAAAATTCGAAATGCAGAAAATTTAGATCTTGCGACATAAAAAAAAATATTTGTTCCAGCGAATTTTGATAAATTTTCGAGAAACGGAATTTACGTAAATTTGAGTTTTGAGTTACTCCAAAATCGCGTATTTTTGGAATTTCCCGAGATTCTCAAAATCTCGCCTAAAATAATTCCCTGGAAATGCAAAAATAAAATACTTTTCAAAAATATTTGTTCCAGCGAATTTTGATAAATTTTCAAGAAACGGAATTTACGTAAATTTGAGTTTCGAGTTACTCCAAAATCGCGTATTTTTGGAATTCCCCGAGATTCTCAAAATCTCGCCTAAAATAATTCCCTGGAAACCCAAAAATAAAATGCTTTTCAAAAAATATTTGTTCCAGCGAATTTTTATAAATTTTCGAGAAACAGAATTTACGTAAATTTGAGTTTCGAGTTACTCCAAAATCGCGTATTTTTGGAATTCCCCGAAATTCTCAAAATCTCGCCTGAAATAATTCCCTGGAAATGCAAAAATAAAATGCTCCCAATTTCATCAACTTAAAATAAAATAAAATAATAAATTAAAAGGGAATAAGAGAAAATCAACAAGGAATAAAAAAAATACCCTTTTTTTTCTTCTCGCAGGAAGGGTCTGAGGAAAACCGGCGTGATCGTGGTCAAAGAAAATGTCACGAGTTCCAACAAAATCGAAATCGACAGCGAGGATTCTTCCGTGACCCGTCCTTTGTCGGACTACGAGAGACTGTTCAAGAAAAGCGGCTTGACTTGTTTAAAAACCGAAAAACAGCATCATTTTCCGCACGGCTTGTATCCGGTTCACATGTTCGCCCTGCGCCCGACGAGAACGGAAACGAAAACAGATTAAATTAAAATTGCAAATTTATTCACGATTTTAAAAAAAGGAAGAAATATTTTGTTTTCTTCGTTTTGTTTTTTTTTTTTTTCGTTCATATTTCTTTGCAGAAATTGTTACTGTATTTTCGGTCGAATCTTCTCGTACGTGAACCGCTGGTTGGCATCCTGAGGCGGCGGGTTGTTGATCAGCCGCTTCTTCACGGCGTGAAAATGCGTCAGGGCGAAATTGTACAGTTCGTTTTCCATTTTCCAGACCGTCGATTTTTTTATTTTCTCCACGGTTTCCGGGGAAGGAGCGACTTTCTGCGTCGTTCGGCGTAAATGTGATTTGTTATCTGCGAAATGAAGGAAAATTAGTCGAAATGATAATTTTTTAATATTATTTTTGTTTTTTGGATTTTTTTTGGGGGGGGGGGGGGGGGAAGGAAATTTATTATTTTTTTTTCTGGTCCAAAAGAAGAAATATATAGTTACTGTGCAAATAAACGTCATAGGCTCCTTTGAAGAATCGAGGAAGAGCCACTTCCAGAGTACGAACGAAGTCCGACAGTTCCTCCGTGACTCCGACCAGCAGATAGTGCCTCTCCAAATTCCGCTTGGCTTCTTCCAGAGCCCATTTATTACCGACTTCCCTGGAAAAAAGAAGTAAAGTAAGCAGAAGAATTGGATTTTCTCAGATTCGACGAAACCAGAAATGATCAATTTTATTTCTGATCCAAATCATACCAAAAGAGTAAGTTTCTTACCAGCAAGCCGGATCGTGACCACATAGAAAGGGTATTTGCAGCCACATATTGCTTGGGTCGCATTCGCTTTGTCCTACTTTGATACATTCATCGAACGTCTAAAAGAAAAAATTAAAAAGTTCAATAAAAGCAGAAAAAGAAAATAAAACTTAAAAAAATATAAAAAAATAAAATTACAATTAAATTAAAATTAAAAAATAAAATAATAATAAAAGGGAGACCATGGATGAAATTTGGATTTCGAGGAAAAACTCACCTTTGTGTCTCCATGCTTCTTTCGAACCAGGTGTGGCCTGAAATTATCGCCATACCTTAGGAAGTAGTAATACGACACGAATCGGTCCAATGGTTTGCGCAAAAGATTTATGTACAGCGGAGTCTGTTTCGCACCGAACCTGAAATTTACAAAATTATACGAACTTTGGAATAGAACCGAGTGTTGATTATCGACACTCTCCGAGCCCATATGTTCCTTTCCTTACTCACTTTGACCATGGAGCACCTACTTTTCAAAATTCAGGTACGCCATGTGTCCATGGTAGAATCCTGGTTTCATCGTGTTCCACTGGGTCACATTATAGACGAATTCCAACTGGAAGGAAAATCAATTTCTATCGGTTACTTCTAAAGTTCGTTTCCTACGATATCCGGAAAACATAATTTGGAACAGGGAAATTCTAACTTCGTGTTCGAGATTTGGGATTTAGAAAGCGAATTTGAGAATTTACTTCCAAAATTTTGAAATTCGTTGTTTTTAAAGAATTTTAAAAATATGGTTGCTCTTGGGTGTATCATAAATAGTCGATACCGATATTTTCTATTTTTGGGAAACTTTTGAAATTTCACAGGAGAAGATTACGAAAGTTTGTGAAAATAACGACAATTTTATTTCTGCATTTTCATAGAATTTCTATAAAGGGATTTCCAAGAATTTCAGAGCATTCAAAAAATCGAGTTCTTTTCCATGTCCAAAAATGCCGTCATTTTTTAAATAAATAATGATAAGAACGCTATTGCGCCGCTTGGTAATTTTTTATTTGGTAACAAAAAAGACCTCTGGCACTTGAACAGTTAAAAAAAAAATTTTAACGTTCCGTGGGAATAAAAATTGTAGTATACCTGATTGGAAAGCGTAAGGGTATGCATGTTATTCGTGACGTTGATGTGCAACACATGGTAGTCGTTGCGTTTCCACAAGTCGTAGACTACTCCCACGAAACTGGTGGATCCGGTCTTGGGGACCCGATTGTAAATGACCACGACGTCGTCCAATTGCCATTTTCCACCAGTTGAGTTTTCCAAGTTCCTATGCAAGTCGCTTAGCTTCTCCTCTGCGACATTAAAACACAATTGCATAAAATACAATCGCATAAAAAACCAAAGCAAAACCTTATTAAGGTTTCGCTTTGTTTTTTTCTTAATTTTTCCGTTTTTGATATTATTTAACAATATATACAAATGGATATTAATTAAAAATATGTAAAAATCGATATTAATTAAAAATAGTTAAAAATGGATATTAATCAAGAATAAGTAAGAATTATAAAATGAAACAAGTCTTTTTTTAAAAATAAAAATTAAATGGTTACTTCATGCACAGTTTTTCATTATAAAATCGTACTGGAAGGGTTCAACAACAAAAAATTCGAAAATGGACTTGGGCCACTTTAAAAATAAACGTCTCATATTTCCATGTTTCTCAAAAAAGTAAGTTTTTTTTTTTACGGCGAAACCTGACAAACACGCTCCCATGTCAAAAATATCATGTAAACAAATTGCCAACCAAATATATATATAAATATATAAAAGTGCCCATATGATTAATATATATATATATATATATATATATATATATATATATATATATATATTTACTCACGAAGTAACTTGTTGTCCTCCTCCAGGTAATAGATCTTCACTCGGAAATACAAGACGACCAAGAGGAACAAGACCGTGAGGAAGAACTGCCAGGAAGTGTTCCTTACTATCATTTTATTCCTATCATCGTCCGTCCCTGCAATTGTCGCCAATCGATTTCCGTGACGCTTTTTTTGGCAACAGCTGCTTTTTCGCTGTTGTTATTGTTATTGTTGTTGTTGTTGTTGTTACCGCCTCGCCGAACCTTGGATCCTAGGGTTGGGAAACTACGAGTAAAAAGGAAGGGATGTTCTTCCTACGGAAGATACGAGACGCGCTCCTACGCCTATGGCGTTGCCATTCGTGACCTTTTTTCCCCTTCAACTTGGGAATTTCCAGTTTTCAAGATCCCGAGGTGTTATTTTTTTATTTAGCGCCGATGAGTTTCCAATTTCCTTGGAAATTTGCTCCAACGGAAAGGGGATCCCGATGGTATGTATGCGTCCAATGAGGATTCGAATTCCAATGGAAATACGTGTAGGTTCCAACGGAAATGAGTGACCGATCGTGTGAAAGGTCCGAAAAAAATTGATCCGATCTTGAATTGCCTATTGGAGATCGGATTCAACGGAAATAACCAATTGGAATTCCGGTAGAAAATAAAAAATTGGTTTTCTAATGAAAATAACCAATTGGAAAAGGAAAGTAATTCACGGAATGAGAAATTCAAAGAAATTCATCCAATTTTCTTTCCGGTTCTAATGGAAATCCATTTCAGTGAAAATTCTAGGTTATGTTTTGAGATTCCTATTATTATTATTATTGTTATTATCGATATTATTATTATTATTATTATCATCATCGTTATTATTATTATTATTATTATTGTTGTTGCTAATGTTTTTTAGTAAAAAAAACTTCCCCCTCCAGCCCTTGGCCTAGTAACTTTAATTCCCTAGCTGGAAACTTCCGAACCTGCGCAGAAACGGAGCGTTTCCTCGTGTAAACCGCGACTTCCGCTCGTCCATTGGCCCGATCCGTCTTTTTTGAGTGACACCCGTGCACGGCAAAGATGGTTAGTTCGCAACTTGTTCACCGTAATCTGATAATCATCGCGGAATCTTACGCGAAGAGCGCTCTGCGTCTCCACGGACTCGTTCACAGTGACACCTTGTCCCGGAAAATCACGATATTTCCCGGCTCGTCCTGTCCCGTCCGCGGGAAAACTTCCACTTTTCTTCGCTTCGTCCTAACCTCCAACCCGAATTTCCCTACCTTGTATATATATACACACACACACACATACGCTCGCACGCAGATCCGTACATACCTGTTTTCTGTTCCAGGGTAAAGTCAAATGCTCGGATTTGAGGACGAAGGACAAGAAGGAGCTGCTGAAGCAGCTGGAGGACCTGAAGACCGAGCTGACCAATCTCCGGGTTGCCAAAGTCACCGGAGGTGCAGCTTCCAAGCTCTCCAAGATGTAAGTGGTCCAGCTTCATCTGGAATGAGAATGCAAATTATTTTGAGTTATTGTTGTTATAAGGAAAAAAAATAGAAAAAGAAAATAAAAGAATTTTCTTTTTGGAATTTAATTGAAGAAGAAAAGTTTCCTGGCGGAACGGAAGAAACCAAAATGAGATTTATTTATTTATATGGAAGGAAAATGGGATATTTGTTAAAAGAAATGTTTATTTGCAACCGGCCGCTCGACGTTATTAATGCTAAATTTTATTCGAGTTCGAGTCCCAAGTGGTGCGATCTCGCTGTTCAGATTTTATGTCAAGAAATCCCAGCACATTTCAAACATTTTGGAAACAACTAAAGTGCAATTGCGCCTCAGGATTCGTCGACAGTGTTTTTTCAATACTCCCTGGGACTCAAATGGTTAGGCATTGGCAACAAAAACCGATTAATAGGTTGTCGGTCGGTAGCCGTTGGCGACAAAAGAAGGGGAAGGAAAAATAAATTCTAGAAGTAAAACGAAAAATTGGAGAAAAATTGCTAGAGAAAAAGAATAAAACACTTTCTTAAAGAAAGTAAAACGAATAAAAACACTAAGAACGTTTTTCTTTCTTTTCTTTTTCCAGACGCGTGGTGAGGAAAGCCATCGCCAGGGTGTACATCATCATGCACCAGAAGCAAAAGGAGAACCTGAGGCTGTTCTATAAGAACAAGAAGTACAAGCCCTTGGACTTGAGGCCAAAGAAGACCAGAGCGCTCCGAAGAGTGCTCACGCCCTTCCAGGCGAGCCGAAAAACGCTGAAGGAGATCCGTAAGCGATCGGCTTTCCCGGCGAGGAAGTACGCATTGAAAGTGTAAAGAAACCAACCGGGACTCAAAGGGGCTGGGGGGATGAAAATTGCCATTGTGGGTGGTGACGAGAACGGTGTTTATAAGAACTGTGTGAAACTGAAGAGTAATAAAGCGAGGGGTTGTTTATCACAAAAATCGTGTTTTTTTTTAAATTTGTATTTGTGATAATTTTGTGGTTTGTCGGATTTCCAGTGTTTCGATTTCCAAGGATGGCTTCGATTTTGAGTTTGAGGATCGAACTGGATGTTTTTTCGTCAAATCGATCGATGTTTTTTAAGAATAATTTTTTTTTTAAATTTTCTTTTATCCCCTTTTTTATTTTCTGCTACAAAATGTGTCTTAATAATTTTCCCCGTTATTTTTTACCAATACTGAATTTTCATAAACTAAAAAAAGAACTGAATTAACAATTAACACTTTGTCATCCTGCACGGTCTGATCGGGTTTCTATCGTTTGGTGCCAGTACAATCTTTATGCACGACACCAATGTGGTGCCGCCGGCGCTTGCCGGATAGTTTTCCCGTGGCACCAGCATGGTGCCACCGGTGCTTGCCGGATAGTTTTCGCGTGGCACCAACGTGGTGCCACCGGGACCGCGTAGTGTTAAGAGTGAAAAATCTCGGGTGATTCTGGTTTTTAAAAAACATCTTCCCTTCTTTCTTCATCTATATATATATATGCAACTGTTAGAGCTCTTGGAATTAGCTAATTAATTACAATATATTAAATATAATAACAAATAGTTTTTCCTTTTCTTATACAAAATTCCTAATGTTTGAGTTTTTGCATTTTAATATTCTGAGTCTTCATTTCACAAGAAATTCGTAATTTCACTTTATTCTCTTTGAACCTCCGATTCTTGCACAATTTGAAAATTACTGTTTTTTAATTCATTTCCTTTCAATTCCCCGGAATATCAAATTTTTCAACCCCTAAAACAATACCTACAAAAATTTAAATTTTCTCCAGCATATTTTCCTTTCCAATTGAAATACAATTTCTGTCTGGACCAAAATTTTGCAAAAATTTGGACAAAAATTTGCAATTTTAATTTATTTTTCCTTCCAACTTCGATATTCTTTCCTGCAAAATTTGCAAATTCTGCATTAATTTATCTTTCCTTTAACCCTTTACTTATAAAATTAATTTTTTTTCTCAGTTTTCATTTTACTGAAAAAAAAACTTTGAAAAGTTGTAAATGAAGGGTCTAAAATTTGACTCCAGGTAATTATAGAAAATTCGTCATTTCAATATTTTTCTTTCTAGCTTCTAAATTCTTCCACAAAAAAATTTTTTCAAAATTCGCATTCAATCCAATTTCATATTCAAAATACGACAATTCTTTTACATTTTCACCCTTTGAATGACAGGTTTGGAAATTCCACTCCGGGAAACTTTAGAAAATTCGCAATTTCAATATTTCTCATCCCCTTTTCCCAATTTCAAAATTTGTCCTGCGAAATTTTCAGTTTTTTCCCCAATCACCTCTCTCTTTCTTTTCCCCTTATTTCCACCCCTTGCAAAAATCATATCGTTATCAGTTTGCCGGAACACCATGGGCAAGGGTGGAAATTCGGCTCCAGGTAGCAGGTGTCCTTGCAGTCCTTGATCTCCGTCAAAAGGTCCAAGAGCTCGGAGGTGGTTTTATCCTTCAGCGGGATCTCCTCCACTCCACCGTTTTCGCTCACCTCGGACTCGGGGGTGGACTTCTCCTTACCCTGAGGAGACACCCCTCCTCCTCCTCCTCCTTCTATCACAGCACTGCGATTTTCCTCTTCTCCAGGTTTCCTTTCGTTATTGCTCCGGTTCCTGAGGAGATCCGCCACGAGGATCTTCAACCGGTGCAGCTGCTCCTGTTGTTGACCGTGTTGCTCCATAAACCGCTGGAAGGCCTTCTCCTTTTGCTTCGTCCTCTCCTGCAGAACGGCCCGTTGGCTCTGGTACAGGGTCACGTATTCGCCCACGGTCTCTGTCTCGCTCTGGAGTTGGAGCACCAGGTGTTCCAGTCGCTGTTTCTCGTCCGTCAGTTCGGCGACCTTCTCCATCGCCTCTTTGAACCTCTGCTCCAGCTTCTTCAGGGGTTCGAAGCCACCACTTCCAAGTTTTCCCTCCTCCGGGTCCTTTTTTTGGTCATCGGGTAGCTTCGGAGCAGGAGTGTCTCGAGAAACCGGGGGGTTCACCTCCCGAGGGTGGTCCTCTCCGTTCTCCAGGCTTCGAAGGGGTTCGACAACCTTGGTGTCGGAAGATTCCGAAGGTTCGGAGCTTCGAAGGGATTTTAGTTCCAGCAGCAGCTGCTCCTTCTCCTCCTTCAGCTCCTCGATGCAAGCCTGTCAAAGAAATTTGAAATTGGGTTAATTTTGGAAATTCTGAAAATCGGATTTGAATAAAATCAAAATAATGGATTTTTAATATTTTTAATAATTGGAAATTTGGAGAGTCGGTTGTTAATCCAAATTTTTAATTTCAAAAGTGTTGATTTAAAAAAAAGTGATTAATTTCAGTTGAAAGAAAATTACAAAAGCTTTCTGCAGTTCCGTTTGCAGGGTCCCGGCATGATGCGATTGCGCCTGATAGTGCTGCATCTGATCCGCGATTTGAGCGGCTTGCAACTGCTGGTTTTCCATTTCCATCAGCTTCGACTCCTTCTCCGTTAATTCTCGTTGCAGCCTCTCGACCTCCTCCTCGGTTTTGTTCAATTGCGCGTTCATCTTCCTTCCAATGCTCCTCTCGGCCTGCAGCTGCTCCGTTAGGTCGAGCTTGGTGTTGCTCAAGAGCACGAAAGCGTCGTGCATCTCCGCGAGCTGCTGTTTCAGCTGCTGATTCTGAGAAACCGCGCGGGAAGCGCCGAGTTGTTCGCTCTCCAGAGCCGACACCAGTTTCGACGTCTCCACGTTCTCTCCTTTCGTCTCCTTTATTTCCTGCAACTCCTTCCTGAGCGCGTCGATATCGGTTTCCTGCGAAAAATTCCAGAAACGTCAAGGTACATCCCGCGAATCGTCGCCTATTTGAATTTCTCGTACGGGAATTGGTAGAGGAGCTCGAGACGAAGACACAGAGTACCCACAAGCCATACTTCCCCGATACTTCGCGATAATCGATACGCGCAATTGCAATTGTCGATATAATTATCGGTGATCGAAAGTACGGCTTGTGGGTACTCTAACGCTTTGTCTCGACTCCTGGAACACTTCGGTGGTAAAATCGAGCGCCGCAGATGTTCCCGGTAATAAAAAAAAGGATTCGAGTGTCTACCTTTTCGCTCAAGACGATATGAAGCCTCTCCTGGGCGAGGGTGAGTTCGTCGATGTTCTTCGTTAGCATCTCGATTCGCTCCTGCTGATCCTGGAGGTGCAAAAGAGAATTTACTCGATCCTTCTCTCGCTGCAATTGCAATTCGAGGTCCGACAGTCGTTTCACGTAACTTTCTTCGCGGTTTTCGAACTCGCCGATCGACTTCCTCTTGCTTTCTAGCTCCTGCAGCAATTTGCTTTGGCGAGTGTCCAGCTGGCGAACGTAGTTCTCGTACTGCTTATGGGCTTCCTCCTTCTCCTCTTGAAGGGACTTAATTTTTTCCTGAGCTTCGTTCAATCGACTTTCCAAAGAGGCCATGAGTTTTTGCTGTTCTTCGATCCCCCGAGAGTCGATCGGAGCACTCGTTAACTGCGAGGAAGGATTTTAATTGAAATGGACAATAAATATAAAAAAATTAAGATCGAATACAAGAAAAAATTAAAATTGGCATTAAAAGGAAATTTAAATCAGAGAAAAAGTAACTTTTGGTACGAATTTTATATTTTACAAATTTAAAATTGAAAATTAGTTTAAAATTTGTATAAATCACCTGTTTGATTTTCAGTTCACTGAGAGAGAGATTTGCCGTCTTTTCCTGCAATTCCTTCTCGATTTGCACAAATTCACTGTTTCTCGCTGCTAACTTTTCCCTCAACTCGGAAGATTCTTCCTCCAAATCCTCCTTTTCTTTCCTCATTTCGAGGAATTTCTTATTCAATTCATCGTAATCCTCTCGCGTTCTAATGGAATCCTTTCGCGTGTCTTCGTTAAGTGCCTTCGCAGAAACCAATTCTTTTTCTAATTCATTCGCGCGATTTTGAAGTTGACGGTATTTCGTGGTAACGTTTTCTAATTCGGCTAAAAACAAAAGGGATTTTTAATTTCAATGTTAATTCTTACTTTAATCGTAATTTAACATAAAATGGTAATTTACCACTTCTCTGTTTCAGTAGCGTTTCATTTTGCTCCAAGAGGTTCCCAAGTTCGGCTTTTTCTCCGACGAGAATTTTTGTAGTTTGAGAATGGACTTCCAATTCTTTCCTGAGGTTTGTGTTTTCGTAATTTTTTTCAGTCAGTTCCTCGGTTTTTTTCGACAAAGTACTCTCCAACTCGGAAATTTTTTGATTCTGAAATCAAAAAAGTTCATTAAAATCGAAAATATTGACGGATTGAATTCAAAATTAAATTGCGATCTGTAAAAATTACAATTAGAATGAATTAAAATTGATTATGGAAAAATCAATATCGACACGAAGCTACATTCAAACTTGAAATTGAAATTGTAACTAAAAATACAATTACTAATAAAACAGATTTTAAAAAAAGTTAAATATAATACAAATAAAAAATTAGTCTAAAATAAATTAGTAAAACTCTGAAAAATAGACTAACTGCAAAATTCAATCGGTCGACAATCCGATCCCTCTCTTCAAGGCACACGTTTAGGAATTCACGTTTTTCTCCAATCTCCGGTCGGGCAAGTCCCTCGGATTCCTTAGGAAGCAGAACTGCATTTTCCGCAGCAACAATTGCAGCTGCCGCTACTCTGACATTATCACTACCACCATTGTCATTTTCCACCTCGACATTGATATTCGAAGTCGCACCAAAATGATTTTCCAAGTCTACAGTCGTCCCGGAAATTCCAAAGCTGTTCGATATTCCTTCGTTCCTATTCTTATCTCCCGATTCTTCGAGACTTCCCAGGATGTCGATCGTCCCGGTCGTTTCGGAATTATGACTTTTTAGCAGACTGTCGAAGTGATCTAATATCGAAACATCTTGGATGGGTTGGGTCGCGTCTGTTTTCGTATCCTCTTTTTGCACAGGAGGAACTTCGAATTTCGTTCCAGGTCCATAACTCGGATCTGGATGAGTCTTTGACTCCTCAATGGAGACCGACGCTGGAGGATTCCAGGAGCATTCCGCTGCCAGTGGTTCTGGATTGGCCGGCTGAAAAAATGTATGATTCGGTAGATGGCATTTTTTTTGGAAAATTTAATAATAATAATAATAACTATAATAGCGGTAACATTAGCGATAATAATGGTGACGATCACTATGGCGATGATGTTAAGGACCATGACAACTACAACAATAACGATGACGGGACTGATATAGATCGCAACGACCATAAAAACTACAATAATGAAAAATGATGATGTTAACATTTTACCGACCGCTAGCAATTCAACAGCAATCACGCATCTGATGGTTCCTCGATGATATTAATGCTAAATTATATTTATTAACAAGTTGAGCGCGGCGCCGGTCCCTGAGGACTGACATTGAACTTTCCATTCAGGCCACGTCGATTATGACAAATGCAATGGCCTACACCATTGCAACCCACTCGATGTGAATAGGGAGTCACATAAATTTGACACCCGGTTCAGTGTGTTAAGCGTTGGCGACAAAAAGCGGATTAATAGGCTAGCGGGGTGGTAAAGCATTAAAAGGTAATAATAATAAAAATGGTCATGATGATTTCGATAATGAAAATAATAACAAATTACAGTATCCATAATGGTAACGATAATAATAATGAATAATAATAATAACATTGGTAGAAGAAATAATAATAATGTTATTGGTAGCGATAATAATAATAAGAACAGAAATAGTAACAATGATAGCACCAGTTGAAACGATTATAATAACAATAATATCAGTAGAAACGATAATAAGAATAAAATATATTAACAATAACAATTATGACGATAATGGTAACACAAAGGTAACACTAATGACACCAGTGGTAATTATAACAAGAACACCAGTAGAAACGATTGTAATAATAATAATAACATCAGTAGAAATGTTAATAACAACAATTACACCAATTGAACAATAACAACAACAATAAACTTATCCAAAATACAAATAATCATCCAAACTCATACCGTTCGTGCATCTTTGGACTTTTCCCTGACTCCTTTGAAGGAATTCTCCTGTTTCTGGGCTCTCTTATTTTGGAACTGTTCCAGCTGGAAAACAAAAGAGAAAATACCATCAGTGTTGATTGTCGCGTGGTTCGAAAGAATTTGAAAGAAAAAGAAAATGTTTAGGGAAGGGGAAGGTGATGTTTATGTATGTATGCTTCTATATCGGCGCATACACACATACACATGCACATGGCCCTATTTCCTTCCCCGATTTGACGTCTGTCTCAATACCGAACCTTCCTCCTGCCAGCTAGGACTTTCTCGGATTTCTTCATGGCACCTCAGGGAACTCGGAATTTCGCTACGAAATCGGCTGTTCGCCCTCTCCTCCCCCCCTGCTCCTCTTTTCAAGGAACCAGGATCCCTCGATCGTCCGGACTCCGGACTGTTCCCACGACAGCTCGCGTAGAAATGTACCCACACACGTACGCCTACGTGCATACATCCACGTGTCTCGTTCTCAGTGTTGTTATTGGCTGCGCGCAGATCCCTCCCTTACCCGCGATCTGCAACACTTGAAGAGACAAAATAATAATGATAGTAATAATAATGACAATCGGAGCCTGATTCTCGTTAATTTTACTATGCTGTTTATGTACTTTGAGGTTAGGTTATCGAACAAAATAACATATAAATAATAAAAATGTGGGATAGAAAAAAGGGGAATGAG